>CAJQUW010007863.1:0-55534 GCA_907163375.1 Prostheceraeus crozeri
ACGAGAAGGACTCAGAATGGCTGACCACACGAACTTAATTGTTGACTCGATGGCACAGAGAAACACGGCGCTATAACCGATTACAAAGGTCACCTTCATTTCACCTCGCGACACACTTGCCCATAAGATTGGATTTTAGGAGGGAACCCAATCACAGAGAGGAATGTCATTGGATTCAGCTGATCGAAATTGCGTATCTGCATTTCTTAACTTCTGTATCAATTAGCGATAAACTGATTTAGACAAAATAGGCATGTTTGATGATAGGGATTCTCCACGCTCATCGATAATGTATCAAGAGAAAGAAGTCAACATTCTGAAGCACTGGTACATATGAAATGATATTTCGAACGGTTTTCGTGAATTAGACTACCGAATTGTCGTCTTGTGATATTTTACAACCAGTTTGATAAAACTCTGGTAGTGTGCCACTTTGTTTTGATGATCCTGGTAAGGTGCAGGGACGCTAGGCTTGTCTGACGCGCTGAACTAACCGGTTTCTAATATATTAAGAAAGCAGAAAAAATAACTTATCTGTCAGACCCAAAAATATTAATAATTCGCAATATGTGGGAGAACAGCTCATTTCAATTCAGGCGTATGGTCAAAATTTTTGTTGATCGCTTGTTGAAGTGTGCTCGGCAGGTCCTCTTACACATGCTCGCAAAGTAACCATCTAGTGTTTTGGCCGACAGATAGGTCGTTTTTCAGCCCTCACCAATACTTTTGAACAGCCTTATATAATTTTGCAAAAATAAGTATTTCAACAGGAAAACTGTCGTGCTTTTTTATGTTTGGGTGGATATTAAAACATGATCTTTCTGAAGAATCCTGCGAGATTCATCAATCTCTAAAACTACTTTATTTACCGGCCGAATATTTTATTCTGAACAGCAATAATTGCTTGCGTATGATATTGATTAGCCACTTTTTAAGCAATCACGGCTATAAAACCGCCCCAAACTAAAACCAGGCGGTGAAATAAATTTAATTCAAATTTTTTTGAGGTACTATGCCCACTAACATTTCCGAAATTTCTCGCGTGACATCATGTACGTATAGGGAGTTAGCCCATACGCCATTCATCAGAATAGACTTTTAGTCAGTTGATAGGCATGTCCATTTATCCTGAACTTCATCACCAGCTATCGATGGGGGGGGGGACTTGAAAATTCAATGAGAGCACAGGACATCAGCTAAACATGCCAGATATGACAACGTAACTTATAGTGGATTAAGATGCTCCCATCGAAAACGACAAATATTATTCTAAAATATTTTATTATCGAAGTCATTATCTTTCTAGTAGAGTACATGATTCGAGTATGTATGTACAATACAACATTACGAGGCAAAGAATAAAATAAGCAATCAAGTATATTAAAAAATCAAAAGTTTCTATACATAAACACAAGTCAGAGCTACAATGCATAGATACCGCTAGATAGCACTGCACATATGCAGGCTCAGACGGACACCATGTAAAACACTTTATTATCAAATACATTTTATGCTAGTGTTTGACATATTTCGAGCATGATGTTGCGAGAAGCAATAGATACGAGTATATTACAGAAAATCCAACGATAAGAAGACGTCTATGCATTAAAATGTCCAATACGGATTACACACAAAACACAAGTCAGAAGCAAGAAGCAATAAATATATACAAAAAATCACAAGATACGAAGACGTGTATGCATTAGATATTGAATGCATATTATACATAATACACAAGTTCAGGTTTTGTAACACACAAAGAAGCCGCTAGAATGTCATTGTCAGCTTTAAATGTGAATTAATTAAAAACAGGAAAGTTGCATCAATGAGATCTAAAAAGAAACTGCTTCGTCAATCGATGACGATAATACTTTATGTCACTCAAATTGTGAACCCTTGTGACATGGACTGAACGAATATTACAATAAGCAGTAACACGAGATCTCACTATTCGAGGCGATGGAATCATTCAGGATCATGTGTTCAGCGGAGAAAACGCTGACCTCTGATCCTGGGATACAGTTTCAAAAAAACCGGTCAGGTTTACACTCTTGCAGTGTGGAAGATCTGTAAATCGACTCAATATCTTCAAACACATCCACTTACGTCTTTTGATGGTAGACGAAGACCCCCATTGTTTCTTCAAGCGTAAAAAGTAGCGGTCTTCCGCCATCATCACCGAGTCCTTTGGATCGCAAACCAAAGCCGAGCGACATTCAGGACATGGTCAAATTTCAGCAACTTCCTAACGACAAAGCCTGCTATATAATTAACGACGTTGTTTACAAACAACGGAATTTCTTGGGATCTCATCCTTGTCCTCCAGGATTTCGACGGGCCTGAGATCCTCGCTGTCCTCTGAAAAATCGAGGCAATTTCCGGCAGAGTCGCCCTGGATTCCAACGCGTGCATGAAGTCGCCGCATTATATTCCAACTGCTTTGCTGTTGGATTGTTATTCCCAGCCGAGCGATCCTCTGATGGCATTGATAACAGCTCCAGATGGTCTTGACTGAAGCGGTAGCTCAGCACGTACTTCATCGGTGGACGTTCTTCAAACAGCAGCTCATAGGACAGCGATATGAGGGAGTTCAAGCAGAATGAGAAGCCAACAAATCCCGTCGCTTTGGTCGTACCCATTAAGCGTGTTCCCAGAATTCTCAGCTGGTGGAGAAACCGGTCCATCGACATCAAAGTTGCTCGAATTTCTTGGAAGTTAGACCGTCTGATGGGCTGCTTGTAGCCGGTTGCCACGGGGACTCTTGATTTAAGATGTCGAACAAATGGTCGATAGTTCGTATGAAGGTGACGGTGGCATCGACATCTCGAAACTGTGGATGACCATTTTTCTTCAGGAACTCCAAAGCGGTCGCTACGAAGCACTCAGAGTTTGAGCCGCCAAGGAAACCTGAAGTACTAGAAAGACGTAATTTTAAGTATGCGACGCATGTCACAGTCAAAACTGTATGTATGAAGGAATACTTAAATGTTGATGGAAGAAAAAATGAAAAGCGATTGACTCAAAAACTGTTACGATTAAAATATCGTGTAGGGCCTCCCCTAAGGTTCTTTTCTTTTCATTAACGACGCCTTTAGATTGCTACTCGATTAATCTGGGATAACTAGAGATTTTATGTACTACAATTAAGAGATGACTATCGAACCCGTGCAGGGCAATGTCCAGCTGCACGATTTGAAATAGGACGGAAATCAATCCAACAATATAGCCCAAATTCTAAACAATTACTCATTTATTGAAAGTCGTGCAAAATAAAGTATGTGTGCACGAAAACAAGCATGGCAAGTTATTCTGTTAAAATTTTCCCGGTTGCTACATTGTGCGACCGTCCGCATCAATCAATGGTTTCAATAGGAAGGTCCTGCGACTTTATTCGGTTGAACATAAATAGAATATGGGGATTCCTGACGCATAAATTAGTATCATTCGTGTTTTCTTTGAATAATTACATGAATGGGTCCTAAAATTCCTAATTTTTCAACCTACGGGTTTTCATTTCCATTTTCTTAGATACTTCATATGAATTTCAATCACCAAGATAATTTTCATCAAAATAGAGCTTCGTCATCCAGAAGAATACGACCTATGTGAATTTTTACTCGGCATAGAGCAATATTTTACAAATGACTATGATACATGCTTATTAAAATTATGAAGAATCTAGATAATCTTGCTATGGAATCGATCCAAAGTGCATCAGAAACGGGGAACAGAAGAACACAAGTCCTAGAATTGGCGAGTCAGACATTTAGTTTTCTTATTGTTAGGCTTTCAAAGATGTCCGATCCCAACATCTTTGATAATGATGAATAGTTTTGTTTTTCAGGAACCGGGAAAGTTTGAGTGATGTCGACACATTTTGAGGGAAACTGCGAGGGAGAATTGGAAGCTGTAAGGGGGGGGGGGCGGGGGGGGGGTTTTCTTTAACTTGTACTCCTATCAGATAGACATTATTAAAGTTATGAGTGAGCCCACTCGGTAAGTCATCGTCGTTAGCCTAGCATAAAAATCAAGCTATATATGGCAACTTGGAGTATTAAAATAATCGAAGGCGGCAATGGGTCAATATTAGATGAATCTAGAATCGATCACAGTTGATCGTAATTGCACCCACCACTGGGTGCGACTGATTAGGCCTATAATCACGAGTAGGCCTCGTTGCATTTTAAAGGCGATTGAGTTTACCGAAATGCATTTCAATGAGTTCAGCGGATATTATTAATATAAGTTTACTGGAAGAACTTACCTTCATTATTTGCTGGTTGAAATGGATGTGTCGATCGATAACTTGTTCGCGGCCACAAGACCCTCTTTCTTCTGGAGCTTGTTCAATTCAATTATATAGGTCCAGTTTGCGTATTCATTTGGAGCAACTTTCAATTACTCCGACTTTCGCGAAGTTGTTGCGGACAAGCTTCAGGCAATGACATGCATCAATAAATACATGAACCTTTTCACCGGAGGGAACGTAAAATAAGAGACGATTTGATCAGGAGTCATTGAGCAGCCAAGCTTCTTTAACATGGACATGTTGGCAGATAGTCCATCCAATGTCAAGGCTTTGACCGAAAGTCCGACATCGTGAAGACTTCCTATGGCATGCAGCACCAATTCCTTTTGCACTTCAGCAGATATGCCACGAATCAAGAAGTATCCGATAACTTGCTTCCAATGGCCAGTGATGCCAACGGCCATAAATACTAAGGCTTCTGTCGCTAACTCTTCATCGGAATTGAGGGATAAGGCTTGACCGAAATTGATGAAGCCAGAAAATTCATCTGTTCGTGGATCATACTGCATCAATTTCTTGATACTCATTCCGTCGACCATAAGAGTGCAAAATCGATATTGCCAAGCATTTTCACCGTCTCTTTGACTCTGCAAGTGCTTCAGACTTTGCTCACTGAACCCTGGACGACCGTCAATACCTTGAAGCCACCTGTTCCAAGAAAAAAAACCTATTTTACAATCCTGCATTTCATCAATAATGAACATCTTTACTTTAATTGGAAAGCTGACATTTGAGAGAAGAAATAGAGAATATAATTTTCATTAGTGAATGCTTTACATTAACAACAAACCATACAGAGTCGGAAAGTTTCGGGAAATAGGGAGTCAGTCAATGAAAGGGATTGATTACTAAGATACACATGCTTAAATTTTTATTGAGGACCTGCGAATCGGTTAACTTAGGAGTCGAATCGAATCGGGCGTGATTCGCGAATCGCACTCCAATCGAATAATAGAAAACTTGCAAAACCCTGCTTTAGCCTATTTTTACGTGTGATTTAGAAAGACAGCTATACTGTTTTCCAATAAAAAAAGGGAACCCAGTAATTACATGCCTTACATGGTCTTTTACACGACTTATTGAAAGATGGTGACATAATGGCACTCAAGGGAAAAGCATTCGCATTAAAGTCTCTTCATTTTACTGAGACACCAGATTTTTATTAACGCTAGATTAAAGATATTGAATGCAGATTTGACATTCGCCTTGTTTTGCCTGATAGATAGCTTGATGATAAGGACAAGGCATGTAACCTCAGGGTTGTAGAAAAATGTCTTTCGAATCTCAAGCGGGACTGTAATGTAACCTCCATCGATCGCTCCAATACACAAATTCAGAGCGAGGTCAAACAAATTTTCATGAACTAAAAATCAGTTGATTCTATCATTTCTAGCTCAAATTTCAGAAAGCTAATACTATAGCACAGAAACACAGATGATGCCTAAATTCTCATGCTGTGAGTCTGTAGTGACTATCTAAATTATTCAAAACAGCTTATAAAAAGGCTTTCTAGAATACTACGCAAATTCGTCATACAAAGATCAGATTTGTCCGTAAAATATTAGACCTACCAATGACTTTGAGCACTATTAATGCATGATTAAACATTGAATAAGCTTGGACTAAGTCGGGCTGGAAATAAAAGAAATAGATACTCGGACTCATGATCCCTTATCTCAATTGAGTTAAACATTGTGTTAGTGATTGTCAAAATTTGGCACAGATTCCCAATTGCCAAAATTGGCCGTGAGATCAGATTCCGCGTTTGCCATGTGGGCCATTTGCAATTGTTTTAAATCAGCATGGTTTGTGTCGAAGGTGACTAATTGCACGACCATGTCCCTCATATGTGGCGCATGAAGTACGCATACCACTCACTACTTAAAAGATTAGCCTATTGCATAGAAATATAGTTAATTACCTGCAAAACTTTATGTTAGTATCCAGTAGAAGGATATCTCAGTTCTTAACTATATGAACACAATCGTAAATGCACCAGCTGATCAGTAATACATATCACAATAATACTGGTGGCAACATTAATCGATAGCTACTTCAGAAGACCAACTTACGTTCTTAAAGTACGCGGATGCGGCAAAGTCAGAATTGTCCTCACATAGTTGTATCCCTTTCGGCTGTATAGACTCAGGGTGAGACAGAACTCCCTCATAGAAGCCGAGTATTTTCTACCATCCCTCTTGAAGAGCTCCACTGGTATATCTGTAAAATAAATTTTAGCTTCATTGAAATTCTGACATCAATTTCAAGTGCTTAAATAACACATTTTGGTATATACGAAATTATTTTTTGGCGACATGTACTTATACTACATCAGAGAAATGAATGCGAAAGGTGTTTGAATTATCCCATTCGGAGAGTTGTGATAGTTATTGGGAGTATGTCGACTTGTCCAGCTGTCTGAGAGGTGGCAGAAGGTGGTCCTAATCAATGCATTTGTCGGTTGATGTGAGTAGGATCCACGATTTTCACAAGTGGCACAGATGGTGAGTGGAAACGTCTGCGGAGGTTAATCCGCATTTCTGTTTGATGGGTGTCACAGGCTGGCATACTTCTGTAAGTTGGCCAGATGATTTTTTAATCGGATTGATGGAAATTTTTAATTTTGTCAGACTTTCACGGCTAACTTCATAAACCGTGCCACTTTGTACTTAATTTTATCCAATTTCTCAGTTATTATAGTGAAATTCCGTGAAATAATGGGTGGCACATACTTGGGACGTGGCAGTTTATTCATCCATGCGTTTGACACTTCATAGTTATGCGATGCATGTGTTTTGGTAATTTGGTATGGCGAACTTCGCATCCGTACCACCTTCAATTTTCAATCGGTGAGTTCTCGTAAACTGCCGCACTATTTTGAAAAATATGTGGCACGCTGCCAAACTCAAATTATGCGCAGATGTTGCTTTCGAGAGCGGCACACTCGATTTTCGATGTAGGGCATTGGTATGGCTAACTTCACACACGCTTCTTTGAAGGTCAATAAAAATTATTAAAAGTAGTTTACAAGAAGGATGAATGCGACACGCACTAAATTCAAGAGAAAATTAACATTAAAAGATTTAGAAGGTGAACAAAATTATAGCCATTCAAATGAATAATTAAATTACAGGTATCTGGTGAAACACGAGTAGGCCCCATATTACCTATCGGACCCGATGCCGGATAGGTTGTCCGACCGAATACCGGTACAATACTAGTAAAAGCACAAAGCATCACTTAAATGAAGTGATAGGCAAGTATAAAACACGTGCAAAGTGAGCGGAACCAATTTCTCGGTCTCGCTGATTGGCGTAGTAAAATCAATTATATTTGTCACTACCTGATCCAATTTGCTGCACTGATCACGAATATGTGCTTCAGTATAAACAACAATGCAGCTTTTAACGGATATCCGCGAGATCTTAAGAATATGAGAATTTGGTTCCGCTAACTGACCAGTGGAACCACTTTCATTTTTAAACTTTTGATTTTTCAAAAGCGACCGCGAATTGTGAAATCTGAGCCTAGATTCGTGAAATTGATAAATTGGAAGTTTTTCGAATATAGTCAAGCTGTAATTAAAATGGTTCCACTAACTTCACACGTATGTGGATATAATAGTTGCCAGGAGTAAACTCACCTTGATACGCTTCCAGTTTTTCAAGTAGGCTTTTCGTTATACCATCATCCTCCGCGATTTTTTCATGCAATGAAGCTACTGTATCTCTCAGACGCTTCTCCCGCTTCCGAGCATTTCGCAGATCTTTCTGAGCACGATGAAGCCTCTCCTCAACCTCAGGTGATGTAATTGATTGTCGAAGTAGATGGACCTTCGGTTACTGAGATGGGCACTTGCCCATAACTCTCAACGTACCGCAAAGTGCGCGATGTTGATGCCGATGCTGTCTTCTCAGTGAAACTAAATATTGAAGGCACTGCTGCAGAATACAGCTGCCTCGTTTTCGTTGGACGAAAATCGCTCGGGGCAAAATGATCAGAGCATAAACAATCGTATTTACTCGGCTCCCACAACTTCCTTCGATCATCAACTTTCAGTCTTTTCACGGCTACGACCCAACTTCTTCGTAGTACTGGATCGGCAGGAAACCTGAAAGATTGATATGATTTATATTTTGTTGAACTGCATGCAGGCCTACTCATTTGTCTAACTTAAAAAATTTAAGTCAACTAATTCACCTGATGCACAATTGCTCTCTGCATACATTTAAATGATTTCAGGTACGCTAAACAGTGAAAATATCAAACTTTTGCATATGGTTTAACTGATTTTTATTAAAATTTTTCAAAAAATCGTAGCTACAGGAATGAGGACGCGCGTATACACGAAGGTTGTACATCGAGGGAAAATGGAAGTCAAATAAGGAATGCGAAGAAAATAAAAAGGGCATGATAGGATACATGTAGAATAACTAAGCAATTCAGAGTAAAGTAAATGCGCAGGCCTATGATTCAATTCTATAGGCCTAACTAAGAATGCAAGCTAAGAAAAAGACAAGCAATGAAAGAGAGAATGTACGAAGTGGAGTAACAATGATAAGTTTGATTGAAAATCAGTCTTTAAAAAACAAAAGATATTATTAGCCTAGGTTAGAAAAAAAAACCGCAGAAAAACCTACAAACGAAAGACTTGCTATACTTCAAAGTTTTGTTCTCAAATACACAACTACGTGACTCATGAGTGACCGAGCTTTCACCGTGCCTACTATGAGTTTATCCGAGCGTTGAAATAGATTTCGAATGAGACGAAGCAATCCTGAACAGAAAGATCACTGCAACGGAATTAAAAAAGAAGTTTCACGAGTAGGCCTAAGAATCCTAAAGTAATGGACCATGTTTAGCAAGTTTTTAAAGCAGACGACTAGCAATGACGTTCATTAGGAAAAATGCTACATCCCTTGCTGAATTGCATCAAGTATTTCCATCGCTCCTATATCCATATCTATTCATAAGTTGATAATGACGTGGCAGAAAATTCTTTTTTCGTGATACGATGAGGCAAATCTATGTCGCCTACATGAACTAGAAGACGTAACTGTGTGACGGTCCAGAGAACTCAAAGATGAAGTAGGCCTACAGAAACGGTTTCTTTTATCTTCAGTAAGAGAAGTTAACGCGATATTTGCGGATGAGCTCCTAGCTAAATCCGCAAATATTGGATATTCCTAGCTATGTAAATTTCGTCTGCATCTTGTTCAGAGCTTCTCAAAGAATCCATAGAATGTAGCTGGGGTGTTGCACATGCATGAGGATATTATTTTTTTCGCTAAATGATATGATGGAGATGTGTGATGCTTATAGGCCGACTCAGAGTGCTCCTATGGATACTACTGATATGCACTACTTATAAGTTAACATGGTGTTAAATACATGTAATACTAAAGTAATGCACAAATTCTTCATCATAATAAATTGTTAATTCATTATTTGTTTGGGAATGCGACCAACTTCGTGATGCAATTAAATAGTTTATGGATAGTAGGGGAGAATGGGATGACTTGGCATTTGGGGTGACATGGCCCTCTGCACCAGAATCTCTCCATTGGAACGAAAATCCAAAATATACGAAATAAAGGTTTACTAGACTACATACATGATATATATGAAAATCTCTCCCAGCTCACTTCCTGCTCAGAACAGACCGAGAAATTCTTTTTTAATAAAAAAATGCTTTACATTTTTAAAAATTGTATGTTTTTGTCTATCATCAATGTCAAACACTGCTACACACTTGCAAAAAGGAAGACAAGTAAATGACTTAACAATTTATATGGAATTGTTGATGTCAATTACTATTACTTTTGAAATTATGGCTTATTTACTTCAAAAAGTCAAATGGGTTGACATGGCTGGAAAGAAATGAGGTGGCATGGCACCTTCTCGAGTTTTGCGTTTTAGCGATTCCTATTCACAATGATGAAAGCGACTCAATCCATCACAGTCAATCAGTAAATAATAGATTCCATCACAACCATATTGACTACTATTATTATCTAGCCAAACCATAAAAATATCAGAAGCATACATTTCCATTTCATGCCTATTGGACAATGTGCCTCAGTAGCGTCCCTTGATCTCGGGGTTGCGCCTGCCTTCTCGGGGGGCTAAATGCTAGGAATTCACTTATTAAAAAAACGGGAATGTAACGCAAATTTTCTAAAAATTGCATGAAAATTGAAATTTATTTGTTCTCGTGGGGTGGGGGGTGGAGTTGATAAGCTCGGTAGCTCCCCCCCCAAAAGACGCAAATGATGAATCTTGATTTCGTATCAGTAGGTTCTCAATAGTAGATTTATATCTTTTGAAAAACGCTCAGGCTCTGATCGCTTGCACTATTCATAGAGGCATAACTGTAGGCAAAACTGACATTTTTGTGACATTTTATTTCAAAAAAATTATTTGTCTGATTTCAAATCTTGAGAAACTAGGAAATTACATAGATAGGTCTATTGCATTGTTGTGCAACGCGTGGCCCGCCGGGACACATTAGGTGGCCCACCACCGCTTCTCATATCTAAAGTGACATTATTTGAATCGATGATGTGAAAATGATTCACTCCGACTTCGACCTTTTGGAGGTGCATCTAAGGGTGAGGAAATCTAATTAGAATTTGCAAAACCATTAAGGAACAACAAAATGAACAATATGGTGGCACAAAAACCAAAAATTCACATTCGAATTATCCAACCATGTTCCTTTCGTAAAGAATATCTTCTCTAATAAACGCTAAATGGTCATCACTTGCGCGAGTTTATGCTAATTCACATAGTATTCGAAGCCCTGCTGAGCATGTTCCTCTAAGTAATAAACTGCTCAATGAACCTAGAAAGAGGCTATATTAATTAAACCTGAACTACGAATGAAGGAATCCAAGTGCAAGATTTAGACATGTCTTTTTGTGGCCTGTAGGCCAACATTTTTTCCGAATATTCTTACATTTACATGTAAAATTTTCTATTCAATGCGATACACGCACGGTACAGCAGCCCATATTTGCATTTAAAAGTACGGAATAAAAGAATATTAAGCTATACTACTGCCTTTTAAAATTGGTGGCCCGCCAGCCTTTTTCGCGGACCACTCCTTGTGGCCCGCTATCCCAACTTGGTTGCCCGCCACTGGCCTATTGGCAAATATGAGACTTAGTGGCAAAATTTAGCTAGTTACGTTCTGGTTGATATTTGAATAATAATTGACAGACATACGTATGAAGTTAGACTGAATACTGCCATGAATACCCACTGAATACTCCTGTTACAGATTTTATCTTGCACAAAAAGTTAGGAAATGCGCTGAATAATACCGGCAAAGTATTACTTTCTCAACTTTTTCCCTTATGTGGACATGATTGATGATTGTCAAAAATGCTGCCGTCATCATATTCTATCCTACTGAAATGATAACGAGCATGTAACGTACGAACGATGTCACTGCAACGTTTGATTATTTCCACAATACATCGCGAAGCTCATGTTGCTGCCTGCATGATGACAGCTATGCATTCATGGTAAAGTGGATCATCAATTATAACTCTGGGAAATACGTCACGCTTTCTTTTAATTGTAGGAGAGCAGAAAATTTTGATGGCATGATAGCAAGAGCTTTTCGTGTCTTCTGAGAGAAACGTGCGAAAGGTGACTTTGAACATTTTTTCTCCTTGATAAACATGTATTTGAATGGATCAAGTCTGCACGTATGAACTGCAAGAGTTTCCAGGTAAATGGCAAAAGTTACTGATAAATATCCTATCAGAATTTATGCGATGCGATGAAAATATAAGCGATGAGAGCCTAATTAACTCACCATCCTCGTGAATCAGCACATGCTATTTCGAGCAATAATGGCTAATTGAACTTTAAAAGCGGAAGCATAATAATATACCTATTAGGCCCTAGTTACATGACGAACCGCGAGTTGCATGGTAGGTTTAAAAAGCGTGAACCCTACTAACGGCGTCGACTCAGCTCTATTCATTGCCATAATCGAAGACAACACCTAACCAGGATTATGGCTACGCGCTGACGTGTTATATATAGGCCCCTAGGCCCTATTGCTCCGTTAAATCAATCAGGATGTTTGGTAGGCTCTTCTTTAATGGAATTGCTGATTCAATCATTTGAACCACCGCATTTAGGCCGTATTTGCACCGTTTTGAACCGCCATAAGTTAGCCTATATTGCATTAAGTGGTCCACGGTTTTCCGTCTTCTTTTCCTCGTGTTGCAAGGGTTGGACGTCCGCAAATGTCGATTTGGCTTGATGGCATTTCTCCACACCGTCCGATCCGAAGGGTCGACGGAGGATAGATTCCATTTTCGAAGATCTTCTTTGATGTTGTCAAGCCAACGTTTCTTTGGTCGGCCTCGTGGATTCTTTCCTGAGAGTTCGATGGTCTGGACTTTCTTAGGCCAGTCGGCTTCATCCATGCGTTGTACATGTCCATACCAACGTAGCCTTCTCCAGCGCACACTATCTTCAAGTCGATGAATACCAAGCCTAGACCTTAGCTCATCCATAGGAACTCGATCAGATAGGCGCTTGGAGCAGATCCACCGCACCATTGCGTTATCATTACGGCACAATCGGTTTTGCTCCTCGATGTTGATTGGCCATGTCTCGGTTGCATACAACAGAACACTTCTCACACACATGGAGTAGACATGACCTCGGCTGCTGAAGGGGATGTCTCTGTTCGTAAGTATGGGAATGAGCTCACGAAAGTTCTTCCATGCCAGCTGAATTCTCAGTCTAGCAGCCTCACTGCAGCCACCTGATTGTCCTAACATATCACCCAGGTAACAAAATGCAGGCACAACTTCATAATCAGCATCACCAATACGAAGCTTACTAGCGGTCGGTTAAGGAGCTTGTGCAGCAACACCACGGCACTTTTTACAAGAAAAGCTAGGATTAAAATAAAATATTGCATTAAATTTTAACAAAAACATAAATTTACTGAAATTAGTAAAACCTGCGTCAAAAAAGCACAAAATATAGTCTGAACATTCCCTAATTGGTACATATCAATGTGTGTGTACAAAAAAATAGTGGAAACTTTTTGTTTGGATTGACTGCAAAACCACGATCGACAATCTAGATTTACGCATTCTTCGAATTATCTGGTCTCCTATCAGTCAAAATCGCACCGTGAGGCGTGTACCATTCCGACAAGTAAGTGCATCCGGTCGACTGCTCAGCAACAAATAATTGACACGGAAAAGCCGATTCATGGAGCTTAGAGGGGAATATCAAATCTGAAGCCTTTCAAAAGTATATGGACAGTCGGGGCTGCTTGACAGGCTGGGATGTTGCGAAGGTCTGCATTATCACTTTTGACAAATAACATCTGTGGTTATCTAACTTAGCAGAAATGAGACAAGGGAGTAACTCGGGACATGATAAGCATACCTGCGAGGGAGATTTTGGAACTTGGCAAGTGAAGTAAAGCTGAGATTATGATCGGGAAAGTCATTTTCCTAGAAGCATTATATACCGCTGATATAAATAGGTCTACTTGAGCCTAGTGGATTGCGTTGAAAATTGTAGGCACTGTAGAATGCAAAATCACTGTTGAACACAACTTGATGCAGTGAGAAAACGCAGGCGTCTACGTTCATTCTCCTGGAAGCCGCAGTATCACTGTCAACAAATCGATCAAAGTTTAGTGAGCCAATCCGGTACTAGACATGAGTGACATCAGTGATAAGAATCTCTTGGTGAAAGCGAGGGGAATCAACGTTGCAGTGAGTCACTGACAAGAATAATGGGACTACTGTTTGTTTTTCATGCGTTAAACAGAGCTTCCCCACAGCTATTCAGATCAGACCGGTGAGCGTGTGATAATTATGAGGAACGATAATTCTGTATGGCACGTTTTCATCTTGACTGCCCTCTACTTTTGTCTGTTTACACCTACTACTTGTGCAGCGACCATCATCCGATGGCAGAGATAATAAAACATTGTGTAGGGTATAGCAAATCTAACTTCTGGCTCCACTCTTTACTGACTTCCCTAGAGAAGAAAATGGACGATTTGCCGAGACTTGATTGCCTGTCAGCGTCAAATTCCTAAGTAATATCAAGGTAATGAGCACAAAAAAAACATCAACGTCTTCCTATATAGCATATGAAGGTGAATGAATACACCAACAACAACTGACAAATACATAATGTAGCAATTCTGCATATATTTTGCCGGATAATATTTTCTACGGCTATTTCGATGCTACTTTCTCACACCTTACAATTTACCTATATTTTGGTCTCTAAACAAAATTTCAATGAAATATATACTTCAGAAACTCACCTGTGAAAAGAAATTCCTCGCGATCGAGTCGGAGCATCATCTCTGTTTGTACAGTTGAAAGCAATACAGGATTTCACCATATTGGCGCGAAACGTCTTTTTGCCCCAACTAAGTTCCCTCCGAATGTGCCGTGACCTTGAGTCAATTTCCATTCTAGTCAATTACAGATAAACAAAATATATTTATTTCTATGAGTTGAGCATACATTCACTTAGAGAACAAATGCATTTTTTGACATAACTTCTGAACCACTGGGTCGATTTTGATGAACGAAACGTTGTCTTCATCACAACAACAGGATAAATACAACTGCAATGTCATTTTGTCGATAACTAATGATTTTTTTCAAATTGTCTTTCACCGTCAATTAATCACCGAGACACAATTCGTTGTCGATGTGTGAAAACAAACACAGCGCAGCTGCAGTAGCATCCGGTGACCTGTCAATAGAGCGAATTCGGGAGACTCATGGGTTGAATGACGGTTTCTTCGACGGTTTTCCCTCAAAAACCGCAAACCTAGCTCTGTCTGAACGAGCCTTGAACGGGCTTTTAGTCGTTATTTTAAATCGTTGTGATTTGTCTTTCAGCTATCAATTTACGAAGTATTTTCAGTTTACAGAAGCAATACTAGTAGCAGTGTCACAACACTGTTTATTAAGCGTCTGAGCGGTTTGTGTCACGGCAATGATTTAGCCCAGATTTCGCGATGCTCCTCGGCACTAATGTCACGACACTAGTGTCATCGTGTGAACGAGGCTTAACCAGCTGGCTCGGTAAATACAGCATTGGCAATTTATCAAACTTGGAACATAAAAAATTTAGATGCATTTTCAAAAAAGCCATTGACTCTCTTAACTATGTCACTTTGAAGGAACTCAGGGCCAATCTTTCAAATATCTCGAAATACCTCGAGATCTCGAAGACGTAATCCCGGGATTTTTAATCTCGGAAATAGGGTCGAGATCCCGGGATTGTAAACCCTAACACCATTACTGCAAGAGGACGTTAGAGTGACTTGACTGTCTGTCATTGGCGAAAGGCAAATTGACGGATAAATGAAATTTGCATTGAAAATTCCTATCTTAGTCTGGGAGCCAAGCCGTCGTATCGTGCTTAAAAACGAAGTAAAAATGACACCCCTGCTATACTTTTCTTAACACTTTCATGTTGTTAAAGGGTGTATGGGACATCAGAAAACAGTTGTTAGCAATGCCAACTCTCTTGCAAAAGTTGCTTTAGGCCTACTTTTGTAAAACTATCACGATGTTAAAAATGCAAAGCATGGAGTGAGTACGGAACACAAAAGTAACTCTAGATATGGATTGAAACAATGTATACCTACGCACGACGTCTCATTTTGATTGTCTAGATGTCTTCTCATTCATAAATCTTGTTGGAAGTGAATACGTTAAATAACGAAGTCGCCAGAGGTCAAAAGGTCACAAAACCTAGGTCAAAACTCAAAAATAGCACTTTTCTTAAAATGACGCCTGACTCACTGCCTTGGAGCGATCAAATACTTCAAAATCAAACGGTAACCTCATCTAGGGACCCATGGGAAGTTTTTGAAACAGTTGTTTGGAGGTCATGACCCAATGACGTGATCACAGGTCAAATTTCTGTAAAGGTCAAATTTTAAAAAAATCAATAAAATCAGCTTTTTTGGTCTTATCGATATTCATACGCATTCCGTTAGCCTAGGCACAACCAGGAGATAGTTATCCATAGTTTACAAACATATTCTTCTCAAATCAATGATAATACTTTGACTAGAAGTTATCATTAGGCCTATTCAGCCGGTCAGTTATCATTAGGCCTATTCAGCCGGTCAAGGGATCAAGAAGTTATCAATAGCGTAGTTCACCACATTTTCACCGAGACCGCGCAGGAGGAATTGACTGTTATCGGCGGCGTAGCTCAGGATTTCCAAGAAATTTGGAATCACCGGTGAGCTGCTGTGTTCCATGGTGAAGTTACACTCGCGCTCGTAGTACATCGACAGTGGAAAGGATGGCCAATGAGATGAACACAACTTGTGACGTCATAAACAAGTTCTTGAGTGGGTAACATTTTTATCGATGCTTGCGCTTTGCGTTATCCAAACAATCCTCTTCGTGTACTTCTGTTGTCACTTGCTTGCAATATTCGACTCTTCTTCCGCCCGGAAATACCATTAGCTATAGTATTTCTCGCAATCTGCATTGACATCAATTAGCTGTCGGTGTTCGATAGCCACGACCGGTGAATTTTAGGTACGGTAATGATTTAAAATTAATGATCACATATTCTATGTACTGTGATTTGTAGAGCAAGGAAGTATTGCATCATACCGTGTGTCGAACGACATCAACGTGTGTGCGGCACATGTACAACGCTCTCAGCCTCCATTTCTAAAATGTTCAGATGAGAATAAAGTAAGTCAATTTCCATCTTTATAGCATCCCTCATTGAATCTAAATCGTCATTTATCGTACACATTTTTCACGAGAACTGAAAATAATGATAATGACAAACAGAAAATGAGTTTTCCTAGAACCCCCCTGCGCAATTTTTTTGATACCAAAAAAACTTGTAAATTATTTTTAAAAAAATGATAATTAAAAACAGAAAATGATTTATTTTGAAACTTTGATTTTTCTGAAGAAATGGTGGATAAGATAGGACTAATGTTAAAGTCGATAACTCATTTTTCGATTTTCATTTTTCGTTTCTTTTTTTCAGGTTAACAAGATCCTTCTTCAAATATGGAACCATTACTTTCGAGGAACACGAAAAAGAAGCGTCGGTCAAGCTCCTGTCCTGAATTCAGAATTGACTATTCGAAATGCATCATATGTCAAAGTGCAACCAAAAAACATGGAAAAACGTCCACTATAACAAGCAAAGGTTTACCAGAATTGAAGTCGCAATTTTCATACGAAAGGATGAATTGTTGCGAAGATCTGGAGTGATTTAGAGGATGAAGCTACCTTCTTGGAAAAGAGACCAATCGTCCATGTAATCTGTCGTAGCAAATATACACTCAAGAGAACATTGGATAACATAAAGTTGAGGTCTAAGCAAACGAAAGGAGAGAAGTCGGACTCTTTAGACAATTCGACTATTCGTCTAAGATCTGATTCTTCATCTTTGGTTGGGAAATCTCTTGAATATAATAAATCTGTCTGTTTTCTTTGTGAAAAAGAGAGAGATAGCTATGGAGTTTGGACCTTGATTGCCATTGCAACGCCTGATGGGAGGGAAAGAGCTATACACAAGAAGGCAAAGGATATTAATGATGAAGTCATGTTATTCAAGATTAAAGGACATGGTGAAACGTGTGTAGATATGATGGCTAACAATTTTCATTATCACAGGAGTTGCATGAGTCGATATATGAACAAACGTACACTGAATGACAAAGAAATATCTTCAGATTCCAATCAGCACGATGCAGTATTTTCACTTCTAGTATCCGAAATCTCAGATGGACTCCGCAACGAGAGACACGTTTACTCAGTTGACCAAATTGTGATGAGATACAATGATTTATTAGCTGAACATGGTAAGACTGAATGTAGGCCCGATAGACTGGTCAAGCGTATTGTGAATCACTTTACAGCTGACTTAGTTCAAACCGTGAAACTGAAAGGCAGAAGTCTCGTATGTCCGACATCGCTTACTGTAAAGGAATTGTGCAGTCAGGTTTTCGAATTGAAATCTAATCTGAACGAAAGCAATTTTCTTTCGAGCTCCGATAATGAATCTGAAAATGAAAAGTGTAACACTTCTATGAATTCGTACTTAGTTGCGAAAAACATTCGCGCAGAGCTGAAACAAGTTTCAAGAGATACAGAAATGTCAGAAATAGAGGTATCATGCTCAGCGACCTCAAGTCTAGTTCCGGTCAACTTGTACAATCATTTGGCATGGTTGCTTTTTGACACATCTGATTCGATGGATGAAGATGGTCGAGTTGATTTACTGGACGAGCAGAAGAAACATGTCATGAGCTTATACTCAGTTTGGTGAACAAACAACTTACATCAAAGCAAGTTGTTCTAGCCTTACATATTTTGAAGGAAACCAGAAACAAGAACTTGATCACTATGACTAATCGACTTGGACACTGTATCTCTTATAGTAGTGCGCAGCGATACGTGACTACTATAGCTAATAAAGTTCTCGAAAAAGAAGAAGTCGAAGGGATTTATAGTCCAGAGAATATCGTACATGGATGCTTCCTTCAAACTGCCTTGGATAATCTGAATTTTCATTCAGAAACAGAAGATGGTGGTAGCTTAGATGCAACGACCAATATCATTTATCAGTATTCGAGCGGAAATGACACCACAGACACATTCAGGAGAGTTCCCTATGATCCGAAAAATCGAAAAACGACTATAGAAATACCTGATAAGTTCCATTCAGTTAAAAGTCATCTCATTCTAAAGGATAGAAAGGAAGCGCGAGCACTGAATTGTGTAAAACTGGATGACATAGCGAAAGTAAGCGAAAGACAGGACTTATCAGATGCTAACATTGTTTTATTCTTGTTGCGAATGTTTCCGACTACACTTCTGATAACTGATGGCGATTATGATTCAGCGTTTCACAATACTCCAACATGGAATTCTTTTTTCTCGCTATATTCTGGAAACGATAAACCTAAGACTGAAATAGGATACGGTCCATTATACCCCCAAACACCAACCGATCCAGACGCGTCAAAACTTCTCTCGATTATTTTGTGACGCTGACTAATAAGCTAAATCAGACAAAGACCGTTGTCACTTGTGATCAAGCTATTTATGACATCATCAAAGGCCTAGTGAAAAAGAATCCAGTTCGCTATAAAGATGTCATTCTTCGTCTCGGTGGCTTTCACATAATTCAAAATTTCATGGGCTCGATCGGATTCCTGATGAAAGAAAGTGGAATAGAAGACTTGCTGGTAACAGCAGAGATATGCCACCGGGGAACAGCTAACAAAGTCATGGCAGGAAAGGATTATTACAAAATGATACGTTATCATTCCTGGCTTTGCGAAGCATTCTTCATGCTAAAATGGGAAGCCTTTGAACAATGGTTGTTAGAAAAAGAAACAGTTGGTCACGTTGAATCGATTCACATATTACTGAACTATTACAGGACATTGGAAATGATTTCGAGGCACAAGATAAAGATAACTTGCGGAAGCATGTCGATCGTGTTCTTGATAACCTCAGCACATTACTCTATGTATGGGAAGAATTTGAGAATTCGTTTGGAGAAACTGCCAAATTTTAGGATATGTACATTGACATGGTTCTGATTTTCAAGCGCTATGTTAACGCTGAAAGGGCCGGACTTTGGGAACAACATCTAATAGAAGCCCAAAACATGCTGCCATACATCGTGGCATCCGGACATACTAAATACATGTCATGCTTGCCAATTTACCTCGAAGAAATGATGAACCTCCCAACCACAGCACCAGAAGTTCAAGTGGAATTTGAGGCTGGAAACTTTGCTGTTCATCAGAAACATGGTAGCTTCAACGGTGTGTGGACAGATCTTGCTTTAGAGCAGACGCATAATAAGGAAGGGAAAAACAACTTGTTCAAAGGCATAACTCAGAAAGAAACAGCTAGAGAGAAGTACATAAAAGCTTTACGTACCTTAACAGCAGTCTCTGAAAGCATGAAACAAATGGTACACCTACAATCTGTAACTTCTGACCATCATGAAAAAATAAGCAAAAATGACTTTGAGAAAATTTTGAAAATTAGAAACACAGTTTTTGAAGATATGAGAAATCCCTTTTCCCCGAATGTTGAATCTGAACAGCTAGTTAACATTTCAACTGGAGAAATATTGATTGCGTCAGAAGTTGTACGTGCCAAGCAACTAGGATTGGATGTTATTGTAGAAGCAAGAACGAGTGGCGCCGCGAAGATAATTTCTCCAAAGATACTGACTTTTGCTTTGCAAAAAAAATGAAAAATAAACAAGATCCAGTGAAAATGATAGCATCGGAAGAAAGCATCGTTACGAGGGCCTTGTGTTTTATTCAAGATTTGACTGAGGAAGGTAAGATTGAAGCATTCAGTTTTGAATGGTATAATTATCCTCCAAGTCTATTTGAACCGAGCAAACATGACAAAGATGCATACAAAATGCGGAAAGGAAACAAAGTTGATTTCTTAGAGACCATCCGTACTAAATTGAATGGGACGTAGAGCCCTTTGAGCGAGCTCCCACCTTCGATCTCCAAGCCGGTTTATCTAATTGATGCTATGGCATTTATTCATCGCTTTCAAACTCTAGGGACAATCGTCTTTCACCAACTTCCTGGGGCAGTTGCAAGAAAGTCTGTTACGAAACACCTGTTAGTGACACTAAAAGAGCATCACTATTAGAGGGTGCCTTTTGCGTTTCACGAAAACCATGTTAAGCTGAAATCCTGTTAGTGATTTCTCTGATAGTGACCGTCTGAAATTGTTGAAAAAAAAACCCAGCAAATTGTTGCGAAATACATTTCGTTGCTGACAGATACGACTTTGGAGAAATGAGTTTAAAAAAGTGATGAAAGATTGCGACGCCAAGAAGATTTGGCCATGGTTGAGTATGAACCCACAGATAACATGAAAATACCACAATGGAAAGCATTCACCTCAAATCCCAAAAACAAGCAGAACTTTCTGAAATACATTGCCTCGTGCTGGAGTACATGTCATTTGCCTGAGGGCATAAGCCTTATATTTGATATTGAAGATCAGCACATTAGTGTGACCAACAAAGATACAACCCCACTTGAAAGGTACAATAATCACGAAGAAGCGGATACGAGGATTTTCGCACACATAGCCAACTGTTCCGAAAGCAATTCGTTTGTCATACATGCAACGGACACAGACATTATTGCTCTTGCAATGTTTCATTCTCAACGGTTATCTCATGTCCTTGAATTATGGGTTGAGAAGAATGACACATTTGCCTATCCATGACTTGGTCAACCAGCTTGCTGAGAACTTGGAGAAGAAAAAACTAGTGCTGACTGGAACCTTGATAGCTTCCTACGTATTGTCCGGCTGTGACTCCGTCAGTTATCCATTCGGTCGTAGTAAAAAACGCTCTACTAACGTAGCTCTTCAAATGATTGGAAAAATGAATCACATAGTTGACTTTTCTCATAATGATTCATATGTTAACTCTACAGTTTTTGATGAAGCTAGGGACTTCTTTTGTCGTTTGTATGGAAAACCGGAGTACAGTTTTTCTCTTGACCGCTTACGCACTCATCTGTTCACTTCCACTAAACGCGACTTACGCTTGCTACCACCGACAGAAGATGCTTTCCATCAACATGTTTTGAGAAGTCTTTGTCAATTCAGCTTATACAAGGAAGCAGCAAAATCAAATCCGTGTCTCCTTTCACCCTTGAAATTTGGACGAAAGCTGGATCAGAAGGGAGCATTAGTTCCTGTTATGATGACAAAAGAGAGCAAAATGGCGGCTGCTAAATTTCTTTTCTGTAAATGCAAGAAAGGCTGCCTTCAAAAGTGTTCATGTGCGAAAAACGGAACTGCATGCATAATCGCATGTAGCTGCAATGGCCATCATTTGAAGTGTGGACGTCTGGAAGAAGATAGTGAGGAGGATGACATGACTTTTCAATGACTTTCATAGTAACTTTCATGGTTTTCAGCGTCATGTTTACCTAATATAAGCAAGACATATGAGCAACATGAGTCCTTTTCATTTTGAGCTGGTCTTCATAGGAAGTTACAGAAAAAATGCATATTGTGCCTTAAAAAATGAGGATAGGAAATGCGAATGAGTCACAATAAATATATATTTCAAAGTAATAAATTAATGTAATAGCAACATAATATAATAACAATAATGAAAAGTGACGTAAATAATGTAAAATAATGAAATAGAGAAAAAGTAGCCGATTACGTATGCTACGAATGACCTCTTGACCGGCTGAATAGGCCTAATGATAACTTCTAGTCAAAGTATTATCATTGATTTGAGAAGAATATGTTTGTAAACTATGGATAACTATCTCCTGGTTGTGCCTAGGCTAACGGAATGCGTATGAATATCGATAAGACCAAAAAAGCTGATTTTATTGATTTTTTTAAAATTTGACCTTTACAGAAATTTGACCTGTGATCACGTCATTGGGTCATGACCTCCAAACAACTGTTTCAAAAACTTCCCATGGGTCCCTAGATGAGGTTACCGTTTGATTTTGAAGTATTTGATCGCTCCAAGGCAGTGAGTCAGGCGTCTTTTTAAGAAAAGTGCTATTTTTGAGTTTTGACCTAGGTTTTGTGACCTTTTGACCTCTGGCGACTTCGTTATTTAACGTATTCACTTCCAACAAGATTTATGAATGAGAAGACATCTAGACAATCAAAATGAGACGTCGTGCGTAGGTATACATTGTTTCAATCCATATCTAGAGTTACTTTTGTGTTCCGTACTCACTCCATGCTTTGCATTTTTAACATCGTGATAGTTTTACAAAAGTAGGCCTAAAGCAACTTTTGCAAGAGAGTTGGCATTGCTAACAACTGTTTTCTGATGTCCCATACACCCTTTAACAACATGAAAGTGTTAAGAAAAGTATAGCAGGGGTGTCATTTTTACTTCGTTTTTTAGCGCCTTGGCTCCCAGACTATCTAACCGTTTGTTCTCGGGCAATTCTTGGCGAAAGGCGAGATTGGCGGATAAATGAGTTGCAGACAAAGTAACGCCAATGAATTCATCATATTTACTTCTCCTGAGCGCTTTCGCGGCCTCTCATCACGAGGAGTACGACCGTTGTGACATAAACACAGACATGTAAGTTACAGAAAATTAGTTCACGTAATGTCAATTCACCTCGTACACAATCACTGTCATAGCATCATCGACCAGAACACATGAAAATAATGAGAAGCACTGTTAACTATACACAGACAATACAATAAAAGTCATGAAATAAATAAATTAATTATTAAAATATTGAACAATTAGTGAATTAATGATAATAATTAATACCAAGAAAAAAATGAGAAAAAAGGGGCAAAAGGTGAAGTAAATAACAAACTAGCTAGCACCATGGTAAAGAAAGGGAATGTTTCAGTTCCTTTTGCACACAGAGGGCTGGACGCATGTATGATATGTAAAGAGACTCTAAAATAGATGAAAGAAAAGAATACTTTGAGAAACTCAAAACACAAAAGTAAGAAGAAAAAACGTTGCCAATAAAACGATTACAAGAAATGATATGTCTATATATAGCACTGGACGGAGCAACAGAAGAACGAGGTCGGCTTCGTCCAACCTCCAGCCACTTGGGAAAGTGTTCACGCATACGAATCCCGAGACACCTCTCAGTGCGCCCTATGTAACTGTGTCCGCAGTCACATGTGAACTTGTATATGAGACAGGCGCGACTAAGAGGTGGTACGGGATCCTTCACACGTGGTACAGGAATACGTCTAGTGTGGCACACAAGCACAGGCTCTGCAGCTGGATACACTGTTTGAGTCAATGACACAACACGTCGACGTATAACATTCAGAGCATGGTCACCTCGAAAAGGAAGACACAAAAACACCTGCGGGCAGGGCCAAAAACCACAGGCTCAACACATCGTGGAACACTGTACTTATCTATAAACGTACAGGGATACCCGTTGCTCTGAAGAGTGACAGTAGTAAGTAAAACTCCACTTCTGGATAGCGCAAGATGGCCGCCATCGAAGAATTTTCGCTGACGTCCCCCCCCCTCTGGAACGACAGAGGTTGTGGTCTGTCGTGGTGTGCCGGCCAGGTTGGTCCACGTTCACAAAATGTTCGCTGACGTCCCCCCCCCTCGAAAACGACAAGAGTGTGAGACTCGGGTGTGTTGGTCTCGTGTGGGTTGACGTGGCCGACCGCCTAGGTTGACGTGGGCGACCGTCTAGGTTGTCGTGGTGGAATGGTGAAACGGACTTTAGATTCGTGATCAGCGTAAAATTCTGCATCGGTATGGTGAATTTGAAGTCAATCGGCGAGAAAAAATGTTTCTTCAAAATTTTGACAGAGTTAAAATGTTGGACGTTTTGGGCTGTAGCGTCAAAACGAAGCATCGGATGGGAAAACGGAGGCCAGACTCGGATTCAGCGTGAAATTCTGCATCGGTATGGTGAATTTGAACGCAATCGGAGAGAAAAATTTTCGCTGACGTCCCCCCCCCTCGGGAGAGCTAGCTTCGATTTTGGTTTCCAGTGGACGGATTTTGTCGTGCAATAGCTCGTTTGAAAGCTAAGAGTGAGACCAATTCACTGAAAGAATCGGCTTGTTCATATCTGTCTTCGTTTAGATGTGAGACGCCATTTAAGATTTTGGGAGATTGTCGAAAAACGACAGAGTTAGAATTTTGGTCGTTTTGGGCTGTAGAGCCAAAACGAAGCATCGGATGGGAAAACGGAGGCCAGATTCGGATTCAGCGTCAAATTCTACATGGAAATGGTGTTTTTCCAGCTCAATCGGACCTCTAGAATCGGCGATAGAAGCGTTTTAAGTGTTTGGATGATGGATGTTACGTCATCAGCTGATCGCCACACACTATATAAGCTGGGAACCGAGAGAGACTTGTCATTAAGACGAGAGCGATTGTCCAGAGGTAGGTCGTCTCTCTGAGCTCCGATGATAGCTTCGGACATTCCAAATTCCGGGTGTCTGCAAGAAACCGACTTAGAAAATTTCATTGCTGATATCAGCTAAGCCGTCAGACTTAGAGGTTAGCCAGGAGATGGCCTTCGTCTCCAGGCCATAAAAGACTCCAAAACTTTAAAGGCTTGTAACTTTGCTTCTACAAGTCCGTTTGACTTGATTCAAAAAAGGTTCGGTCGCTATTGACCTGCCCTAAGTGATAGACTACTTATAAAATTTCATAAGTAGTGCTAAAAAGTTGAAAAATTTAAATTCACTACTTTTGGAGGTTTTCTGGGGTTTTCGACCCTGCTGAAGTCAATGAAAGCATTTTTAATTATGTCTGAGCCAGTCTTCTCATGGTATAAGCGGCTTTTCACTGAAAGCGAGCAAGACACGGAGAGTTTTGCTGTAATATTCCACTGACAGGGTGTTCCTTCGGGACGGCGGACGATGCCGTAGTGATAAGTGTGGCAAGGGAGTGTGTCATAGTTTAGACCGTAACCGCTGGGACAACTCATGTCTCATGTTGGGCATTTGACACAGTTCTCAACGTAGCACTTTGAACGCCAATCGGTTGAGTCTTAGCTATCTTGTCATGGGTGGCGTCTAAACATCTCCATTGCAAAACGCTGGTGAATCAAGCTCTCTACGGCTTGCTATCAAGCTGCTCAAAGTCTGTCAACCACTTATCAACTCTACAGGTTTTCATGTCTGAGCCAGTCTTCTCATGGTATAAGCGGCTTTTCACTGAAAGCGAACAAGACACGGAGAGTTTTGCTGTAATATTCCACTGACAGGGTGTTCCTTCGGGACGGCGGACGATGCCGTAGTGATAAGTGTGGCAAGGGAGTGTGTCATAGTTTAGACCGTAACCGCTGGGACAACTCATGTCTCATGTTGGGCATTTGACACAGTTCTCAACGTAGCACTTTGAACGCCAATCGGTTGAGTCTTAGATATCTTGTCATGGGTGGCCTCTAAACATCTCCATTGCAAAACGCTTGTGAATCAAGCTCTCTACGGCTTGCTATCAAGCGGCTCAAAGTCTGTCAACCTCTTACCATCTCTACAGGTTTTCATGTCTGGCGAATACTATCATTAAGTTGAATCTGCTATCAGTCAACTTGAACGTTGCAAATGAAGTTCGGTGTAATACTTCCTTTCGACGGGCGTTCCTGTAAAGGGCGGCGGTGAAACCCGTAGCTATGTATACCGCAAGGGACATTCGGCAATGGTCAATCTTGTTAAACCTCTCTGCGTCATGTTTGCAAGTGATTGCCTCTGTCTCAACGTAGTATGCATTCGCGCCAGGGCGACATTTAGCCAGCTGTCGAAGGTTGCCTAAAACTTTCCATTGCATACGTTATGAGAACCATGAGTTCTACCTGTCTCTATCAATGAGATGAATTGATGAATGGAATGAAATGGGAGGACACTCACGCGCCACACGCAACATAACACACTTCTCTCTTCCGTAGTCTAACAAGCTCTTTACACATGGATCGCAGTCGATTGCTATCCCTGTATCAGAAGTGTAAGCTATCTGAATTTTATTTAACACTATTTCATCTACCATCATCACCCATATGAAATGTTATAAGATTTACAAGTTAAACTAAGCGTGCTACTATTTCCAAATGAAAAAGTATACATGGTTAAATCATCCACTGAAGCCCCATTCAAGTAAGTCAGTATGAAAGCAATAATACGAAATAAAAATTTATTATGGCATGTATTTCAAAAGGTCTTCATCGTCAATATCGTCCCAGAGTCTGCCTTCACACAGATCACAAAAACAGTTCACTTGCTTCAATCGTTCTTCTACCGCGAGCCTCACTTGTCGATGTACTCCCACTCCGCCATAGTTCGTGGCTGGGAGTTAGGGGTGTACCATTCCCATAATTGATGGAGGAATTTGGTGCTGGTGATCTCCATCACATCATCAGTATCGTACTACAGATACTTCCATCGTGTGCCTGTTAGGTCGGGACACTCCTTCTCACATACACTCTCCTCTTCGTCATCCGCTGGTAATGACAACTTTCTAATGTTGTCGAGTCGGTATAATTTCTCCACCTTCCCCTTCGTTGGAGCGTTTGGTGCAACGAGCGCCTTTGGCGATGAGCATGGAGAAGAGAACTCCAATTTTGTGTTCGATGTTTTTGGAGGGCTTGTCATGTTGACTGTGAATAATGACTTTGAAATGTTTTCTAATTCTTAAGTATAAACAAGCAACCAATCAGAATGAACAGCCAATGAATGATGAATATGAAAGTATATATGCAAAGTGACATTCGTGTCATTTCACTCTGTCTTTGAGACGTATAAGTGAAGTGTTCTCTAGCGAATTCTATATTTGAGGCGTACAAGTGAACTGCTCTCTCGTGAATTCCAAATTTGAGACGTATTATTTGAGTGAAGTCTCTATCTTGTTGAAGTATCAACCTTAAACTTGATTTCGTTGAAATGGTAAGTTGAAAATTTCTTCACTCATCTCCCTCAAACGTGTGGCTAATAGCATCTTCCTCAATTTCAGGCATCAACTTCATCACCAACGCCCTCCTTTCTCGAGGAAAGTTTAGAGTCGTTGAGTCAAGGTAGGTTGTAACAACACACTGAGACTTGAACAGAGATGATAGAATGATTTCTCTTTCAGGTGATGTGAGTTCCAGCTCAGGACTCTCGCGACAAGGCAACGAGTGGGAATGTGCCGACTGCGGACATATGTTTACAAGGAAGCACAGTCTCCTTCGACACATCAAACAACGTGTGTGTCAACGCAAAGCGGCATCAATCTCCGGAGGTGAAGTTGATTCTGACGATGACATCTCCTTTCCTTGCGATTTGTGCCCTCTTTCTTTTGATAGTCACTTTCAGCGATCTTCGCACAGACTTCAACACACGCATGCAAATGATCACTACACCAACGGTACCTCTACCATCTCCCTCATTAATGTTTCACATAATAATTTAGTACGCGACTACTGCATGGAGTCCAATACTCAAATAGTAGATTTTCCTGAGTGGCTCCTTCAAAATTCTAACATTATCGAAGCGCTCTTCAACAATTTAGACAATTTTAGAATGAAGGCGCTCATCTACCTTAAACTAAAATATATTAAAATAGATTTTCAAACGGGTCAAGTGACGGAGAGAATACAGTTTCATGTTCCTTCCTCTTCCGCAACCGAAGTTGTAGACTGCGAGTCTTGGCTAAATTTTCACATTCAATGTTTAAAATCAAATGTAGATAAATTCAATGAACGCGACAGCGCTCTCATTTTTGATGGTGTGGACTCAGCCATATTCAAAATTTCCCTATTAGAAAGTCATGCAGCTCGAGGCACATTTAAACTACCAAAAACGTTGTATAATAAGAAAGCTGTCATCAATGTTGATTGTAAATCACAGTGTTTCAAATATGCAGTCCTATCCATCCTTCACTATAATGATATCAACGCGAATCGAAATCATAGCTATAGCTATAGACAGTGGGAGGATGAACTAGACTATGAAGGTTGTGATAGTGACAACATGAAAATCAAAGATGTAGAAACGTTCGAAAAACATAATAAGATTAAAATTGTCGTTCACGTGTGGGAGAAGGGGTTGAAGGGTGCCCGCTATAATTCACGTTCAACTTGTTATGAACGTGTAGTCAACCTCTTATTAGTAAAACAAGATGATAGCGAGGAATGGCACTACTGTGGTATTCCCAAAATCTCTCGCTTGTACACTCACTTGGGCACTCTAAAAGAGGTGAACATTTTGTATGCGACCGCTGCATCCGCTCCTTTTGGAGTAAAGATAAATTTGAAACTCACTATGAATGGTGCAAGCGAGGTAAATTACAAATGGAACGCATGCCCAAAGATAAAATATTTTCACATAGGGATAATGGTGACGAATTAAATCCCCTGCGTGTCATTTACGCAGACATAGAATGCTACATTGATGATATCATCCACAAGCCAGCAGCCATATTCTGCTATGAAGTATGGCATGACCACTTTAGAAATAGACAAAACAAAATGCATACTTGGCAAGGTGAAGATTGTATTTCAAAATTTCTAGAATTTCTCGATAAAGCTGCTAAATTTCAACAATCATATGATTCCCAATTGCAGCGTAAGTCACTACATATGTCAGATGAAGACAAACAGAAATTTGAAAGTTGCACATCGTGCCCTAGATGTCATAAAACGTTTGATGATGATAAAATTAAGAAAGTGCGTGATCATGATCACATCACTGGTAAATTTAGAAACGCACTCTGCTCCAAATGTAACTTTTCACTTAGGTTGAGACGTCGTGTACTACCCGTCATTTTTCATAACTTTAAGGGCTATGACAGTCATATGCTCATAAAAGGAGGGTTGAGCCAGATGAAATCGTGGCAGTTTAATGTAATAGCGCAAACGAGGGAAAAATTCATGGCAATGACAGCAAAAGTAGCAGTAGATAAAACTAAAGAAAATAAGACAGTCTTCTTCGAAATAAAATTTTTAGATTCATTCCAATTCATGTCAGCGCCACTAGCTTCTCTCGTTCGTAATCTCAAGTTTCTTCCCCATAGTCAAACTTTGAAGAAACACTATCCAAACTTAACGGATGAAATAATCACTCGCAAAGGAGTCTTTCCCTATGCGTATTTTAGCTCAATGTCTAAACTAAATGAAACAACCCTTCCTTCCATTGACAAATTCCAAAACGATTTGACGGGTCAAGATTGTCCAGTAGAGGACTATGAACATGCTCAAGAGGCATGGTTAAAATTTGATTGTAAAACGTTTGGCGATTATATGATCGCTTACTTAGAATTAGATGTCATTTTGCTGGCTGATGTCTTTCAGGAATTTCGACGAGTGGCATTAGAAGAAGACAAATTAGATCCTGTCCACTTTGTCAGTCTACCAGCCATGTCCTTTAAATCAGCCTTTAAAATGACTGGTGAGACCATCCATCTCTTACAAGACCCGGAGATGTACAACATATTTGAGCGCGGAATACGCGGTGGTCTCACATTTGTGAATAAACATCACATAAAATCTAAAACAGTAGGTAATGATCATATCCACCTAAAATACTATGACCAAAATAATTTATATGGCAGTTCACTGTCTAAACCACTACCTCATTCCGAGTTTAGTTGGTTAAATCAAGATGAGCTTGCGTATTACTCCAACCCTTCAAACAGTCTGAAGATTCCAGATGAAGGTGATTGGGGATATTATTTTGAAGTGGATTTGATTTATCCAAATAGTATTAAAAATAAAACTGCTGATTTCCCACTCGCACCTGAATCTGTTGAAGTGACTGAAGATATGTTTTCACCATTCATGTCACAATTTCATAATAACTTAACAGAGTGTGGACAGCCAAGGTACAAACCATGCCGCAAACTTTTACTCACCCAATATGATAAGAAAAATTATCTCGTACACTTCTGCATACTAAAATTCTATTTAGAAATGGGCATGCTTCTAAAGTCAGTTCACCGCATCATCAAATTTAGACAGAAAGCCTTCCTCAAACCATATATTGATAGTAACAGCCAGAAACGTGCACTCGCCCAAAATAATTTTGAAAAAGATTTTTATAAGTATAAGAATAATAGTCTATTTGGTAAGATGATGGAGGATGTTAGAAAACGCATGAACTACAAACTAGTCATTGATGATCAAAAATATCACAAATTGACCTCATCACCTCTTTTCATTGATAGAGACATTATCGATGAGGACCTTGTAGGTGTTAAAATGATAAAATCTGAAGTTGAGTTGTGCAAGCCCATCTATATTGGCCAAGCTGTACTAGATTACTCTAAGCTTGAAATGTACCAACTCTTTTATAAAATACTAAAACCATGTCCTCTCGTAAAAGAGGTTCGTTTGTTGGGTGGTGATACAGATAGTTTCTTCTTAGGTATTACCACTCAAAAAGATTTAAATTTTAATGAAGTAGCTAAGTCATTAGAAAAATATTTCGACACATCTAACTACAATCCCACTCATCCACTCTATTCCATACAGAATAAAGCCAAACTTGGTTGTTTTAAGGATGAAACAGCAGGAAAGGAAATAGATGAAATGATTCTCCTCCGTCCTAAAATGTATTCCATGAAATTAAAAGAATGTGCAGATAGTATTAAGCTAGCTAAAGGTATATCAAAATCCATTGTTCACAAAATGAAACATCGGTCCTATAAGAAGGCCTATAAAAATAAAACTATAACGTTTGTCAATATGACAATCTTAAAATCTCAAGTTCATACTGTGAAAACGCACACGTTCAAGAAACGAGCGCTTTCAGCATGGGAGGATAAGAGGTGTTGGATAGGACATAACACATCTCTTCCACATGGACATCCTGACACAAACATACCTCCACCCAAAAGAATAAAACTCACGCTACCACATTCAGGAGATGTATTGACATAATCAACTTTAACTCAGTATTTTGATGTTGCTTTTTGTAGATATACATGGTTGTTTTATGTATCGCATGAGATCGTTTCTTCCTTGTGAATATATGCCTACAGTCAGCCCATTCCCCTATATCTGTGAAAAGACTTTTTCATACGCATATTTTTATTTCAATAAACATATCACAATGACTTCACTTTGTTTTCCGAAACACTAAAGTTACGAGGGATTTAGTATCTTTCACATGGATGCACTCTTGTAAACCATTGGTAATTTTGATAGCAATAGAGGGTATAGTTTGTTTGACGACGGGTGATAGAAAATAGATTCAAACATCTCGACTATTCCATATGAAGCGTCTTTATCATGAATGAAATCACGTAAAATGTATTCTTTTTCTCACCAACAGAAATAGGTAGAATCAAATCACTTTGGGGCGATCATATCTTTTTCAAATGACTGTGGAACATTGATTTCCATGATGAAGATTTAAACAGTTAGATTCGATGACGAACAAGATTTACTAGTTTGCAAGTTAAACTAAGCGTTCTATTATTTGTAAATGAATAGTTTCAACAGTTTACAGATTAAAAATAAAGTTTCAATAGTGTATGTGTTAGAAATAAAGTTTAAGCTGTTTGTATGTTAGAAATAAAATAAAGTTTCAAGAGTTTACAAGTTAAAAATAAAGTTTCAACAGTGTGTACGTTAGAAATAAAGTTTTATCTGTTTGTAAAATGAGATTGTAGGATTTACTAGTTTGCAAGTTAGACTAAGCGTTCTACTATTTGTAAATGAAAGATATAGTTTCAACAGTTTACAGATTAAAAATAAAGTTTCAATAGTGTTTATGTTAAAAATAAAGTTTAAGCTGTTTGTGTGTTAGAAATAGAATAAAGTTTCAAGAGTTTGTCGATTAAAAATAAAGTTTCAACAGTTTGTACGTTAGAAATAAAGTTTTATCTGTTTGTAAAATGAGATTGTAGGATTTACTAGTTTGCAAGTTAGACTAAGCGTTCTACTATTTGTAAATGAAAGATATGTTTCAACAGTTTACAGATTAAAAATAAAGTTTCAACAGTGTGTACGTTAGAAATAAAGTTTTAGGCTTTCGTGCGTTAGAAATAAAATAAAGTTTCAACCGTTTACAAGTTAAAAATGAAGTTTCAATAGTGTGTATGTTAAGAATAAAGTTCTATCTGTTTATATGTTAGAAATAAAAATGAAGGTTCACCAGTTTACAAGTTAAGAATAAAGTTTCATCTGCTTGTAGGTCAGAAATGAAATAAAGTTTCACCAGTTTAAAAGTTAAAAATAAAGTTTCAATAATGTGTACGTTAGAAACAAAGTTTCAATAGTTTACAAGTTAAGAATAAAGTTTCAATAGTGTGTATGTTAAGAATAAAGTTCTATCTGTTTCTATGTTAGAAATAAAATGAAGTTTCACCAGTTTACAAGTTAAGAATAAATTTTATCTGCTTGTATGTTGGAAATGAAATAAAGTTCCACCAGTTTACAAGTTAAAAATAAAGTTTCAATAGTGTGTACGTTAGAAATAAAGTTTCAATAGTAAGTATGTTAAGAATAAAGTTCTATCTGTTTGTATGTTAGAAATAAAACAAAGTTTCAACCGTTTACAAGTTAAAAATAAAGTTTCAATAGTTAACACGTTAAAAATAAAGTTTCAATAGTGTGTATGTTAAGAATAAAGTTCTATCTGTTTGTATGTTAGAAATGAAATGAAGTTTCATCAGTTTACAAGTTAAGAATAAAGTTTTATCAGCTTGTATGTTAGAAATAAAATGAAGTTTCAACAGTTTACAAATTAAAAATAAAGTTTCAATAGTGTGTACGTTAGAAATAAAGTTTTAACCGTTTACAAGTTAAAAATAAAGTTTCAACAGTGTCTACGTTAGAAATAAAGTTTTATCTGTTTGTAAAGTACGATCGTAGGATTTACTAGTTTGCAAGTTAGACTCAGCATTCTACTAGTTGTAAATGAAAGATATCGTTTCAACAGTTTACAGATTAAAATAAAGTTTCAATAGTGTGTATGATGGAAATAAAGTTTAAGCGCTTTGTGTGCTGGAAATAAAGTTTCAGCCGTTTACAAGTTAAAAATAAAGTTTCAACAGTGTGTACGTTAGAAATAAAGTTTTAGCTGTTTATATGTTAGAAACAAAATAGAGTTTTAACAGTTTACAAGTTGAAAAATAAGGTTTCAACAATGTATACGTTAGAAATAAGTGAAAGTAAGAACTTCATCGCATGAGTATTCAAAGCATGTTTTGTAAATCAAATGCGTGTACTCCTGACATGATAGAATCGCGTTAGAAATAAAGTTTCAACCGTTTACAAGTTAAAAATAAAGTTTCAACAGTGTCTAAGTTAGAAATAAAGTTTTATCTGTTTGTAAAGTACGATCGTAGGATTTACTAGTTTGCAAGTTAGACTCAGCATTCTACTAGTTGTAAATGAAAAATATCGTTTCAACATTTTACAGATTAAAATAAAATTTCAATAGTGTGTATGATGGAAATAAAGTTTAAGCGCTTTGTGCGCTGAAAATAAAGTTTCAGCCGTTTACAAGTTAAAAATAAAGTTTCAACAGTGTGTACGTTAGAAATAAAGTTTTAGCTGTTTATATGTTAGAAGCAAAATAAAGTTTCAACAGTTTACAAGTTAAAAAATAAAGTTTCAACAGTGTGTACGTTAGAAATAAATGAAAGTAAGAACTTCATCGTATAAGTATTCAAAGCATGTTTTGTAAATCAAATGCGTGTAGTCCTGACATGATAGAATCAAATGAACTTGACAAACGCGTTTGTCAAGCTTGATTCTATCATGTCAGGACTACACACATTTGATTTACAAAACATGCTTTGAATACTTATACGATGAAGTTCTTACTTTCATTTATTTCTAACGTACACACTGTTGAAACTTTATTTTTTAACTTGTAAACTGTTGAAACTTTATTTTGTTTCTAACATATAAACAGCTAAAACTTTATTTCTAACGTACACACTGTTGAAACTTTATTTTTAACTTGTAAACGGCTGAAACTTTATTTCCAGCGCACAAAGCGCTTAAACTTTATTTCCATCATACACACTATTGAAACTTTATTTTAATCTGTAAACTGTTGAAACGATATTTTTCATTTACAACTAGTAGAATGCTGAGTCTAACTTGCAAACTAGTAAATCCTACGATCGTACTTTACAAACAGATAAAACTTTATTTCTAACGTAGACACTGTTGAAACTTTATTTTTAACTTGTAAACGGTTGAAACTTTATTTCTAACGTACACACTATTGAAACTTTATTTTTAATTCGTAAACTGTTGAAACTATATCTTTCATTTACAAATAGTAGAACGCTTAGTCTAACTTGCAAACTAGTAAATCCTACAATCTCATTTTACAAACAGATAAAACTTTATTTCTAACGTACACACTGTTGAAACTTTATTTTTAACTTGTAAACTCTTGAAACTTTATTTTATTTCTAACATACAAACAGCTTAAACTTTATTTCTAACACATACACTATTGAAACTTTATTTTTAATCTGTAAACTGTTGAAACTATTCATTTACAAATAATAGAACGCTTAGTTTAACTTGCAAACTAGTAAATCTTGTTCGTCATCGAATCTAACTGTTTAAATCTTCATCATGGAAATCAATGTTCCACAGTCATTTGAAAAAGATATGATCGCCCCAAAGTGATTTGATTCTACCTATTTCTGTTGGTGAGAAAAAAGAATACATTTTACGTGATTTCATTCATGATAAAGACGCTTCATATGGAATAGTCGAGATGTTTGAATCTATTTTCTATCACCCCGTCGTCAAACAAACTATACCCTCTATTGCTATCAAAATTACCAATGGTTTACAAGAGTGCATCCATGTGAAAGATACTAAATCCCTCGTAACTTTAGTGTTTCGGAAAACAAAGTGAAGTCATTGTGATATGTTTATTGAAATAAAAATATGCGTATGAAAAAGTCTTTTCACAGATATAGGGGGAATGGGCTAACTGTAGGCATATATTCACAAGGAAGAAACGATCTCATGCGATACATAAAACAACCATGTATATCTACAAAAAGCAACATCAAAATACTGAGTTAAAGTTGATTATGTCAATACATCTCCTGAATGTGGTAGCGTGAGTTTTATTCTTTTGGGTGGAGGTATGTTTGTGTCAGGATGTCCATGTGGAAGAGATGTGTTATGTCCTATCCAACACCTCTTATCCTCCCATGCTGAAAGCGCTCGTTTCTTGAACGTGTGCGTTTTCACAGTATAAACTTGAGATTTTAAGATTGTCATATTGACAAACGTTATATTTTTATTTTTATAGGCCTTCTTATAGGACCGATGTTTCATTTTGTGAACAATGGATTTTGATATACCTTTAGCTAGCTTAATACTATCTGCACATTCTTTTAATTTCATGGAATACATTTTAGGGCGGAGGAGAATCATTTCATCTATTTCCTTTCATGCTGTTTCATCCTTAAAACAACCAAGTTTGGCTTTATTCTGTATGGAATAGATTGGATGAGTGGGATTGTAGTTAGATGTGTCGAAATATTTTTCTAATGACTTAGCTACTTCATTAAAATTTAAATCTTTTTGAGTGGTAATACCTAAGAAGAAACTATCTGTATCACCACCCAACAAACGAACCTCTTTTACGAGAGGACATGGTTTTAGTATTTTATAAAAGAGTTGGTACATTTCAAGCTTAGAGTAATCTAGTACAGCTTGGCCAATATAGATGGGCTTGCACAACTCAACTTCAGATTTTATCATTTTAACACCTACAAGGTCCTCATCGATAATGTCTCTATCAATGAAAAGAGGTGATGAGGTCAATTTGTGATATTTTTGATCATCAATGACTAGTTTGTAGTTCATGCGTTTTCTAACATCCTCCATCATCTTACCAAATAGACTATTATTCTTATACTTATAAAAATCTTTTTCAAAATTATTTTGGGCGAGTGCACGTTTCTGGCTGTTACTATCAATATATGGTTTGAGGAAGGCTTTCTGTCTAAATTTGATGATGCGGTGAACTGACTTTAGAAGCATGCCCATTTCTAAATAGAATTTTAGTATGCAGAAGTGTACGAGATAATTTTTCTTATCATATTGGGTGAGTAAAAGTTTGCGGCATGGTTTGTACCTTGGCTGTCCACACTCTGTTAAGTTATTATGAAATTGTGACATGAATGGTGAAAACATATCTTCAGTCACTTCAACAGATTCAGGTGCGAGTGGGAAATCAGCAGTTTTATTTTTAATACTATTTGGATAAATCAAATCCACTTCAAAATAATATCCCCAATCACCTTCATCTGGAATCTTCAGACTGTTTGAAGGGTTGGAGTAATACGCAAGCTCATCTTGATTTAACCAACTAAACTCGGAATGAGGTAGTGGTTTAGACAGTGAACTGCCATATAAATTATTTTGGTCATAGTATTTTAGGTGGATATGATCATTACCTACTGTTTTAGATTTTATGTGATGTTTATTCACAAATGTGAGACCACCGCGTATTCCGCGCTCAAATATGTTGTACATCTCCGGGTCTTGTAAGAGATGGATGGTCTCACCAGTCATTTTAAAGGCTGATTTAAAGGACATGGCTGGTAGACTGACAAAGTGGACAGGATCTAATTTGTCTTCTTCTAATGCCACTCGTCGAAATTCCTGAAAGACATCAGCCAGCAAAATGACATCTAATTCTAAGTAAGCGATCATATAATCGCCAAACGTTTTACAATCAAATTTTAACCATGCCTCTTGAGCATGTTCATAGTCCTCTACTGGACAATCTTGACCCGTCAAATCGTTTTGGAATTTGTCAATGGAAGGAAGGGTTGTTTCATTTAGTTTAGACATTGAGCTAAAATACGCATAGGGAAAGACTCCTTTGCGAGTGATTATTTCATCCGTTAAGTTTGGATAGTGTTTCTTCAAAGTTTGACTATGGGGAAGAAACTTGAGATTACGAACGAGAGAAGCTAGTGACGCTGACATGAATTGGAATGAATCTAAAAAAATTTATTTCGAAGAAGACTGTCTTATTTTCTTTAGTTTTATCTACTGGTACTTTTGCTGTCATTGCCATGAATTTTTCCCTCGTTTGCGCTATTACATTAAACTGCCACGATTTCATCTGGCTCAACCCTCCTTTTATGAGCATATGACTGTCATAGCCCTTAAAGTTATGAAAAATGACGGGAGTACACGACGTCTCAACCTAAGTGAAAAGTTACATTTGGAGCAGAGTGCGTTTCTAAATTTACCAGTGATGTGATCATGATCACGCACTTTCTTAATTTTATCGTCATCAAACGTTTTATGACATCTAGGGCACGATGTGCAACTTTCAAATTTCTGTTTGTCTTCATCTGACATATGTAGTGACTTACGCTGCAATTGGGAATCATATGATTGTTGAAATTTTACAGCCTGTTCGAGGAATTGTAGGAATTGGTAAATACAATCCTCACCTTGCCAAGTATGCGTTTTGTTTTGTCTATTCCTAAAGTGGTCATGCCATACTTCATAGCAGGATATGGCTGCTGGCTTGTGGATGATATCATCAATGTAGCATTCTATGTCTGCGTAAATGATACGCAGGGGACTTAATTCGTCACCATTATCCCTATGTGAAAATATTTTATCTTTGGGCATGCGTTCCATTTGTAATTTACCTCGCTTGCACCATTCATAGTGAGTTTCAAATTTATCTTTACTCCCAAAGGAGCGGATGCAGCGGTCGCATACAAAATGTTCACCTCTTTTAGAGTGCCCCAAGTGAGTGTACAAGCGAGAGATTTTGGGAATACCACAGTAGTGCCATTCCTCGCTATCATCTTGTTTTACTAATAAGAGGTTGACTACACGTTCATAACAAGTTGAACGTGAATTATAGCGGGCACCCTTCAACCCCTTCTCCCACACGTGAACGACAATTTTAATCTTATGTTTTTCGAACGTTTCTACATCTTTGATTTTCATGTTGTCACTATCACAACCTTCAAAGTCTAGTTCATCCTCCCACTGTCTATAGCTATAGCTATGATTTCGATTCGCGTTGATATCATTATAGTGAAGGATGGATAGGACTGCATATTTGAAACACTGTGATTTACAATCAACATTGATGACAGCTTTCTTATTATACAACGTTTTTGGTAGTTTAAATGTGCCTCGAGCTGCATGACTTTCTAATAGGGAAATTTTGAATATGGCTGAGTCCACACCATCAAAAATGAGAGCGCTGTCGCGTTGATTGAATTTATCTACATTTGATTTTAAACATTGAATGTGAAAATTTAGCCAAGACTCGCAGTCTACAACTTCGGTTGCGGAAGAGGAAGGAACATGAAACTGTATTCTCTCCATCACTTGACCCGTTTGAAAATCTATCTTAATATATTTTAGTTTAAGGTAGATGAGCGCCTTCATTCTAAAATTGTCTAAATTGTTGAAGAGCGCTTCGATAATGTTAGAATTTTGAAGGAGCCACTCAGGAAAATCTACTATTTGAGTATCGGACTCCATGCAGTAGTCGCGTACTAAATTATTATGTGAAACATTAATGAGGGAGATGGTAGAGGTACCGTTGGTGTAGTGATCATTTGCATGCGTGTGTTGAAGTCTGTGCGAAGATCGCTGAAAGTGACTATCAAAAGAAAGAGGGCACAAATCGCAAGGAAAGGAGATGTCATCGTCAGAATCAACTTCACCTCCGGAGATTGATGCCGCTTTGCGTTGACACACACGTTGTTTGATGTGTCGAAGGAGACTGTGCTTCCTTGTAAACATATGTCCGCAGTCGGCACATTCCCACTCGTTGCCTTGTCGCGAGAGTCCTGAGCTGGAACTCACATCACCTGAAAGAGAAATCATTCTATCATCTCTGTTCAAGTCTCAGTGTATTGTTACAACCTACCTTGACTCAACGACTCTAAACTTTCCTCGAGAAAGGAGGGCGTTGGTGATGAAGTTGATGCCTGAAATTGAGGAAGATGCTATTAGCCACACGTTTGAGGGAGATGAGTGAAGAAATTTTCAACTTACCATTTCAACGAAATCAAGTTTAAGGTTGATACTTCAACAAGATAGAGACTTCACTCAAATAATACGTCTCAAATTTGGAATTCACGAGAGAGCAGTTCACTTGTACGCCTCAAATATAGAATTCGCTAGAGAACACTTCACTTATACGTCTCAAAGACAGTGAAATGACACGAATGTCACTTTGCATATATACTTTCATATTCATCATTCATTGGCTGTTCATTCTGATTGGTTGCTTGTTTATACTTAAGAATTAGAAAATATTTCAAAGTCATTATTCACAGTCAACATGACAAGCCCTCCAAAAACATCGAACACAAAATTGGAGTTCTCTTCTCCATGCTCATCGCCAAAGGCGCTCGTTGCACCAAACGCTCCAACGAAGGGGAAGGTGGAGAAATTATACCGACTCGACAACATTAGAAAGTTGTCATTACCAGCGGATGACGAAGAGGAGAGTGTATGTGAGAAGGAGTGTCCCGACCTAACAGGCACACGATGGAAGTATCTGTAGTACGATACTGATGATGTGATGGAAATCACCAGCACCAAATTCCTCCATCAATTATGGGAATGGTACACCCCTAACTCCCAGCCACGAACTATGGCGGAGTGGGAGTACATCGACAAAGTGAGGCTCGCGGTAGAAGAACGATTGAAGCAAGTGAACTGTTTTTGTGATCTGTGTGAAGGCAGACTCTGGGACGATATTGACGATGAAGACCTTTTGAAATACATGCCATAATAAATTTTTATTTCGTATTATCTTTGCTTTCATACTGACTTACTTGAATGGGCTTCAGTGGATGATTTAACCATGTATACTTTTTCATTTGGAAATAGTAGCACGCTTAGTTTAACTTGTAAATCTTATAACATTTCATATGGGTGATGATGGTAGATGAAATAGTGTTAAATAAAATTCAGATAGCTTACACTTCTGATACAGGGATAGCAATCGACTGCGATCCATGTGTAAAGAGCTTGTTAGACTACGGAAGAGAGAAGTGTGTTATGTTGCGTGTGGCGCGTGAGTGTCCTCCCATTTCATTCCATTCATCAATTCATCTCATTGATAGAGACAGGTAGAACTCATGGTTCTCATAACGTATGCAATGGAAAGTTTTAGGCAACCTTCGACAGCTGGCTAAATGTCGCCCTGGCGCGAATGCATACTACGTTGAGACAGAGGCAATCACTTGCAAACATGACGCAGAGAGGTTTAACAAGATTGACCATTGCCGAATGTCCCTTGCGGTATACATAGCTACGGGTTTCACCGCCGCCCTTTACAGGAACGCCCGTCGAAAGGAAGTATTACACCGAACTTCATTTGCAACGTTCAAGTTGACTGATAGCAGATTCAACTTAATGATAGTATTCGCCAGACATGAAAACCTGTAGAGTTGGTAAGAGGTTGACAGACTTTGAGCAGCTTGATAGCAAGCCGTAGAGAGCTTGATTCACAAGCGTTTTGCAATGGAGATGTTTAGAGGCCACCCATGACAAGATAGCTAAGACTCAACCGATTGGCGTTCAAAGTGCTACGTTGAGAACTGTGTCAAATGCCCAACATGAGACATGAGTTGTCCCAGCGGTTACGTCTAAACTATGACACACTCCCTTGCCACACTTATCACTACGGCATCGTCCGCCGTCCCGAAGGAACACCCTGTCAGTTGAATATTACAGCAAAACTCTCCGTGTCTTGCTCGCTTTCAGTGAAAAGCCGCTTATACCATGAGAAGACTGGCTCAGACATCATTAAAAATGCTTTCATTGACTTCAGCAGGGTCGAAAACCCCAGAAAACCTCCAAAAGTAGTGAATTTAAATTTTTCAACTTTTTAGCCTATTTGTGAAATTTTATAAGTAGTCTATCACTTACGACAGGTCAATAGCGACCGAACCTTTTTTGAATCAAGTCAAACGGACTTGTAGAAGCAAAGTTACAAGCCTTTATAAAGTTTTGGAGTCTTTTATGGCCTGGAGACGAAGGCCATCTCCTGGCTAACCTCTAAGTCTGACGGCTTAGCTGATATCAGCAATGAAATTTTCTAAGTCGGTTTCTTGCAGACACCCGGAATTTGGAATGTCCGAAGCTATCATCGGAGCTCAGAGAGACGACCTACCTCTGACAATCGCTCTCGTCTTAATGACAAGTCTCTCTCGGTTCCCAGCTTATATAGTGTGTGGCGATCAGCTGATGACGTAACATTCATCATCCAAACACTTAAAACGCTTCTATCGCCGATTCTAGAGGTCCGATTGAGCTGGAAATACGCCATTTCCATGTAGAATTTGAGCCCAAAACGACCAAAATTCTAACTCTGTCGTTTTTCGACAATCTCCCAAAATCTTAAATGGCGTCTCACATCTAAACGAAGACAGATATGAACAAGCCGTTTCTTTCACTGAATTTGTCTCACTCTTAGCTTTCAAACGAGCTATGGCACGACAAAATCCGTCCACTGGAAGCCAAAATCGAAGGTAGCTCTCCCGAGGGGGGGGACGTCAGCGAAACTTTTTCTCTCCGATTGACTTGAAACTCACCACACAGATGCAGAATTTCATGCTGATTCCAAATCTGAAATCCGTTTTCCCATCCGATGCTTCGTTTTGACGCTACAGCCCAAAACGTCCAAAATTCTAACTCTGTCGTTTTTCGACAATCTCCCAAATATTAAATGGCGTCTCACATCTAAACGAAGACAGATATGAACAAGCCGTTTCTTTCAGTGAATTTGTCTCACTCTTAGCTTTCAAACAAGCTATGGCACGACAAAATCCGTCCACTGGAAGCCAAAATCGAAGCGAGCTGTCCAGAGGGGGGGGACGTCAGCGAAACTTTTTCTCTCCGATTGCGTTCAAATTCACCATACCGATGCAGAATTTCACGCTGAATCCGAATCTGGCCTCCGTTTTCCCATCCGATGCTTCGTTTTGACGCTACAGCCCAAAACGTCCAACATTTTAACTCTGTCAAAATTTTGAAGAAACATTTTTTCTCGCCGATTGACTTCAAATTCACCATACCGATGCAGAATTTTACGCTGATCACGAATCTAAAGTCCGTTTCACCATTCCACCACGACAACCTAGACGGTCGCCCACGTCAACCTAGGCGGTCGGCCACGTCAACCCACACGAGACCAACACACCCGAGTCTCACACTCTGTCGTTTTCGAGGGGGGGGGACGTCAGCGAACATTTTGTGAACGTGGACCAACCTGGCCGGCACACCACGACAGACCACAACCTCTGTCGTTCCGGAGGGGGGGGACGTGAGCGAAAATTCTTCGATGGCGGCCATCTTGCGCTATCGAGAAGTGGAGTTTTACTTACTACTAGTGATTCGTAAAAAATCAAATTCAGCATCAAGAGCCGAAGGCGAACATAAACGGCGCGCCCGATCAAAAAGACACTTGACTAAATTTATTTTATAGATTTCGAGGAACAAAACTGTGGTAGTGTTTTTGTGTCTTCCTTTTCGAGGTGACCATGCTCTGAATGTTATACGTCGACGTGTTGTGTCATTGACTCAAACAGTGTATCCAGCCGCAGAGCCTGTGCTTGTGTGCCACACTAGACGTATTCCTGTACCACGTGTGAAGGATCCCGTACCACCTCTTAGTCGCGCCTGTCTCATATACAAGTTCATATGTGACTGCGGACACAGTTACATAGGGCGCACTGAGAGGTGTCTCGGGATTCGTATGCGTGAACACTTTCCCAAGTGGCTGGAGGTTGGACGAAGCCGACCTCGTTCTTCTGTTGCTCTGTCCAGTGCTATATATAGACATATCATTTCTTGTAATCGTTTTATTGGCAACGTTTTTTCTTCTTACTTTTGTGTTTTGAGTTTCTCAAAGTATTCTTTTCTTTCATCTATTTTAGAGTCTCTTTACATATCATACATGCGTCCAGCCCTCTGTGTGCAAAAGGAACTGAAACATTCCCTTTCTTTACCATGGTGCTAGCTAGTTTGTTATTTACTTCACCTTTTGCCCCTTTTTTCTCATTTTTTTCTTGGTATTAATTATTATCATTAATTCACTAATTGTTCAATTTTTTTAAAAATTAATTTATTTATTTCATGACTTTTATTGTATTGTCTGTGTATAGTTAACAGTGCTTCTCATTATTTTCATGTGTTCTGGTCGATGATGCTATGACAGTGATAGTGTACGAGGTGAATTGACATTACGTGAACTAATTTTCTGTAACTTACATGTCTGTGTTTATGTCACAACGGTCGTACTCCTCGTGATGAGAGGCCGCGAAAGCGCTCAGGAGAAGTAAATATGATGAATTCATTGGCGTTACTTTGTCTGCAACTCATTTATCCGCCAATCTCGCCTTTCGCCAAGAATTGCCCGAGAACAAACGGTTAGATAGGAATTTTCAATGCAAATTTCATTTATCCGTCAATTTGCCTTTCGCCAATGACAGACAGTCAAGTCACTCTAACGTCTTCTTGCAGTAATGGTGTTAGGGTTTACAATCCCGGGATCTCGACCCTATTTCCGAGATTAAAAATCCCGGGATTACGTCTTCGAGATCTCGAGGTATTTCGAGATATTTGAAAGATTGGCCCTGAGTTCCTTCAAAGTGACATAGTTAAGAGAGTCAATGGCTTTTTTGAAAATGCATTTAAATTTTTTATGTTCCAAGTTTGATAAATTGCCAATGCTTCTTGAATCTGAATAGTGATGTGGACCCATATTTATATCTTTCAAAGTTAATTGAAATCATTGTCATTGATTATGTGATTTTGCTCTGCCAGTGGCCGGTTGCCTGTGATGTGATCACGCTATAACCTTGCGGTTGAGCAAGAAAGTAGGCCTAATAGGAACCCATCGAATTGCTAATTTTATCTAACATTAAATCTCAAAGGCTGTCATGAGAATCTGTGAAACACCATCATTCCTTCTGCATTACAATCAGGATCACTCAATTCCGTTGTGATTTCTGCAAAACTGCAAAGATTTGGTGAGGATACCACAGATGCATCTCCCTTGAGCTCATTTAATAAAATCGAAAGTGTATACACATTGGGGATTTAATAAAGGCGGAGTTAGCACTCTACCTAATATACCTACTCTTTGGTCAACTACCAGTTTCTAAGCAAAATAATAAAATTTTAAAAAGCTTTTTTTTTTAAAAAAAACATGCATATTTATGAAATGTTAGTCAAATTGTCCTAAATGTCAGAACAAAACATTAATCAAATGCATGTAGGCCTATATGTTTTCAGATAAGTCTGATACATGGAGTGGTCTGATATGCCATCTAAAACGCAGTGTGTTGTCAACAGCATTAAACTTTTGATTGACAATAGTCGATGATCAAGAATCGATGAGAAATTGCCACAAAAAGTCATTGATTCACTGATATCTCTCATTGAAGACCTGTAATTCGATGCTTGGTCAAATGAGCTTGAAAATAAGTTTCAGCACGAATGTGGCAATCAGATCTTGTGTTCGAAATTGCATGTTTTATTTCCATATTGCTTGTGTGAATCATTGTGTATTATCTTTGTGGAAAGTACTCGATGTCTTGATATGAGCCTTATCGAAGAAACAGTTTAGTCGTGTGAAATTTCACCGATTCTGACACCCTATCGAACTGCAGTAATCGCTTCGAACTTGCTCTAATCGTTCTCAGGAAACGATAGAAATTCCCGTGACGAGAATCCTATATTGGGTGCTATATTTAGAAGTCCGTATAAGGCACTCAGAGAGTTGCTATCATTTCCCGATGTTTCACGAGTATGTCACGAGCATGTTTTCACGAGTAATCAGTTTTCATAATTATTTCTAAAGCATGACTTTTTTCTAATGCTTCCCAACCTCTGCAATTACCTAATTTATATTTCTGACCTATTCTGAGAAGGGATTATCATGTCTTCAAGATTGCGAGCCTCCCGACTTCGAACATTGCAATGCATTTCTTCGCCGCGCGCTACGTATATCAGTCAGTTCACGGATTCCTCTTATTGTGTGAGAGTGTGATTCAACTCGTCGAAGTGAAGACTGACGGCGCAGGTTTCTCCATCAGGGTGTCCGCGTTCCCTGGAAATGAATCTTACCCAGGAAATCCTGGAAAACTCCTGGAAATTATGAGACTAATTAAAACACTAGTTACAAGTTGTTGAAGTCATACTTTCTCTGTGGTTAAAGTGCTTTCTATTTTTCCAGATTTTATTCTTCATAATTCTACTTATTTGTTTCAAATATAGCCTTCATTCTCATAGAATTTTTTTAGAATATTTCAGTGTCTGGAATCTCCTATAATTACGTATACAACATGAATGAGACCGAACTGCGTGGTATGGTTAACCATGAACTGTTGTCGAACCCCTAATCGTTGTACAGTATGGTGAATTAATAGCTGTGAATTCCCTCATAAACGCTGTGCGGTTTGGTGAACTATATATGGGAGTTGTAAATTCCCTCATTAACGTCGTGTGGTATGAGGAACTAGGAGCCGCAAGCTCCTTTAGTAACGTCGTGCGGAATGGCGAACTATGAGCTGTAAACTCCCTTATTAACGTCGTGTGGATTTTGTGGACTATGAGCTGTAGACTCCCTCATTAACGTCGAGTGGGGAACTAGGAGTCGTGATCTAGGATTAATGCTATCACACACTTGATTGTCGTGTGGCAGAATTTACTGACGCAAAATGGTGTTAAACCTATAAACTTCATTTAGGCACCAGACTTGTTCCGAATGATCCGAGCTGAGGCCAATCGAATGTTTTCAAATACATTTCAAGTAGGTTTTCGATATGTAGATGTATTATTCCGGACAGGTCGTGTGCCAATGAGCTTTCCTCGGTCAATTCTTCTCTGTGTCATTCCCTTAAAGTGATTGTGATTACTCTCATGCACATGCAGCACATCAACCATTATGTTCCTCTTTCTGGCTCTTGGTCTTCCACCTTCCACGGATTCACGCAGCAATGCTTCAGTTCAAATGATCTTATCCGAATGACAGCACTGTGACGTTCACCTTGTTGCACTTGATTATAGAGTGGACTTTACAGATATTCCGTTAATTGTTACTTTTCATTGTCAAGTCTTATAATGTCCTGCAATTACCAAATAAAATGTACATTAAGTTAAAGAATTAATCGTGTGATTCATCATGATCGTTGATAGGAGATGGAGACTTCGATCCTTGATAATGAGGCATATTTCCCAAAAGCGAATCAATTCAAAAGAACGTTAGCTTTCTCTGAAATTCATCAGCATCGAGTATAGAGAGAGAATCCATATTCTGTGGACAATCCTCACCATGACAACACGCACCGCTTAGCAGTGTGCACAGAAGTCGTCCATGCGTCATTGAATCTACTGCAAATCTATTCTTGAGAGATAAGGGATACTAACAAGTAGTCCACAATGTGTGGCATTGAAAACTGTCCAAGATACATGACTGAAGTGAAGTGGTCGACGTGCTAAACATCAGGACTATAGGCAGTGGCGTAGCGTGAGTTTCTTGCGCCCGGATGCGAGATACTCATTTGGCGCCCTCAGCCTCCGTGTTAACCATCTTTGAATCCTCAAATAAGGAGAATTAATCCGATTGACACCGCTCTTAATGCCCACAGTCGAATTGGACAATTAAAAGTAGAATTATTAAACATTTAAAACAGCTCATATTTTGTTTAAGAACATTTGAATAAATATAAACTGGATGGTGATTTTATTTCAGTTGATATGTATTTTTTATGTATTGTTTATTTTTCTTGATTCCCTGACTATTCAAAATTGCACTGATTAATGAATGACTGCGAAAGCAAAAATACTCAAAGTAACATTTAATTTAAAATAACATTTATTATCAATGCTTTACATTTTAGTTTTGTTTCGGTGTTTATGACTCTGTTAGTGTAGTCTTTCAAATAAATTTAAGCACGAAACCTTAGAATTTAACTCTTCGGGCCTTTCCTTCGGCGAATTCTGTGATAACTTCGTCGAAGTCGATATTTTCAGCTTCTTCTCTTTCAATGCTCAAAAGAGACAAATTTCTTAGTCTCTCTTGACTCATAGTCGCCCGTAGATACGTTAACACAAGCTTCAGCTTGTTGAATGATCTTTCACAGCTAGCTATGCTCACTCCAATGGTGAGCAATAACTGTCGCGCGTTTTCGGTTCGGAAACGCATCATCTTGAATAATATAGAATCATCATACATCATCATATTGAATAATAAATTCCAGCAGCTGAATAGGTGTTGCGATAGCAAAATTTGTTCTTTGCTTCAGAAGAGCGAAATTATCAGTGATTTCGAGAAACAAATGACGGCCATCAATTTCGTTATATGTATTGGATAAGTTAATACAGTTTTCTTCTGTGCCGTCCGGAATTTTCTGATTCCCGAAAAGCTCCTTAATGTCAAGTAGGAATCCGAATTCCGCATCCAAAGCTTCGAGTCGTTGGAAACGAACAGTCATTTCTTGAACGAGTCTATCGATAATAGCAGCATATATTCGATTTCATATATTCGCAGCATATATTCGCTGTTCAACTTACCTTCATCTAACCCTTTAAATCAAAATTTTTTAAACTACGTTCTTCATCAGCTGGAAGCATTGAAAAGGTTTTCTAATAAAAAATACTACCGAATACCGATACATGTTCCAATAGAATATTAGACAAGTCGAATATGTCTAACAATTTTAGATTGAATGAATTATCTAATATCAAAACCAATTTCATTCTCTGAATACCATTTAGACTAGGTCAGTCTAATCAAAAAATTATTTCATTGATTCAATAGAACATTCATTCTAATTATACCTGAATGCAATATAGATTATTACATTGATATTATTTTGTGACTCCGCATACGGCCCCTAATCTCAATTTCTCAACAAGTACGTTGCTATGTGTTTCTCACATTTCATGAATGCAGTCTACTTGTAAGCTTATGCTGCATTTACAGAATTGATGGATAATTCTAAACATAATGAATCTCTGAGTGGGACATTCCACGATCACTCAGTCAGATCAGACTAAATTATAAGAAGTCTTCGTCAAATTAAGAATATAAGATGAAGTTGTCTTGTCAATGTGGCAACCCCCCACAAAAGTCGAGTACAATATTTCTGATTTTGCGCCCCTCTTTACCTGCGCCCGGATGCGGCCGCATCCATGCGCATCCCCCCTAGCTACGCCTCTGACCACAGGGCTTTTTTGGGACCACACTATCATCATTATGCCAGCTGGTCTGTATGGAAAAAGATTGAATCTTCTTTTAATTCGCTGATTGATGCTGTCGATAATGTAGCTTGCGTGCATATCTAAACCACCGTTTGTCAGACCTACATGCAACGGCTGGCATATTTAAAAAACCCGTGAGTTTTTTTAAAATAGGAATTTTGGTGGTTTTGTCAAATGATTCACTGTATAATTTGGACTTGTGCGAACCATCTTAGGGTACGTTATTCAGGGTTACCAACATTTGAAAGTGCCAATGCGTGAGATCTAAAAATTAGCCCCATGTTGCATTTGACCCTATATTTATGACTAAGACTATAATTCAAAAAGCTTTTATTGCCTTATTGACGCTACAAGGCAGATATGACAATTACAGTTCCCCCAAGCATTTCCCCTCACAACAATTATTTCACATGCAACGATGTAATATTGTAAAGCAACGTGCATATGTAAAATGCTCAATTGTGACAGTAGAATCACATACACCGGTTTGCTTTTACCTTTTCCAATTCATGTATAAGAATACGACATTCAATCTCAAATCAAAGATAAAAAGGTCGTTTGTTCTGAGATTATTAATTGATGAACTGAGATGTAAGATTACTTTGAATATCTACCTCAATTCAATCGTAAAAATTATCAAAACGATGATGAATAGACTAAAATCAAATGTGAATGCTTGATGTTCTTGAAGGAAAGCTTATTTACTGTATTCACAGTTGCCTCACTCCCAAGTTGCTTCACTGTAGGCCCTACTATTTGTGAACATATATATGCTAATGACTTTTGAACCCTGTTTGCCTCAGGCATATTCTTGTCGTTTGAAGTATTAGGGGGCATAAGCTCTCCCCCTAAGAATTTCTGAACATTGACTTAGGCTATTGGCATAAACATAATCAAGGTATACCTATTTTGAGCATGCTCTATCCGATGGTGGTAATCAGTTTTCATTCTAAGTTGATCTTGTTACTATAGATAGCTGTCCATGCTTTAGATTAGCATTTTAAAATTCAAACAGTCACTAAAATATCGTGATTGCATCTAACTTAGTCCGCAGAATTTCATGAAATCATAGAAGCAAGATTTATATCAATAACTATATGCATCAGTAATCATATCACTAAATCTTTCAGAATAACATCGGTGAAAATAGAACAATTAAATGTTTAGTGAGTTGAGAAGTCTCGAGAAGTGTGTGTAATTAACTCAGTATCAATGGATACATAGTAATTCCAGTTGGGGTAACAGTATAATATTGTCAATTGCTTCCGGAAAACTCTCTCAAAACTGTTTCAGACGATGTTATTAATTGGCAAACGTTTCAGTGGCTCACAGCTCACCCTTGGTCCACTGCCACACCAGATAATACACTCTCAGTTATTGAATAATGAACGTGTATTTATAAGTAATATGTATAGAACATGGCCGCAATGTTAGTCATCATATTTAAAAAAAAGTGAAAAAGTATCTGAGTATTAAATGCATAATTACTCGACCAAGGTTATATGAGGTGAAAATCCAAAATGTCGAAAAATGTGGTCGCAAATTACTTTTCATCTGGCTCCTTGTGGCTAAAATATTGGGCCTACCAAATAGGAGCTACTACCCAGAGGAAAGCCAACACAAAGTATAAGAAAAGTCACAATAAAGCAGACCTTTTAAACGATTATTCGTTTCCGGCGTGAGATAATAAAACTGAGTTTAGTCCATAATCCTTCCTGAGGCAAATAGTGTTCATAATTAAGCAAGCCTTTCAGCTGTCCATAATCGTCTTCTTAGTATAAGTGAAATTGATAAGACTTAAATAAAAACAGCAAGGCTTGTTTCTAAAAAAATTGGCTTATTTCAATATTCAAATATGCTGCTTAGATTCAATGCGAACACCCTTTAAATTTATTTATGTATATGTGCATGTATCTCATGCATCAACACATAAATTTATGCACCTGTATTTTATCTTTTATTCTATATCGAACAAAACAGCGAAAAATTATCCAAATACTTCATGTATTTATGGGAAAACGGAATGCTTCATCAATCTTTTCATACGCCTGATGTCATCACTTGATACACAAGTCTAGAGGTCTCTACATAATCTTCATCATGACTCAAATGCTGCAACAATTCTTTGTCAGCCAAGGAAATCGCTATTTCTTGGCCATACATGTATTTACACAATTATCAGTCGACAAACGGAACTAAACCATTTTTGCATAAATTATTTTTCAAAGCTAAGTTTATTGAAAACAATTGTTCAAATGCAATTTGCAGGAGATCTAGGCAACGTTCGAAGTCGGGAGAGGTGCCATTAGAAGCGCATTGATCTCTTCTTTCTTTTGGTTACAAATGATTACCGCTTGGTAATCAACCTGCAGAAAACAAGAACAACATTCAGAGACAGTATGCAGGAAAGGGTATTGGTTTCATTCTATAATAGAACTATTATATCAATGAAATGCGAATATTATTCATGAATAGAGATATGCGACTTCCACTTGTCTCTGTCGTCAACAATTAAGCATTAAAAAATGACAAAGCTGCATACCTGAAATGAGATTCATGACATCAGAAGATAGCAATTGGAATGCTTGGAATTGAAGAACTAATCTTGATCTGAATAATCTTAACATTGAATTTGAGCGATTCGATACATGCAACTGGAAAAGGTGTAACAGTGCAAGTAGGCTTGTTCCACATGCGGTTTCGGTTATACATACTATACATGATTGAAGGCATATGTAGCTTGGAATTCTATTTCCAGGAAAAAACGAAGTTAGTCATATGCATGATTGATAATTCGTTACATACAATTCAGGTGGCTCGGAACAATGCAACGAATAAAGGAGGTATATCTGCATAAGTGCACAAAGCTGGCAAGCTCTGTTAAAAACAATAGAATTTGAGAAACAAAGCCTGAGAAACTGAATCAGTGTGGCATTTTTAATGACTGAAAGTTAATTCTTATTGATGTAAAACCAGAAATGACTTGAGGGTTTCATCCGAAATTGAGACTAGAAATTGGTCAAATTCTTGAAATTCCTGTGAATATGCAATTGACGACTAGGTTTTAATCAAGCTGTTCAAAAAAATCAAATTTTTTTAATTTCCTCTCAAAAAAGTCAGCCTCAGCAATCTAGAAAGTTTTTAGCCTTCTGTTACAATCATTCCACACTGTGTTGCATCTATTAAGCCAATTAGGACTATAATCCAAGAATAGACTAATAGCAAGAAATGTTCGTGGGAAAATGCACGCACAATAGACGAGAGCAAAAGAAATCTGATTTTGATTTTTTCGCAAAATTAACTGGAATTTTCATTGGACATTCAATTACCTAACAATGCCCTTATAGTCCAGGAGATTGACGCAAGTCAGAACAAAATGACGCCAAGTTGGACATTTTGACACATCAGACTTTTTTGACGCAAAATGGGGACTTTGTTCCGCACGCTCGCATCTCACCAAATTTGGTTGTACAGGTGAGTTTAGTTTTGCTGAGATGTATTCAATGCATGCATTCAATACTTTCCCGCCGGTTTTCGGTTTTCGGAGACTCCAGATTTTCATTCTATAATACTGACGCAAGTCATACTTTTTGAACTCACGACGGTATTCTGACGGGTTGGACTATATTAGGACTCAAGTCAGACGTTTTGACGCATATTGAATATTGGACTCACGATATTGCATAATAAGTTGGAGGGGAGAATCATGCATTCATAATCGAGATCAACCATCACAGAGTAAGTTATAAAATGGTCTCTCTTCATATAGCTTAGGCTTGCATGCAAATATGGGCCTGGTAGAATCAGAGGGACTGGTTGACGAGGTCCCCTTAGAATTTATTAATTCAAGATAGTCAATAAATAGGCCACCATAAAGTGGGTAATAATTTCAAGGGTGCCGAATTCCATGACTATTATAGTATGGGTGACGTACTATAAACCGTACTAGTAAATGCATCATATTAAATCGAGAAATTAATTTTTTTCCAATACATGTTAGACACTGATGATAGAGCACTATGACAGATTTGGCAAAATAGCTCTCAGCAACTTTTTAGTTTGTCACTTAGCGACATGCAGAAGTTTTGCACAAATGCAGTAAAAACAGAAAATGAAAAAAAACTGCGTCAACATGCTCCAGGGCAAGCTGTCATGCAAATCCTAGAATTATTTATCTTGATCAAAATGATAGCCATTTACACAATAATGGTAACCATTGATTTGGCAGAAGTTCGCAAATATCCAATATTTCAATGGTCTGACAAAATATAAAAATATTTGTATAGTTTCTGGGTGCAGAAAACAGACAAACGGGTAGTAATACTGCCAATTTGTCTCATACGATTTCTTAAATGTTACTAGTAATCACAACCAAGTTGTCACATTTTAAAGCTAGGCCAATTCTCCAGTGTCTCGTGGCGCGAATCCAATCACCACATATTTATCACCTTGAAAAAAACGCTTCCTCAGGGGGAAAGAATTTTTGCCGCGTCACAACTTGCGAATTTTGTACAATAGCATTCCCACAGCAAAATTCTCTGCAGCTAAAATCAATACAAATCATGAAAAATTGACAAACCTGCAATCTTTAATCATTTAAGAGCACACATGAACCTCAAGCAGAAAAACGTTGAAAATGACCCTTGATGAATGGATAACGCATACAGTAATAACGTGGGCAAAAAAGTAAAAAAACCGAAAACTATACCTCACTACGAAAAAACATAGATTCTAACTGCATAGTTTTTACCAAAATAGTGTCTGACTTGAATTTAAGGCCTATATTTAACAAAGTAGGGGACATTCTTTTTTCAAAGGTTGAAGGTGCTTTTATTCGAAATTCTTCTATACAAGGGTCACTTTGTGAATAACAGCTTGCCCCGGTCCAACTTTTATCATTCTAATTCCTATGAAACAATATTTCAACAATATCTTAATTGAAAGTCCATTTCAGCCCCCCCTAAAAGCAAAGTAGCTGCATGCTATAAATTGTGTCATTTCTTATAATGGCGGTTTACCACAATTCACGTTTTTGCAAGTTGCTTCAATTACAGATAAACTTTTGGGAAAAAGGCGTTGTTTGGGCATGTTTCGCCTGTTTGTTCATTGGGAATTTTAAAATGCAACCATAAATTGCAACAATCCTGCGCGCGCTCGAATATAGCCTTGTGATAGTGCTTATAGGTACATGTATTCGCATTTGCAGGGACAGGACAAGAAAAATAATTTCATACAAAGTTCTATAATTTTATATTTTGCTTTTAAATGGAAAAAAGGTATATAGCAGTGTTGAGCTTACAAAACACAGTAAAGTCCATCGTTGACACGAAAGAGAAAATAATCTATAAATTAATTATCGTTTTTAAAGTAATACAATTAGCCTAATGGTATGTACACAAATTGGTTGTAGAGAAAATATGGACCGAAAGGAAAGGATGTTCTTGTCAAGAAGCACGTCCGTAACCCTAGCTAGATAGCGGTCCATAGGAAACGAAGCATCCATTTTAGGTATGAGTTATGAAAAATGGATCTTCTCCATTTCACATAGGCCTCTGCCGCAAATACAGGATTTTGAGCTGCTTTTGCTTGTCCGAAAGCATTGCGCAAAATTAGTGTTTGGCCTATCTCTCTGGAGTTAGCACATAATTTGATTACAAATCCAAAAGCAGACATGGGAATAATATTTGAATAGAAATGGTGAATTGCTTGGAAATATATCTAGGACTGTTAAAATTAGAGTTGCCGTAAATCACAGAATGTACATCATTTAATTGGAGAAAAAGTGGAATCTGGATAAACAGAACTCTTATTTTCCTCACCCAGTGTTATATTTTCTAAGAGGGGAAAATAGCATGCTTTTCAAATGGTACATTAAGCTTTAAATCAAATAGAGTGCCCTTTATCATCATACTTTGGACAAGAAAGCACTCAGACTTTCGGTCGACGGAAATTGAAAATTCGGTCGTATTGAAGATACTCATTTTGAGCAATGACTGTGTTCATATCATTGTTATGGCTTGCGGTTTGAATCGCCGAGCAGCACCCCGCCACTCTCCACGCGCCTCCCGACAGGCCCCCACTACATCAGCAATTGCATGTACCTTATCATTGTACTGCGGATCATCAGCCGTCTCTATTTCTTCTTTCATCTCTTTAAAAAGGATTCGTTATTTACACAAAGTATAATTTGTTAGGAGAATTTTTCCCATTGCTTCATAGTTATCAAAATTCATCTGAAGGATAAATCGACACTGGGGCATGCGACTGGCTCATCAATTTCTCTGAGGCATCAAGTCACGAAAGTCCTGATTAATAGACTGTGCTTGAGGGCAAATCGGTGAGGGCATCTGAAAGAATCCTTTCTTTGGGATAGTGTGGTGCATCAAGTAGATTTGTAGTTACATGTATGTTACTGGGGAATTTCGAATTATTTGTGGACAGTGCTATAGTATCTGCAGTATTCTAGT
>CAJQUW010007864.1:0-15978 GCA_907163375.1 Prostheceraeus crozeri
TACAGTACGCGCCATATTACTTGGGACACCTGCTTTTTCACAGTTATTATCGCCTATATTTTACAATCGTACTTCAATTTGAACTAAATGCTGCTTGATTGTGACTTGGGTCATAAGTTACATAGCGTGTAGTTTAGGCTCTGTTATTCATTATGAAGGCAGTACATATTGTCGTATGTATAAATATTGCGCGCCAAATTACTTGGGACAGTTGGAAAAGACGGCTTTATCGCACGATAAAAACAAATTTTTATTTCTAAGCAAAACCAAAGTTATGCAAATGGATAATTTCATTTATAGCACACTCAAAAAACAACTATTCAATCGTCAGAATGTTGTATGGCCTCCTTTTGCATCGATCACGGCGCGAATTCTATGCGGCATACTGTCTTTGAGCTTTGCGAGAGTCTCGGGGAGGGTTGCATCACGTAACCTGTGATGAATAACGGAGGAGATCAGTTCTTGCTTGCAGGTTGTGGTTTTACCAGCAATCCGACGTTCGATGATGCCCCAGACATTTTCGATGGGATATAAATCTGAGGAATTCCCCGACCAATCCAGGGTGGCGATGTTTTCACAGCCTAGGAATTGTTTGATGACCTTTGCTTTGTGGCAAGGTGCGCCGTCATGCGTTAAAAATACAATCACCGTTTGGAAACCATTGATACAGCTGTGGAAGGGCTCTTCTAGTCAGCACGGTCTTGTATGGAGCAGCAATCATATTGCCTTCGACAATGTATAATCTTCCAGGCCCTTTGGTGCTTATGATTCTCCACAACATCACCTTTGTAGGGTGCTTCACAATTTGTTTGATTGGGACGGGAGTTCCTCTGATGTGCCAAACACGCCTCTATTCAGCGCCCTTGCATTCAAAAAGATTTTCATCACTGAAACACACCCGTCGCCATTGTTCCAACGACCAATCAGCATGCTTTTTGGCAAAAGTCAAGCGTTTGCGCATTATGGCAGAAGTGAGCTTCGGCACGCGTCCAGGAATCATCGAGCGGCAATATTTTTACAAGCGTCTTTGAACAGTTCTCAGCAAAGCCCTTGCACCATCGTGTTCCAATTTTGAGTGCAGTTGGTGAGCATTGCTAAGTGGAGCACGGCGCAAATTTCGGAGCAACAGTCGCTCTTGCTTCGGAGTCGTTCACTACTTCATTCCACACTTGCCTTGTCGTCGCGATAAGAGAGACGTAGAATTCTTCAATCTGGCCATGGTTGACTTGCTGATACCAGTAATCTTTGATATTTGACGAATCGATAATGTCTTCAGACGAAGCAATGTCACAATTTCAGTCTTCTTCCGATACTCATACCTGGTCCAGGCATTCCGCACGAAAAGAGTGTCTTATCAACGCTCATCGAAAAAGATTGCTAAACTTCAAGCTATGCAAGCGTTTATAAAATAGATAATTTAAATCTTTAAAATAAGATTAACATTAATGCAGAAATCTGTTCGTACCGCCTATTTATTCGACGCTGTGTCTCAACAAAACAACCATAGAAAGCTGTCCCAAGTAATTTGACTAATCTGAAAAATAATCTGATTTGAATAATCTGACAAATGACCATATTTTGTGCCGTTGAAAATGAAAAACAGAGCTCATGCAATGCAAGTCAAGTAAATGCTGTAAATGCAGGTCAAGCAACTGAAAACCCAAGCCAGAAGTATGCAATATTTCACTGCAGTTGAAGAAGACGTTTAACATCTAGACCAGAAAGATTATAAAAAGCAAGTGTCCCAAGTAATTTAGCCATACAACATTCTGACGATTGAATAGTTGTTTTTTGAGTGTGCTATAAATGAAATTATCCATTTGCATAACTTTGGTTTTGCTTAGAAATAAAAATTTGTTTTTATCGTGCGATAAAGCCGTCTTTTCCAACTGTCCCAAGTAATTTGGCTCGCAATATTTTTACATACGACAATGTACTGCCTTTCATAATGAATAACAGAGCCAAAAACTACATGCTATGTAACTTATGACCCAAGTCACAATCAAGCAGCATTTAGTTCAAATTGAAGTAAGATTGTAAAATATAGGCGATAATAACTGTGAAAAAGCAGGTGTCCCAAGTAATATGGCGCGTACTGTATACAGAAGATGACCATTTTAAAAGCAAAATTCCAAACATTAAACATGATACAATTCACGTCTGAAAAAATCAAAACCTTCGATCACTTGGAAATTATTCTTATTTTTTATCCTCCAAAACCGAAGTCAGTATAAAGCTTCATGAGAATACCCGCTCATCTTCTTATGCCTTATTGATAATTTGACCAAGTGCTTACGTAGGCATTTTTCTATCTCTTCTTTAAACAGGTTTCTTACTTCAGATATTGAATAATATTTTTATGGATTAGCACCGTTCATGCAGAAGTTATTCATTTAATATGAAAAATGTGGTCAAATTTATAGTAACGCTATTTTTCCTCACGGCGCTGCCCTCACGTTGATTTGGTGGCCCACTAGTATTTGATGCGTTACGCACGCTGCCGAAGTGTGTTGAACACCTTAAATTAGGATATGACTTCCACGTGGCCCCGACGTGTAATAAGCATTTAACTATACTTTGATTTTTATAGACTGTGGGCTACACGTTACCCACAAAGGTTATCATGAAACTTCAATCGGATTGAATTTCAACAGCTATATGACCGTTCACGTGTTAGAAACACTTGCGAGTAATAAACAGAAATATCACACCCCCAGAGAATCGTATGAGTTGGCAACATGATTTGTGCTCGTCGATGGCTGATCAAATGGGCTGGACAGAAGTTTGCAACTTTGCCTCTAACCGTTGATAATCTTTCACCTGAAATGCTTTTAGCCAAGCATAAGCGAAAACATGTGTTTTAAAATTGTTTTAGACATTATTCGTTTGTATTTCAAAAATACGTGACCACATGGATCTACTTACAATGAGTTTAAAAGCAGTAAGATATAAATGCAACTCGCGAACAGAAAAAGTCGGAAGATGATAGATTTAATCGATAAGAATCTGTAAGCTTTCACCATGAAGGATAAAAAGCAAAAATATGCGATTTACCATAACCTTCAGAAACATCCCTTATACGAAAAGATGCTAAAACAACTTATTAACTTTATAACAAGGATGATTATGCAAAATGTTGAAAATGCGAATTTATGCAATCAATAAGAATAAGCACTAGCATAAAATAAATCGTTAGTTTATGTCAAAAAATGCAAAAATTATCGACTGTGTGAATTATTTGTGAAAACCTGATTGGAATTGATTTCCTCATTTACGGATCAGCATGTCGTCATCGCTATCACCATCAACTTTCGTCAAAATTGACAGCATCAAATGCGGGAAATGTGACGGAGACGAAGTTGCAGAACCAATACTGCTATGCCATTAATGCAAACGAAGCTTTCACCATTCATGTTCTGAATTTTCTGTGTACGAACTCGTGAAATACTCGTGAAAAAATATGAAAAAAGAACAAATATAAAGGAATTACGTTTGCGAAACTTGTACTATGAAGAACATCGATCAGAAGCAGACACCATCACCAGCAATTTAGAGATCAGAAACAGCAAAGATAAACAAGATGAAGGTCAAGAAGTCGTCAGAAGAGAATAGTCCGGGAGGTACCGTGAAGTTGTGCAGGGAACGAGAGAGAGAGAGAGAGAGAAATGTTTATATTGTATCATCGAATAGAAATCAGAAATAGAATACACAGATAAAAGTAGCAGAATGACAGTTTTGTTTAGTCGAAACTAAGAGCACATTCGTATAAGCGTACAAAAGCAAGTATAAAACTAATAGTCACGTGCATTTAGTGTCTCGTAGATGACCTTGAAAGGGTGCTACAAATGCGTGGAACAAAAGAATTTTGACGACGCAAAGTTCTACAGAATGGTACGGCGAGACGCCCACTTGGTAAATAACTGGGGAACAATTCTCTGATGGAAGTCTCTAATCTTTCCAGGCTGTTGAAGGTGTTGATAGCTTGCGACCATCTTCTAGCTTCAATGTCATCCAGCTTCAGATCACGCGATTTGATTTTCAGACAACGCCTCTGAATCTTCTCCAGTCGGTTTGAGTCTGTTGAGGAGATTCCCACAAACGCTGGGCAGCAGTACTCTATCAGCTCCGAACCAATGCTTGATAAATGGTAGTGAAGTCATCAATACTAGTGACAGATCTGACCCGCCTCAGAATGTACATGCGCTGAGCACACTTTTTCTCGATGAACTTTACATGGCCTCTCCATCCAAAGTTTGCATCCAAATGAAACCCCAAGAAACCGAATGCTGTCTTGGAACTTGACAGTTGGGATGGCACCCTCGATACTGCAAATGCTCTTGAATCCACCGCGGTAATTCACTAGACCAGTGGTTTTCTCCGTATTCAAGGTCAATTCATTTGACACAACCCAATCTAAAATATTGTCAAGATCACTTTCGATCTCAGCAAGATCCCTTGGAATGCTGGACTTTCGGACTCTTGATAAGAAACAAATGTCGTCAATACGAGGTAGTACATAAAACTTTCACATAGCATAGTACACCTCTAACCTACTGCAAAACTTCGCGTCTGCCGGATCAGATCATTTGCTTTTCAGAAATAGAGAGGATGACACCATCCTATGTATTTCCAGTGCCAAAATTGTGACATTTAAGGTGTTGACTCCATTTTTTCGAATTTTTGCTCATAAAAGTTACACAAATTGGTATTTTGTTGAACTGGTTATTATAGAAATCATCTACAGATCATGATCTTTCAAATGAGTTATCATTCAGTGACAGAGGATGAAGTAAAGTGTACAAACAGACACTTTTTTTCGTTAAAGTATATCAACAATTTTCCTGAAATTTCTATGTTAAAATTTGCAGTTACACCAACGAAAAGTGTCTGTTTGTACACTTTACTTCATCCTCTGTCACTGAATGATAACTCATTTGAAAGATCATGATCTGTAGATGATTTCTATAATAACCAGTTCAACAAAATACCAATTTGTGTAACTTTTATGAGCAAAAATTCGAAAAAATGGAGTCAACACCTTAAATGTCACAATTTTGGCACTGGAAATACATAGGATGGTGTCATCCTCTCTATTTCTGAAAAGCAAATGATCTGATCCGGCAGACGCGAAGTTTTGCAGTAGGCAGGGCTGTGGAGCCGGAGCCGGAGCCGAGCCGGAGCCGGAGCCTTAAGGAGCCGATGGTTTTGGTCGGAGCCGGAGCCGGAGCCGATTTATCACAAAGGCTCCGGCTCCGGCTCCGGCTCCGGCTCCGGCTCCGGCTCCGGCTCCGGCTCCGATAGTGTGAGTTTTGATATAAATCTAGAATTTTGAATGTTATTAATTGGCATCATAAAAAAAATTAAATCATTTGAAATCTAAAGATATGTCTTTTAAGTATACCAATGATCTGTCCTCCACGATATCTTTCTTTGCAGTTGCCGCCTTCTTTTGTATTATATTTATTATATATTTACACACATGTGTAATATTTTTTTATTGCATATGTTTCGTAAGACTAATTTCCATATTGACAACGTATTCTCCAAAATCCATTAATTTGAAGACTTGTTATATGCATGCTAACTAGATGATTGTAGATTCCTAGAGACAAGTCGCCAGTCATTTATGTACACATTTCCAGTTCAGTCAGCAAAGATAATATAGCTACATTTCTTGCGCAATGTCTTAAATCTAATACGGTTACTATGTAGGCTATCATCTATCGGTATGGCTACTGGCAGAAGCTACTGGTATCTGTGACAATGCCAATTTCCTTAGATTGTATTGTAGGCTCTTGTGCAGTCCCCCCACCTACATTTTTCAAAACAATCGGTTATTCAATTTGATCATTTTTGATTGAAGGGATAACTCTTCACACTCACACGAATGACCTGACTACAAGTCCTCACATGGCTATAGCAATAAGCGATCCCCAGCCACTTCTAGTAGCGCCCTATTATTTTAATTAAAGGTATCTCATTCACAATGAATTTCTTTGACTTCAAAATTCAAAGGGTATATTTCAATGCGAAAAACCCGAAGGCAAATTACAATGTTGACTTGCTGACGAAGTTTGCGACCAGCATGACATCGCAATTACCCACGTAGATTTTTACAACAGCACGGAATGCTTCACTCAAACCGGTGATGCTGAAACGGACATCCAATGGTGCTGCACCTTTTGACCAGAGAAAAAATGGGGGGGGAGGACTGCACAAGAGCCCCCAGATTTCAAGAATTTTCATTATTATTTTTTCCGTCTGTCAACACCTTATGCTGATATCATGCTGACTTATATGTAAACAATAAAAAAAGACTGAGACGCTCTCAATAAAGGCGCCTTTTGACCTCCCTTTTCTATTGTCTGTGACATTAAACCGCACTCGCATTCGAAGCTAGCAAAGTAGATGGGATTTCTGCTCGGTGCTCGCAGTCAAATTTTTATTATGCATAGCACCCTGCAACATACTGTGTGATACTCCGAGTTCAGTTTCATCAGCCTAACCATCATCAGAGGAATAGTGGCAATGTGTTATATATAAATTGAATATAATAATATACATGAATCATTGATGAATTATTTAGTGCAACTTTACGCCATAATGAAAAATACGAAATTAATATAATGTAAGTTATAGGCCTTAACTTATTAAGTATGCTGCATAGAATTACAAAACTTGTCCTACATTAGATATTTTTAATTTTTTTAAGTATAATTTTCAATTGTACATTTCTAGCCTACACTGCAATGAGGCTATCTAAATTACAATTTCTACAGATGATGAGTCGTGGGCTACCCACCGATCATATTATTCATGGACTAACAGACTATTGAATAAAGGCAATAACAAATAACAATAACAACCTAAGCTAGCCTATATACACTTTAATATTCAATAAAGCAATTGATATCTTTATTGATAAGGTATATTTGGCTATATAGCCGATACCCTTTCATGTTCGAGTAGATACAGGCCTATAAGCTATTTAGAGGCATACGCTATCCAGTTTTCATATTCAAGCTTTGTAAAAAAACTTATACTACTATTCGGCCCCTGTGACGGCTAATTAGGTATATCATCATCACTCATGTGGTCTTATTTAATGTAGCCTCGTAGTAGACTGGTTGCAGGCTAGGCCAATTTATATTTAGCCAGTGCGGGAGATCTCTATCTAATTTAACCAATCCTGGCTATAACTTTATTTTATCTTTCAGAGATAGTCAATTCATGCAAAAATATATGACAAGTATGTTATTTGTCATTATATTAGGCTATTATCATTTTTGTTATTAACTTAAGTCGTTGCTTGTTAATGAAAACTAATTTGATGATTGTAGCAAGCCTCTAAAGGCCACACCGTTATCCAAAAACCCGTTCAACAGATCCAGGATAACCAGCATAGATAGAACCTGAATTTGAAGTCGGAGCCGGAGCCGAGCCGGAGCCTTTCACATCAGTGTCGTGGAGCCGGAGCCGGAGCCGATGAGATAACGCATCGGCTCCACAGCCCTGGCAGTAGGTTAGAGGTGTACTATGCTATGTGAAAGTTTTATGTACTACCTCGTTCCCTGCACAACTTCACGCTAGCTCCCGGACTAGAAGTTATGAGAAGGTTGCAAGAATAAGAAGAAGATGTCAAGAAATTTACGACCAAGATTGAGGAGCTAGAAACAATAAATACCACATTGACAGAAGATATAAAGAGTGAGTCAAAGAATAGAAGAGAGCTACTGATCGTGAGCAAAACATTCGAACTAGAAATGAAGAAACAAGATGAACTATTGAGAACTTTAAATGGGGAATGTTAAGAACTTTACTGGGCATAGATTGCACTCTTTCCAGTACATTAGAGTAAATATTATTTCCTACGCGGGCAATAATCTGTTTTGCAGGTCAAATAAAGCGATAGGATATCTACAATACATGCACGGAGATAAATAAAGACGGTTTAATGCACTCCTTGAAATTTATGCATTCTTTGGAAAGCGCAAGCTTTATTATGGAACCAATAATCAGAGATTATTGCACTTATAAAGATTGTTTATTGCACTGTGAAATTTAAACTAAGATACCACTTTGCCGTAGTTTCTATATTTGAGGTTGGAATAGCATTTTGACGTAAATAAAATTTCACTGTTCACTATTCTTTTTGCGGTAGGTCAGTCAGTGATTGCATCTTCCAAAATCTCTGTAGCACTGAGATTGGAGATTCGAACTCCTGATGCGTGAACTGACACGACACTAATAGATGTCGAAGGCATAATAATCAGGCAGTTTAGTAGTCGGAATATTATCGATGAGCATCAAGTCAATTTTCCGATGGATTTTATTCTTTTCTCCGTAGAATGGAGGTCTAAATGTGATATTTTCTGTCAAATAACTTCGCATCCATGAAAAATATACGGTACATTAACTCTCGACTGCCTTCAGAAAAGTTGGCTGGAATACAAACGTGCCTGGATTTATAACCACAGAATTTTGAACCTGTGGTTTTTGGAAGGAATGTGCAACGATCAAGTATGCCATTGTTTAGCCCTGTCTACATGCAATCAGGCTTTATTAGTGCTTAAGAGATTTTACTATATATTCTATTCTATGATTATTTTATGAAATAGGCCTCATTTCCTTGATATGATTTTTGATAGAAATAAGACGACAAATTTAATATTTCGACCATCTGAAGTGACGTCAGAAATCTGTTTCCTTTCTAATTCCTGCATGAGATTCAAATTGCAAAAACATAAAAACAATAGTAGGCTATAGAACGCACACAATCTTAAATGAAGAAATACAACGGTTAAGAAAATCAGTAGATATCTGAAGACTCAATAAACAAGGCAAATAGAAATTGCGACTTCTAGACTAAAGAAAATGAGAAGATGGAAAAACTCTCGGTCTTGTCCATTGATTGAAGGCTTTTTGAGCTTCATTTACAGCATTTCGTGCACCAGGCGATCATATTTGCTGTAGCATTGCTTTAAGATCTTATCAAATTGAGACAGATCGATGTTATTTTCCCCATGATGTTGTTATCGATCTCGCTGCACGAAATGCTGTAAATAAAGCTCAAAAAGCCTTCACTCAATGAACGGAGTGACTCGTGATTTTTTCCTTCTTCTCATTTTCTTTGGTCTAGAGGCTGTGTCTAATAGAAAACATCAATAAGGCGCCGACATGTTCACATCACTCATGGGATGATTTGAATAATAGTCTGAGGATTTGACTGAAAATAACAGGCTGACGATTCTCTGAAGTTATTATTATTATTCTCGGAAGGTCATGTGTGTTCTCTTTTGTCTCTGTACTACAAAATTAGTCACTTGCGACATTGCAAAGTAAATTGATCAACCAGTTCCTTCATCTTCCCCAGTCAGTGTTCTCTTGGGATGGAATGGAGGCAAGGTCCTTTTATAAAATACGATACATGGTGCCTCTAAATCAACATACGTATTCTTTTGGGCGCGGTGCTGCTTTGATAGATCTACGTGCGGATAGGTATCGCTTTAGACATATGCCAGACATTCTGCATACTTCGACAAAAAGGCAGAAATTCTTAAAACCGCTATCACATTTCACAGGCGCTAATTCATACATGTATTGAAAAAAAGTTTCTGTCGACATTTCCCCTCACCGGCTATTCCATAGGAAGTGCTGAGTCTCGTTCACAATGAATGCCAGACAATATGTGTTGTATGGGACGATAATTTAAGCTGGTCCAGACATTTTCGTGAAGTGGAGTCGAAATGTTCTCAGCGTATATATTTATTGAAATCACTCAAGTTTACTTTGTGTCATGACGATTTATGGACCGTGTATTACAATGTTATAGAAAAGCTTATGTTGTATTCAGCTCCTTTGTTTGGTGTACTTAGCAGTGATGTAAAGGTGATGATGAAACGTATATTCAGACGATGCAAGAGAACTATTTGTAGAAAAGATTGTGCATGCTCTAACAACTTTGAATCATTTTCTATCAAAAGACTACAATCATTTGAGACATTGTAGAAGAGTTCTGTGAGTCCAACGGCATCACTAAATGTGCTTATACCACCAACTAGCTTGAGACGCATTAATGTACCTTTCTGTAAAAACTACTCGTAGACAGAATTGCTTTCCAATTTCGTATCTGCTACATTTGAATGGACACTTTCGACCGTGATAACTTTCCGCATTTTCTTTGGTGTTTATTTTGTGTACTGCAAGATTCACTTGTAATTTGATTTTTGTAACTGTTTGTATCATTAGAGATGACAATACATAATTAATGCAGGTGACAATCTGATAAACAGAAATGATGGCTACATTTTCGCGTGACACAAAACGTTTCATGTTTTGTCAGTCTACCTCTGCCTACTTATATTTCAATTTTAGTAGTACATTTTTTCTTAGCATAGAGATTGGATGACATTGTTTTAGTGACTTTTACTTACTTCGTAAAGTATTTGTGCTGTTGTACAGATCTTTCACTGCTGCGTTGTGCATGAATAAGCTCGGTGAGCGAAACGTCGCACACGTTAATAGATAGAAATGGTATCCGAAGACGTTTTCTCTTGTTATTTTGTAACTGTTCATGTTGTAATTTTTGATTCTCATTCGGTTCAAATATACATATTCTCTCTCTCTCTCTCTATGTAATGAGGTTAAAGAAACATATGTAATTATTAGAAATAATTTCGTTTAATTCATTAGTGACCCACGTCTGTCTGTAAAATAAAACGATTGAATCGACGCTTATAAAACGATAAACACAACATCCATTCATTGACTTCGAAATGCATGAATTCAATCGTTCAATGATACTTAACCAAGTTTTAGTCCGAGATTTACAGAATTTTAGTTTCCACATGTCACCATTTATGTATGATAAGGTGAAAACTACGTTTTTCATAACAAATAATGATAATAAAATCTAAGAATTTGAATGACTGATTTTGATAAAGAGTCGAGAGAGTTGGAAACAAACGTCAGCATTGCATCGGTCACTGATGTAAGTCATGGACTAGTCAACGCCATGCATCTTACATTCCATCATGCATCAAACTCTTCAACAAATCTGTAAACTCACTGAGATAGGTCTTCTCTCCACGTGTTTTACATGTATGATTTTCTCCATGAATGCCTTGACTTCTTTGATTTCTACAAAAATGTAATATTTTGATTTTCAATTACGAATTGATAATAAACGATTTCTGATTCTGATGTACGCCGAAATTTTTATGAACTAAAGACGAGAGTTCGACACAGTGTGACGAAATGCCAGCCAAAAATTACAAATGAGGAAATCTATAAAGCTGAAGAAACCTAATATACAGCTATGCAAGTTGTGTTATCAGGGAGGAACCATGTGGCTGCAGAAAAGGGTTTCGACCCCAACCTCCACCGTGTGTCACATGGCGGGTCCAGGCTGACTAAATCGAACGATTAGGAAGGTCTCTCCATATCTGAGTGAGCATGACTAAAAAATAAATTACTAACTAGATTTGGATACATGAAAACATCAGGATAACAGCAGTCAACAACCGGGCTACATTCCTATGATGGAAGGTATTGGGAAAAGATGAAAACTACCGAAGTTGTAGACGAGAAAACCATTTATTGAGAAGGACATGATACAGAAATTCACAGGAGTCAGTTTATTCTTGAAAAACTCGAAAATGCCGCTAGCTCTGCATATCAAGACGGATGTATTTTGAGGAAATTCTGATAAGTTGGACAAGAAAGATGATCAAGCCACAATTAATTGGCATAGATAGTATAAAGAGGCACTGAAAAACTGAACTCGTAAACTTTATGGCAGACTTTCGTGTTGCAAAGATAGTGCCCCAGGATCTTGAACTTAATGTAAAAATAGCTTTGTCATTCCCTTACGAAAATTATCATGATACATTTGATGATTAAAGACTTATGATAATTTGGAACCATTTATCATGAAATTCATGATAATTTTTTATCTTGAATTCATGTTAATGTTTTGTGATAACTTAAATTATTCACTATGAGCTTTTATGATAAAATGCTGATGATGAAATTCAAAAACAAAACAGACGGATGGTTTTATCTGCGGCATATCACTTATATTGAAAAAAACGTATGAAAAGAAAATACATCATTTTACAATTCTAAATGCATCAGCTGTATCAAAAGAAAATGCATCATTTTACAAATTTAAATGCATCAACTCAACTATACAACTTATAAAAATTATCAAATATTCGAACACTTCATCAAATAATGAAGGATGTCAATGTGACTGACTGTCAAGTGATTTCTATCTGGACGGTGTGAAAATCCACCTTATACTAATAATGCATGATATATTGCTTTTGTGTAGACAAAAATGACTTCTGTAGGACAAACTGATTTCCGCTTATAGCTTTCGTATCGATTATAACAATGGCACGTTATGAAAATATGGATGTCTGCTGTTGAAACAGAAAAGTTTTCAACAAAATTGCAATAATTGCTTCATAAAAAGTTGTGTTATTCATAAATGTTACTCACAAATCAGATCACCACTCCATGAAATGGTAGAGTATCAATTACTTCATCAGTACTTAATCGTACAAAAATTGTAGCCTAACATACTGTAAGCTTTATGAAAGGCGAATGAAGCTAATAAAATGATAATGACAAATTCAGTTGTTGAGGCTTTAACCTTTGAGCAAACCTATAAACACCAAAGTGAAATAATATCCAAAATCAGATGGTATCTGATAAAAACGTCTTTAAAAACACTCCATAAAATACTTAATGGCACTATGAATGAATTAATACAGTCATAAGTATGATACAGCACAAAATGGAAATTACGATTATGATGATAAAAAAACTTTGAAAAAACTTACAAAATATGATTTACCGAGAATTCCATAAAAAATTTTAACACAATGTTGCGAAATAATAATGAGTCCATGAAAAATAGGATAAACATTCTATATGATCATGAGAAGACTACATATGTTGATATGATAGTCACATCGGCAATTATCTCGAAGCAGATTTTTACGTGTCAACAATTGCAGATTTACAAATTTGGTCAATATGCCCTACGTCTAATAATTTACCTACCAATCGGCAAAGTGGCTTTGCGTGTAAAGTGTTTAAAAATACACACAATTAGAAAATATAGAATAGAATATAGAAACATAGAATGTGACAAAATTAGAAAAATATCTAAAGTTTTAAAACATCTTTGATCGTAATTTGCAAAGAAAGACTTGGAAATCATTACTGCATAATATATATATAAAGTAATAATTAAAATATAAGTCTTTCAACGCACAAAATCAATGCTAAAATCGATTTCGTCGGTCTGGTCTGTTCACACAGTACCGGTATCATTTACTAGGTGAACAGCCGGACCGACGACATCGATTTTAGTATTATAAACTTTGTGCGTCGAAAGACTTATATTTTAAGGTCATTCCACACAAATGGCCTGTGACAAAGGTTCTCAGATTTTCTTGAAATTCACGTATTTTCATCATTTGGGTCTATCTAGATGAAACCTAAAATATTTCGGAAAATTCTGTCGGGAAGGCCACTTGCGTGGCCTTTCACTTATTCGAATTTTTCTATTTTTAGAGAATTTATGAAAAATCATACACATCTTTGACGGCCTACATCACCGATATCGCAGCGAAGTTGAGAAAAATTCTTCTTGGACTGCTTAATTGATACCCAACCATAGATGTTCCAAGCGGAATTCATAACTTTTTCGATGCGAGACAATTTCCGTGGGCCTTCAAAAGAAAGTAAAATTTTAAGAAAATTTTTGAAAAATCGAATTTTCAAACATTTCTTAAAAAATGAAAAAGCAATTTTGCGGTCTCTTCTTCCACAAGCGACTGCAAATACATCCAAATGATTCTACAAAAATATTTAGAAAATCACCAGGGATCGGGAAAGTGGTTTTTGAATTTCAAATTATATGAACAATATTCAATTTTTGACATCTTTGACTCAGTCCCGACAATTTCTATCAGCAACTACGCCAATTCTGATAGGTCGAGTGTTCCACGCTTCACATGATCTATCTGAAACTGTAATTAGAAGAAACTTTTTCCACCCAGTAGTATGATTTTTTTTGAATTTGAAAATGTGGTAAAATTAGACCGTTTTTTGTGCTGCTACTATCAAATTTATAAGTAGTATGCGCTTTGTAATTAGTGGATACTACTCTTTTATTGTCGAATCTCGTTAATTCAAACTCGGATATCACAGCCTTGGTCGCCCTCTCAATTTGTGTTATCAAAGGCATCGTATATTAAGACCCGTTCATTAGGCATATTATATCCATGGATGATATTGAATTTGATCTTTCTGAAATTGTTGCAGTTATTGCCAAACTACCGTCTTCATCAACTTTGGATTCTGACGGATTATCATATTTGCATGTAAAGAATGGTGGAATCTTCCTTGCCTCCAAACTTTGTGATTTTTTTCGACTTTCAATGTCACAGGGACGCATTCCTGACTCTTGGAAGAAAGTCATCATTACACCTGTCCATAAGAGTGGTTCAAAAGAAAATTTCGATAATTATAGACCGATTGGCGTTACATCTTGTGTAAGTCGAATAATGGAGAGGATAATTTCAACAGATATTGTCAACTTCCTTACAAAGCAGAATATGATTAATTTTTCTCAACATGGTTTTCTACCAGTGCTTCTGTCGAGACAGCTGGAGTGTTATTCTATAATTATTTCTCAAGAATCTTGACCTCTCCAAAAAGGTGTTGATGTCATTTCCTTGGACTTTTCGAAGGCGTTTGAGAAAGTTCCTCATACATTGTTACTTCGAAAACTCAAGCATTATTGTCTGAATGATAGTATTGTCAGGTGGATTTCAGACTTCCTAAAAGACCGCAAACAGCAAGTTCGAGGTTCGTAGCTCCCTTTCATCATACAAAGATATTCGTAGTGGTTATTATACAAGGATCTGTGTTGGGTCCCATCTTGTTTGTCTTGTTTGTCAATGATCTTGATGAAGTTATCTTTGAGCTCAGGAAATAATTAAATATGCAGACGGATGTCAAATTATATGTGGCTTACGATCGTCATCGTGATACTTTGACACAACATTGGACATCTTTACAAGATGACGTTAATCGTGTTTTTGAATGGTCGCTCCGGAATAGACTTCCATTGAACAGCAGCAAGTGTAAATCTATTTCTTTTGGTTGAAAGTGCTTCCATCTCTACTATTTACACGATAATCCTATTATTGATACTTTCCGTGATTCGTGATCTTGGACTCACCTTGCATTCTCCTTTCAGTGGAATTACCACATTGGTGAAAATTATAACCAAAGCTAATCGTACGCTTGGTATGATCAAACGTGTATTCTTACTGAAAGATCGTGATACTTCAATTTTAATCCTGTAATTAAAAGTTATGTGAGGTCTATCTTGGAATTTTCATCGATATTATGGGTCCCCTCATCAAAAATACTTATCTGAAGAAATCGAAAAAGTTCAAAGGCGGTTTTCGCGTTTCTTCGTTGACTTAAGAAATCTTACCTATCGTGATCGCCTACATCGACTCCAATTGTATTCTCTTAGGATCCCGTCGTATTCGCTACAAGCTCATATTTGTATATAAAATATTGAACAACATGGTTAATGTCTCTTTCGAACAACTTTTTTCTTATTCGCCGAGCAGATGTACCCGAGGGTAACAATTATAAGATTCACCCAAAGCTGTGCCGTACAAAAGTGTATTTCCATTTCTTTTCCAACGACGTTGTTTCACACTGGAATCAATTAACAGATGAGGAGATTGAAGTTCCAAGGCATTACTTCTTTTAAACGAAGTATTGATACATATTTCGCCGAAATGATGTATGGTAACTTTTTCCGTTCCATCCATGCCTGCCCTTAAAGGGCCATTGTATTGTCACCCCATGAAACAGATCAAAAAAGAATGTTGTGTATCTTATGTAAATTTGCCAAATACAGATATTATTATTATTATT
>CAJQUW010007865.1:0-83253 GCA_907163375.1 Prostheceraeus crozeri
AAGGAGAGTCATGCAAAAGAACTTCATCAAACAATTGATGGCCTTATGGAGATGACAAGACGGCAAATTGAAGGTTTGGACAGCAAGAGTAATTTGATTTTGATAGTTTTTTCATCTGTTCATAAAAACTCGATAATTGAAGAACATGTGCGTCGTTGATCCAAGCCTGTACTAGACAGTGGAGGGGAAGTGAATTTCAGCAAGTTTGAAATGTTGAGGAGAGTCATGCGCAGTTTATAGGAACTTCTTCAAGCAGATGGATGGCCTGGCACTTGAACAGGACCAAAAATCCATGCGTGATGGACATGACCAGACACACCAGTCCATTCCAAAAGATCTGAATTTGATGATGTCCGGATGCAGGTACCTGTTCTCTTTGGGCCCTGAGAACACCCACTGCCGATTCTTCCATCTGATGCCACTCCAAGGACAATAGCCATTCACTTTCAGAAGATATTTCTTCATCAAGTTGAATTCTTTTTCATCCTTGAACGTCAGCAGAGAAGATCCTCTGCGGCGACATTCCGCATCCGAAGCGGTCCATGTTTGAAACTTCTCATTGATGTAGATGCATCCAACCGACGGCACCTTTTTCCACGGAGAGGGACATGTCACATTTATCAACGGTCTCGGCACTGTGTTGTTCACGAAATGTTTCATGTCATTGACCGTGTCATTTTTGATAGGTGACACTTGACGGCTCAATTCAGTCAATTTCTTCTTCATCACAGACGTCTCCATCCACAGCTTCTTCCTCGACTTTGATATCTCCTTCATCTCACTCCGCAGCTCCTTCACTTGGGCCGTTATTCCATTCACGAAAGTCAAAAGCAGCTTCTTCATATCAGCCATTTCTTTCCTGAGGTAATCAAAGTTCTCCTTATTGTCTGTTTTCGCTTCCTTTTGTTCTGCTTCAAACTGTATTAAGGCATCTTGGTCTGCCTGTCTTCTCTGGTAGTCTGCAAGATGTTTCTCGACCATTTCCTTCACCGCCTCCTGCACATCTTGCACAGGAGTACGCTGTCCATCTGTATAGCCGAGGATTACCAAAGACACAAAGACAATCTCCAACATGCACATCAAGTTCATTGTGGAGGTGAAACGATGCCTGTGTTGTCGCAATTGATATTCGTGGCTTGTAAATGATTTAAATACATCTCCGCCGTCATCCAGGTCTTCGTCGTATCAGAATGAACTTTGTAATAGAATGTTGTCAATTCTGATTTCCGACTGTGACGCTGCTCGGATTTTTTCCGATAATCTCTTCGTCATTCAATGATAACAAGCTTGTTAAGTGACATATGAGGGAGATATGAGGGCATTCAATACAGATACAACTTTTAACACATCGCTGACAAATGATCTGAGTGACTAATGCTGCTATGAGATGAGGAAACTAGAAGTGAAGAGTGAAAGAGGATTTCTACTCAGTTATTCAATTTCTCAAATATCTAGAAATATATGCATTTAGGTCCGCTACTTTTTATCATCGGCACCTCTCATGTTGGGTTAGGGTTCGATTATCACAGTATTCTCTAGAATAGCTTTTTGCATTTTCTGAACATACTAAGTGGGGTTAGTTCAGAAATGGAAATGTTAAAATATTCATCGAGAACTATTTTCGAGAAAATTCGAATTTGTAATTTGATAAGGCGGAAAAATGTGCCCTCTGAAACTTCAAATAGAAGGCTCTCCATGCAAGCTCCTCGCTTGTTAACTTCTAAAATGATGATCAGTCGAGTCATTTTGAGATAATTTGAATTCTAAAGTTGATGAGTAGAATGCATAAGCATTGATTCATGTGCACAGCTCATCCAACAAGAATCTGAATGAGGAGAACCTCCCATCTCAATGAACTGTCACATGCCGCCGCTGGCTGATAAGAATAGAAAGCGGTTCAATCCGAACTCCATTGAAGCGAACAGAAGGATCGATTGTTGTGAACTGGGAGGAATGAGTGTCAACAGCAGAGTTGACTCATGACTGACAATTCAGCAAAGACTTGAATGAATTCGTCTGAGATTCAATCACTCTTTATCGAGTGAACATAGGCGTCACTCAATGAAAACATGTTGTCCTCCATGTTGAATTCCGGCTGCTATTGTCGAGGGGAGATCAACTCTTATTGCTCGTTGGTTGAAGGTAAAACAGGACCTTCAAAGTCACTTCACAGTCAGTAGATGCCCTGCCCATGTAACCACCTTTCATTTACAAGAATTCAATGACGAAATTTATGATGAAAATGTTTCTAAACTCTCCCTAACATGTTTCCGACCAAATACAGCACACAACTTAAATACCCAGTCCGCCCAAATTTACCTAACGTTTTCTCACGCAATCATGTTAATTCCCTATGTGGTGAATCTGTCTACACGCTCTGACAAACGATTGTACCGTGGATCAGCTTGCAATCGCTGTTTCTTTCTCGAGTGATGACGTCACTGGTGGAATCACCCGCCGTAATTCTGCCAAATTCTGACAAAATTCCGCCGTAATTAGTAATTCTGACAAAATCGTAAATTATGCTGTATTAACGTAAAATATGAAACTATGGGCGTTATCATAATACTGCATCAGAAATCTAATATGTGAAATAATCAAGTGAAATATCGTACAATTATATCATCTGGTATCAATAAATGCGATAAACATTTATCATCTTCATCGTGTTCATTACTTCATTGCGCCTAATTCATTCAGTTCATCGCTAATTCATAGTTCTGACAAATTCGTAAATGATGATGTACTAATGTAAAATATGAAACTATGGGCATTGTCCTGACTGCATTATAAATCTACCGCACCAAAATGAAACAGGATCACTTACTTTCTTTAGAAGCTGCCATGATCGATTTCTTGGCGATTCCGCTTGCTGTTTCAGCGTCAGCAAGGGGCGAGTCCGCGGCTGATATCAATAGGCTGTACTGTTGTCTTCTCCTTTGACTTCCCCGAATGACGTCACGAGAATACTTTCATCGGCTCCGTGTGTTTTAATGCATCTCGATAAGAACGAATGAACATGCACATAGTTCCTTAAACATCATGAGCTATCTAAACAGTGTAACATGAAAAATTGGGCGGACTCGGTCTTTAAAGTTGTTTAGGTTAAATATTTCATCTTCGAACGGTTAAGTTAAATTTGATGCAAAATCTTTTTTTTATAATAATAACATTAAAAATGGCTCCCTTTTACTCACTTACTTTATAGATAAATACAATTTGATAAAATCGGAAATATATTTCTTGCACAAGCTTTTCGTCCACTTTTATTCAAGTGAAAGCATTAGAGACGAAATCTGAAATCATACACTTGTATAGTAATAAATCTATCAGAAAAATTGAGAGCATATTATCTGTCAGACTAGGAGATATGAAGTAATAACAATTGAGTAATTAACCAAGATATGAAAAGAAGTAAATTAGAGACTAAAACTGCCAAGGTAAGTAAAGGGAGGAAATAGAATCTTTTGGCGAACATACGTCGAGCGATGAGACTGTAATTCCCAATGTCTGTCTGTTTGTTGCTGATGTGTTACTTTTTGCTGAAATTATTCCAAGCAGTTTCTCGCTCATTGATGAAGACTGAATGTCTGTAGCTGGAATAGCATTGGACCTTGCTGGACATTTTAAAGGGTTGACTAACCATCTTTGAAGGTGTTCAGAAACTCTCTCTCATTCAGTGAATCTGAGGAACAAATTCTATGTGTCTGAGATGTCTTTGATTTCATTAAAATGAATTCGGCGGCTTAAATCATTTACAATAATAATATCACTTAATAATTTGACCCGAATCTTGGTCTGATCGATTTTCGTTATACTGTTAATGAGCACTCGATCTGGTTCCCATCTGGAAGGATGATGGCATCCGCAAAGAAGTCAAGCCTCGGATTGTGTGTGCTCTGGTGCGGTCGGTGTTAGAGTATGGAGTGGAAGCATGGACAACAGACGTCAAGAGGATTGAAGCTGCAGAGATGTGGGTTTATCGCAGGATTCTTAGGGTGACTTGGTATCAAAGAGGAAACAACACGAGCATTCTGTCAGAGCTTGGAACAACAGGAGAACTGTTATTGATGGTGAAGAAACGGAAACTGGCATACTTTGTCCACGCGTGTCGCGGAGAAGATCTTCCTTGTGATATGATGTTCGGATATCATCCTGAGAATCGCAGAGCGGGAGACTCCGCCGTAAATATATCGACGACATCAAGGACGGACACGAGAATCAACGGCAGAAGCATTACGAAAGACAGCAAACAGGACCGAATGGTGGACTCTTCTCATTTGAGGGAGTGCCACCCCCCAACTCGGGCCCCCCTGAGTGAGTGAGTTAATGAAAATCAGATTAGGCGAATTCGTCAGCGAGAAATGCATCACATGACCTTCCGACGCATATTTGGAGAAATACATCATGTTTTGTGGTCAGCTTAGGCGAGCAAAACACTGTCCGCGTTAGTTTGAATGCAAAATTGAAAGGTTTCAAAGTTAAATCTATTTCATTATAAAAATGCTTGACATTTGATTAGCATTCGTCATTATACGTAGCTGTAAGTCCATTGGGATTCGTCATTAAATATAGCTGTGAGTCAATTAGGATTCGTCATTAATCACATCTATAAGTCCATTAGGATTCGTCATCGTGTGTGAGTCCATTAGGATTCGTCATTATACATAGCTGCAATGTGAATAAATAAATGATTGAAACTAGTTTTAATTAAGTGATGGGATGTTTGTCACGATGTCATTCAGTGACTCATTTGGACGTCTCTTAGGAGTACTTTGATGACGTACGTTGGATGTCCCGGCGGGATGTCATACTGACGTCCTGTGATACTTCCGCTGTGACGTCTTTTTTACTCAAATAAGACGTACTGGCCATCCTGGAATGACGTCGTCATGACATCCCGTGACGTCACATGTTTACTGGGAAGTTGACATAACTATAGCAGCATTAGGGAATAGAAACAGGAGGCTCAACATTCTTGTCATAGGCATCTGATTAGGAAATAATCGAAGCATAAAAATTAGTGACAGAGTAACATCCATCCAAAACAATGAATATCAACATTGATTAAGCATATTTAACATCATCTCTTCGATCCGACGTCAAGAGCGACTTTTCTTTTGACCCGCTAACCTTGCCAAGTTCTGGAAGACATGTAAGTGAAGGTTCAGTAACCATAGAAGTATTGTGTACTTTATTATTACTAATCACTTTGAAATTAGAAAATTGAGGATGTCTTCAATGTTAAGATATATCGTCATCTCTTCGACGCGGCTATGACGCGTCCATCTCTTAGACGGCGGCGCGCAGATTTTCAATTTCTTTTCTAGCTTTGCCAAATCTGAGTGGATTGTGGTTTGACATATGAAAATGTTGAAATAGGATGATATCACAATGTTTTGAGGCACATCTTCATTAAAAATCAAACATTTTTTCTGGGGACAAAGAAATCACGAAATTCTCTGGAGTTCACCAGGTAAGACGATGCGAATTGCTGAACTTTTTAATGATGTTATTGTTTCATGCATGTATATCACCTATCGTTCAGGACCTCTTAATAAGTAGGACTTAATAATTAGACGAGACGAATGCTGGCTTGCATTATTAATTTTGAATACGTATACTGATCTGCTTTGATATGCAGTTTTTATCAAATCTTCACATTTTTCATCGCAAAAGTATGATGGTGCATGACTTTTACAGATGACATCATGACTTGCTTAAGCATTAAATACACGTATGAATGAAAATGTCCTCTCCTTCCAGACAGTGTCATCTCGTATTTCAATGTCATTACTTAATCTCACCTCCACGTTATTGTCATTCTGTAAATATCTCAATTCGCCTTGTCATCTCATTCATTCTCTTTTGTATAGGTGTTTTGCAATTGAAAAAAATATACGTTTCTGATATTCTGATACAGCTTCGGTAAAAAGGATACTTTCAGACTGTGTAGCAAAGTCATATTGCAAGACTGCGGCCGAGACTTGAAATATCTTTACTTTCAATAGTTTTCTGATGTCATCATGTCATCTCTTGACAATATATAAACCCGACCTCGCAAACATTCCCTTGAAGGACTAAAAATAACTGCGCCAAATAAAAAAAAACAGGAACAATGCGTGGTTCATACTGGCCTCTATTCACAGAGTCATTGCACATGTATTCAACAGTCGTGTGCTATCAATTTTACACGGAATGTCTAACAAACTAAATTGGGCTATTCCACTACATCTTCATTCGATCAATAGCCTAATTTAACTGCAAAGGGCAACTTTAAGTGTACATACATGTTTGCTTTCCTCGAGAAAACTATTACACAGACGAAGTGAAGGTTCTCGACGAAATGTCAGGGGATAAACACAAAAAATTAAGCGAAAGCTGACTGTATAATCGATTTCAAAAACTGTTACATCCAATATGAAAAATGACCGGTAAGCAATGAACAACGCAAAGCATCTACCGGAGTAGTAGGTAACAAAATGGGTAGCCAAGAAAGGTCACAATGATGGCACAAGATATGTACAGACAAATAACAACAGTGGGTCTGAAAATACACGACAGACTACCTTACTGCACAAATTGCCGGGCGCAATTATTTCGTGTACACATTTGAATGATTTTTTCACTGAACAGTACGAAATAAATGACATGAAACAAAAAGAATGCTTCGAAGGACGGAATCATTTAAATGCACTTGGCTCTGATATCGTATAAGGTGCATCGAAGGAAATATCCGAGTTCAATACAAAGTGCTTTGTCTCCTTCGATTACCTGGAAATAAAAAGGACGTTTATTAGTGAACTTATTCTTCTACACATGCGAAAACATTTCTCGTCATTGTAAATTCTCTGATGATTTCATTCAATAACCAAAAATCTAAGGATGCCAAAGCAAGTATAAATTTCAATAAATCATGTGAAAAAGCCCGGCGAACAGGTTGCTGGGTTCCGCAAACGGATGATCCCAACCGCTGACTTGTCTGACCAGAAGGCTATACAGGTGCTCCATACACACGACCGGACAGGCGGTATAAAAGTCAATGCGATATAATCGTTCTGTAATTCCGATTATGCAACTTTAAATAGATAACTACTTTCCACTTAATATGATGAATAAAAGGCGCCGAAGTAGAAGACAGTCGGTGTTTGGAAGACGCTTTAACACACATGTTTTGGCCTAGGAACTGTTTCTTCCGCAATAAGATAAAGTAAAACTCAAATATTTTAACCAAATTTTCGCTTCGTGCTTTGTCAAGGATGTAATTGAAAGTTAAAATTCAGTCAGATGATCGGTGGTCTTCTTCAAACAGACAGAAGGCGCTGGACGCCGATGATCTGTTTGAATTTTAACTTCATTAAAATTAAACGACGATCTGAAACTGATTGGGGATTTTTTAACTTACTTCCTTCCGAAAATCAACTACTTCGGAAAATGTGAATCCTCATCGTGGAATTCCTATCATTGATTGCATTTGAAAATTGATAACTTAACCTTAAATATTTTTCGGTTTTCAAGGTCGATGCGGAGTTCGAACTCATGCGGAATTGCTGTCATTGTCAAAAACCTGTCATTCATTTGCCAATTGTTTGGATTACCAACGATGTAGACTTATTCAGTTGGTTAATTACCAACTAGATGGGATTCATGTCATTGCAAATACAGCACGAGAGTTGCATCTTTCTGTGAGTATGGACAAGAAGACCCTCTCATCTGGAAAGGACACCGAGTTGGCCGCCTAGATAGTCAAAAATACAATAAGATTGACAGTTTTCTTGTGGCAGAGCTAACTATAACCATCAACCACTTGACGGCGTTATTTCTTAAAATATGTGAAGGTTTCATGGAGTTGAAGACTGAATTAGTATTGCTTTCTGAACATGACAAAATGTTGAACGAAAACTCACACTGACTGGACATATTCAACAATATACGCACGTGTATTAGCTGAAACTATATAGCAGAAGCGTTGATAGCTTCACAATAACAAGAAGTGAATAAAAGGAGCCGTTCATATAACCAAGGACTCGAGTGATGCCTGCAAAGATATTTCCAGTATCCTTGCCAGCACGAATATTCGGGATATTTCAGAAGTACACACCGCTAAATAACACATTTACCTGGAATTTTACAAACTTACAACTTCTGTAAAGTTCGTCAAGAAATTGAGTGAATATTTCAAGCATTGGCTCCTTCATTCGAGAATTTTCACGGTGCTTACATTTTGGATGTCCATCATGTGGATCCGCTTCGGCCTCACGGATCCCGGATCGCGAGTTCTCAGCCACTGTCAGAGAGACCGACCATTTGTTGATATGTCGAGAGATTGACTCATGCTGAGCTCAACTTTCGAAAACTTATTTGGTAACATATACGAAATTATCTAGCATGTTCCTTCATAGAATACATAAAATAGTTGATGGATTTTACAATATTTTACAAATTGACATTGAAGCAAGTAATTCTATTCTACGGCTCGAAGTAAGCAGTTTTTTGTTCGTAGTACGAAATTCAGCATTATTGACACTACTTATCAAATAACAAGTAATATATGACATGAACCATCTAAAATAGCGAAGAGACTGCAGTGGTTGTGAAAACAGTTTCAGTGAAAAACTGGACGACCGATTCAATTGTCGAGGATAGTTTTACTCATGCTTGAGGTTTAAAACTGTTGCCTGACGACGAATTTCACCGCCTTTGGGTTTTGAATGAAACAATTCACTCTTGCTTCTTGTCTAGTTTCCTGCCAAGTGACGTGATGATGCAGTGAAACGTCTGTGGACTTCAAAATACACACAATTCTGACAGTCCTCAACTTCAATTGTCTTTCAAAATATTTATCGGAGGAGAAAACTACAGAAATGTCGTTCTGGGATGTGTCTCGACAATTTAGCGATGTTCCTGAGTTCGTCAAACACAAGCAACTTTCAAAATAAAGAGATATAAAAGCAATGGCGAGACAAACATTCCTTGCATAAGGATGAAAACAAAGATCAAAATATTTTGAACTAGATGCTGGAAGCCACGACATACATTGAAAGTCTATCTCATGTAGAATGATGCAGTTCACAATTCTCCTATGATGATTGTGGTTTGACAGCGCGCTGTTTCAGCAGTGTTCAGATGAAAACATGAGCAGCTTTGAAAAGACGATACATTCTCATGTCACAATGACCACCGATTCACTTGGTTGTGACTCGGCCCTATAGACATGACCACAGAATTAGACAGGTCGTCTCTTCTTCTGTTTGACTAGAAGGGAAGTATTGGAACCACATAATTAGATTGGTGTGGCACAGTGCAAGATCCTGCTGAAACCAATAATTTTCTGTCCCTTTAAACCACTCGATTATTTGAGGCACTACACAATGAGAAATCACCTCTTTATATTGGTTGGAATTCATTGAGCCTTCAACCACATGAACTCGGCCTGGGTCATGGACTAATATGCAGAAAATGATCTTCAGTTGGAGATTGGCCACGATTGCGACACACGAATTGGGACGAGGGTGGTTGAAGTTCGAAAGAGCTTTCATCACTGAAGATGACTTTGCTCCAATCTTCAGCAGTCCAATGCCTATGTTCCTTGCACCAGTCAAGTCTTTTCCTCTTCATGGTGTCAGTAAGAACCTGCGACTTTAACGGTCGATAAGCTGGTCTATCGTTTTTCAATAGACGACGTCGAACTGTCGATGAGTCAATATCGATATCAAAGTGTTCTCTCAACTCATTAACGATTTCCAATGAAGAGGCGTGCGGCTTTTTGACTGAGATACGCAGAAGAGCTCTGTCGTCACGCTCGCTAGTCTTTCGTGGACGATGACACAGTTCTCGGTCACTCTAATGTGAGCCTGTTTCTCGGTATCGCTTAATAATCCTGGATACGGTGGATTGTACCAGGCCCCGATCATCCACTATCTGTCTTGTGCTTTTGTCTGCATGTCCCCACAAGGCTATGATCTTTGCACTGACTTCATTTGGCGTGTCAGTCATTGTAGAATTCTCAGTATGCACTGAATAGTGGCCAACAAGCAGAACCGATGTATGTTCATTCAAATTTGAAAGTTTGAACTCAAACATTTATAATAGATGAAGACTTGCATTTTATGACAATAGAAGTCATCCACAGCCTAGAAATCGGTGCAAAGCAATAATCAATCTGTCACTGATACACAAGCTTACATAGAAATTGATTTCAAAGTCTTTGATCACGTGATGCAATTTTAATGCACAACCCTATGTATTTCAGTACGAGTTATAACTGACCATTGCTGAGTCTTATGACATTATTACCTCTGATTTCAATAATACAATTCTTTAAAGGCAATGAAATATCGCAGTATCCGCATATTCAACAAAAGCGACAGCTCAAATTAACACAAAATTAAAGAGTTGAGTCGGTTGAGAGATGTGAACTCGGCCTGCTGATGATTCCTGATATTGGATGAAATGACAATTATTCTAGATCTACTTCCATTCTTCAGCTGAGGATGAAACTCAATATTTAAGTTTGTAAAAGCAGCAGTTATTAACTATTGCCAATCTGGGCTGTATAATGCGACCATTAGGCCTACACGTATTCATCTAAAGACACGTGAAGGATTCTCAAGGTTGTGGACAGCAGACACTCCTTTACATCGATCTCCAATCAATACCATTGTAGAGGCCGCATGGTAGTCCTAAAAAAATGGATTTCAATCCATAAATTTACAATGACACAGAACACTTCTCTCCGTCAGATATAAATCACTCTCAGCAATTATCGTGAATGAGGCGCGCAGAGTTGTAGTGAACGCGACAACTCAGCTGTCAATTCAGAAACTTCATTCCCTCGAGGTGTAACAGAGAGAAGATTCCCGAGAACGCATTTCACCAATGAAAGCAATCGTCAAATAGAAGCACCAGAGTTAAAACGTAAATAAGTTGATTTGAAAGCGAGCCACGCTGTTTTGTCCGAGAAATTTCATCAATGCAAGTTGGTTTTGCATCGGCCAGATGCGACAATATCGGAATAGGTGAACGATCGGGCATATGGTCTGAGAATGACCAAATACTAAATATGTTAGTTGTGTTGCTATCAGTGTGAACTGCTGATGATTCATGAGTTTTTCTGAATTTTTCCAATTGCTATGAGTTCATTAGGATTCGTCATAAATCATAGTTGTGAGTCCATTAGGATTCGTCATTAATCATAGCTGTGAGTCAATTAGGATTTGTCATCATACATAGCTGTGAGTCCATTAGGATTCGTCATTAATCATAGCTGTGAGTCCAAAAGGATTCGTCATTGATCATAGCTGTGAGTTCATTAGGATTCGTCATTAATCATAGCCATGAGTCCATTAGGATTCGCCATTAGACATAGCTGTGAGTCCATTAGGATTCGTCATTAGACATAGCTTTAAGTCCATTAGGAATCGTCATTAATCATAGCTGTGAGTTCATTAGGATTCGTCATTAATCATAGCCATGAGTCCATTAGGATTCGCCATTAGACATAGCTGTGAGTCCAGTAAGATTCGTCATTAATCATAGCTGTGAGTCCATTAGAATTCGTCATTAGATATAGCTGTAAGTCCATTAGGAATCGTCATTAATCATAGCTGTGAGTCCATTAGGATTCGTCATTATACATAACAGCAAGTCCATTAGGATTCGTCATTATACATAGCTGCAATGTGAATTAATAAATGATTGAAGCCAGTTTTAATTAAGTAATGGGATGTTTGTCACGATGTCAATCAGTGACTCATTTGGACGTCTCTTAGGAGTACTTTGATGACGTACGTTGGATGTCCCGGCGGGACGTCATGCTGACGTCCTGTGATACCTCCACTGAGACGTCTTTTTTACTGTCAAATAAGACGTACTAGCCATCCTGGAATGACGTCGTCATGACATCCCGCTGACGTCACATGTTTACTGGGAAGTTGACATAACTATAGCAGCATTAGGGAATATAAACAGGAGACTCAACATTCTTGTCATAGGCATCTGATTAGGAAATAATCGAAGCATAAAAATTAGTGACAAAGTAACACCATCCAAAGACAATGAATAGTTTACATTGATTAAGCATATTTAACATCATCTCTTCATCGACGTCAAAAGTGACTTCTCTTTTGACCCGCTAACCTTGCCAATTCTAGAAGACATAAAGTGAAGGTTCAGTGACCAGGGAAGTATTGTACTTTATTATTACTAATCACTTGAAACTAGAAAATTGAGGATGTCTTCAATGTTAAGATATATCGTCATCTCTTCGACGCGTCGAAGATAGGCTATGACGCGTCATCTCTTAGACGGCGCGATTTTCAATTTCTTTTCTAGCTTTGCCAAATCTGAGTGGATTGTGGTTTGACATATGAAAATGTTGAAATAGGATGATATCACAATGTTTTGAGGCACATCTTCATTAAAAATCGAACATTTTTTCTGGGGACAAAGAAATCACGAAATTCTCTGGAGTTCACCAGGTAAGACGATGCGAGTTGCTGAACTTTTTAATGATGTTATTGTTTCATGCATGTATATCACCTATCGTTCCGGACCTCTTAATAAGTAGGACTTAATAATTAGGCGAGACGAATGCTGGCGTGCGTTATTAATTTTGAATGGATATACTGCCCTGTGGTAAAGGCGACGTCGGGTCAACGTCGGTCAGTAAATTTTGGTCGGCTACTGGTCGGCCAAAAATATTGTGTTGGCTCATGGTTGGCACTGGTCGGTTTACTATGGGCCAAAATTTTATGTGGGTGGATTTTAGTCGAATTTTAGTTGGCCAAGGTCGGCCGAAAATGCTGTGTTGGCACATAGTCGGCCAATGTCGGCATATGGTCGGCCAATTATCTATGGTTGGATCGTGTTCGTATTTCAATTGGCCATGGTCGGACTAGAGTATTGTTGGCTTCCCAATGGCAAGATCTTAAGAGGGATATCGGACATTATCTGGGAATTCTTTCAGCATCAGAATTTTCTACAGTGCTGAATCCTCGAATGCAGTTGTACCTGTTCTAGGTTTCATAGCGAATCATGCATTGTAATAGAAAATACAACTGCGGTTTTATATGTGTTGAAGCTGGTTATCGAATGTAAAACCCATATTATGTTCATTGCGTATTTCCCATCTAAAAACATGTTATTGATGATCTCTATTCTTTTTAAATCATCGGTAGTGTGGCTACAATAAGAAATAGACTCGCTTTGAAATAATCAATCGACTGCTATATATATGGACCTACGCGGTTCTATTTCAGTGAGCCCATGTTGTTGATTTTGATTGATACAGTTGTATTCGCTAAATTACTTCACTAAAAATGTCTGAACTTTAGATAATGAATCAAAAAGATGCGTTAAGATCAGCTCACTCAGTCTGTGAGATCTGATCTTACTACGCTATCCTTCTATCACTATAGAAAAATTCTGCGTCAATACAGTTGTGAAGATTCATTCATTTGTCAGAACAGTAGCGGTCGATAATTCCCCGCCGCGTCCTTGCAACAAACCGTCTATGCCTGTGACTCACAGTGTGCGTGGTTTGTCGTCTGGTGTTCCCTGCTTGTTTCATTGTCCTCGCCGTCAAGTGGAAAGCTGCGCAGTAGCTTGACTGCTCGTTCAGTCTCTTGCATGGTCTGTCACAGCAAAGCGCACAACGAGCCCAGTGTTTTCATTAACAATCATTCGCACCAAGCGTCGTCGCAGCAAAGGATATTTAAATACATATATGCGCCTTCTTTCTTCATCTATCATCAGTTTTGTGATCGCACCTGTGCTTTTGTCATTTACTCATCCATCATAGTACATGGAATGTTACTTACGAGACTACCTCACTGAACTACAGCATTATTGACGTATCGAAGTGATAGATAACTCTTTCAACGATACTGAATTATCATAATAACTCGAAAATTATGAACGCTCGTGTGCAGTCAGTTGTCACGTGTATGAGAGATTTTCCACGCAAGGAAGCAATCAAATTCCCTCTCAATTTACTTATGCAACAGGATTTAAACCATGCATCTCATGTTATTGTGCATCAAACTACATAGAAAGGGTAAGTTTCAAAATGCAAGCTCAATTTTTACTTGCAAGTCAACATGTAGTGTGCATGAAGCAACTTATGGGTTATCACCCCCACTTTTCAAATTTTTCTAAAACTTTTAGAATAAACCAATTGTCACAAAACTTCGTCATGCCAACGTAGTTGGGTATATTTTCCACCCACAGAAAAAGATTTATGCAAATCGGACAAGTAGCCTACTTTTAAACTAGGGACGATAAAGTCAAATGTCCCAATGTCAACATGCAGGTTGATCTGACTTCGTCTGTTCGATGCATTTTACATTCGTGTCCTGTGCGCATTGTTCTCTCTCTGTTTTCGTCTCATCCACTGCTAGTGATGCAAATGGAAAATTTTCCAATTTTTTCAAAATTTTCCGGAAAATTTTGAAATTTTTTTTCTGGTGATTGACGTTTTTGCCATTGTTTTGGAGGCTTGTTGCAGTCGTTTGAAAAGACTATGTAATATTCAAAGACCGAAAACTTCTCTATCATCCCTGCATGTTGACTTTTGGAACCAACTGCACCCTCTATGTCTATTTCAGATCTTTCCAGCTGAATATCAGACATTAAATGGATTTCAGATTTCTCTAATTGAATTTCAAATATCTGTCAGAAACTCAACTTTGAAAGGATCTTAGATTCAACTGGAGAATCTCCAATTCATCTGGAAAAGTCTGAAATTCATTTAAGTATATCTGAAATCGATTGGGAACTATCTGAACCAGCTAGAAATGGATATCGAATGTGCAGTTTGTCCTCCACGAAGATATCGGACAATACGCTAGAAGCTATCATATAGATATTCTTCCACTCATCACAGATATCTTTAGTTTCCAAATATCTCACGAGTTTACAGTCCTTATATATCGCTCATATATGGTCGCTCATGTATAAATGGTGTGTTGGACTGTGTACTTGTGTTTCACATGTTCATCAACATATGGAGAATTTGTATCATTGCAATCAAGGCTGCATAATTGAAAGCTTAACTTTCAAGCCATAAACAAACTCCCAGATAAAGTGCATTATTTTTGCTCCAGATCTTTCACAATGCATGAAATTATATCCCCATTGTAAAGGAAAAAAATTCTCGTTGTCCCAAAAGATGTCTGTGTTATAACATTAAAAATGGCAACAAATTGCCACAAGCCACTGGTGGCGAAGGAATGCTCAAAAATCCACGGACGGGATTCGTATTGCTACGATTGCAAAGAGTGCGATTGTTTTAATCGAAATGATATGATGAAAGCAAGAGTTTTATAACAATTCTATTGATGTGTCTATGCTTCTGCTATGATGGAAAACGTAAAAATTATATCACAAAAATTCAAATTTTTTCATTTTTCAAAATCGTTTTATTCAAAATAATGATCAAAATCACCAGTTTTAGACCCATTCTATTGGTGTGTAGCTGCCTCGGCTGTGGAAGCGGTCAAAGCATAGGGCCTATCACAAAAAATCAGAACTTTCAAAATTTTCCAAATTTTTCCGATATTTTCCAATATTTTCCAAAATTTTCCATGGAAAATTTTGATTTAAAATTTTCCGGAAAATTTTCATCACTACCTATCCACTGCTATTTTAAATATTCCCACGACCACTATCCGACCACACTTTTTTAAGTTAAATGTTTAAGTTTGCGGGATGTGGCTCTGGTCATAATTGTTACTTCACGAATATCTCAAATCTATTGCTATTGGCTCAGATGATGGGGTCAGAAGAAGTCAGATCAAGCTGTGACATCGCTACATTTCAAGTTATCTTCTCTCAATCAAAAAGTACTAGCCCAATTTGCATGAATTTTGGTATGCGAGTAGAAAATATGCTCAACTAAGTTTACTGCAAGATTTGTGACGATTCATTCACTTTTGTTGATTTTACACACATTTCTAAACGTGGGGGAGGTATCAAGTACCAACATGTTTTTTGAAGGCTCAAATCAACAAATTTGAATGTTATTTGGATTCAATATGATCATGATGATGTAGAGACCTTCCGCATCTGCTCCCCGGTGAAAAAAATGTCGGGATCTCTTGGTGAATTGTCGGTAAATTGTCGGCCCGACAATTTACCGACAGATCCCGACAGTTTTTTTCACCGGGTCCTGATTATCTTTATCTGCTCCTGTAATTTCGTAATTACGACTTAAAAATTTATGCTACAAATTAAGTATAGGCTTCATTCTTCTCAATTACTTCATTTTTGAAACTGATTGACGTGCCTTATAAATTATGCAGTGTATTATCAGTGTAATCAATTAAGACTTACTTTTAATTACAGACCTAGATTCTGTTACGCAATTTAGAAAAATAATTTTGATGTTTTATGATAACTAGAAAGTTTATTTACATGTTAACTCACTGCTACTCTTTCATCTCAAAAAGTGCTTTTTGATCTGAAATTATTATTGGTATCTTACTTTGGTCTAGGTCTAGCTGGTGCATGTTTACTATCACCATGAATTACATGTACATCAAAATATGTCATCACATAAGCGGTTGTCAAGTGGGCACTACATTTGCAGATTTCATTTCATTTTGATTAATAGATATATTAAAATGAAAGTATTATTGAAATTTAACAAAATAAAGCAATAGTAAATTCATTTTATCTATCTAGCCTACATACTGTCTCAACAAGCAAAGTTGGAATTATTTACTTTTACTATTGACTAATATGATAATATGATATATGATTAAATGTTTAATATGATTTAAAATGTTTAACTTAACCCTTCAAGCCTTTTATTTGCAAACTGAATAGACTTGTAAGACATTCTTTGGCTATTCATTACACCGTTTAGATTACACAGTTTCAGATCCTCTAAAATCTGCGAGATTTCTTTCCAAACAATCATATGTCTCTGTATTATTTCTGACAAATGTGTCTATTTGGTACAGTTGCCAATAATTGCTTTTGGAATAAACATCATCAATTTCATGAATCCAGTCTTAATAACGAAAGATGAATGTCATTCTCTAATTCTGGTGAGCTTGAGACTTTTATTCATCATGTGCCAACTTTAACGGATTTTCTTGTAATTGTAGAATAATTTATGAATGAATTTCACATACACCGAAAATGTACTTGTTGAAATCATATCTTCAGCAAACAAAACCCATTGCGATGAAATCTCAAAACAACCATTTGGAGTTCGACTGCAGAACACATGACAATCATAACAAGGTGAGTGCATATTTCCTAACTTGGTAATAACTATTTGTAGTCTGTGCCATGGGGTTTCACTAAGGCCAAGCCAATTGAGTCGGTGACCACCAGTGTGTCGACGATCAATCCAAGTCAAGCATGTAGTTAAAACAACAATATGTAGTAAGTGTAATAAAATGCTTTGGTAAAATGAAGCAAATTTATGCAACTTTGGTAAAATATCATCAAAGAACAGATACTGCTCACCGTGTTTCACAAATATGCACGGATGCGCTAATGGTTTTTGAATTATATTTTGACAACATTTTTTCATACGTTTCTGATAAAACTAACTATTAACCATTTGGGGACAAGGACGAAAGATAGTTAGTTTTATCAGAAACTTCAGGCAAAATGATGATAAAAATGCCTAAAAGAGAGTGTAATATTTCACTCAAGTTGCATGGATTTAACTCTATTTGGCCATGGCTTTTCATTACACTCACTAGTTATTGTTCCTCGAACCGCGTGCTTGACTTCAGATTGATGGTCGGCAAATTGGTGGTCACCGACTCACTGGCCAACTATGAGCCAACGCTAGGTCAATGGTCGGCAAATTGGTGGTCACAGACATACTGGCCAACTGTGAGCCGACGTCGGCTTTGGATCGCAATGCGACCATTCGCCAACCGTCGGCATATCAGCGGCCACCGACTCACTGGCCAACTGTCTACCAACGTCGGCAGAAAGTCGATTTGGCCGATCGTGCGACCTCGAGCCGACGTCGCCTTTACCACAGGGTGATCTGCTTTGATATGGAGTTTTTATCAAACCTTCACATTTTTCATCGCAAAAGTATGATGGTGCATGACTTTTACAGATGATATCATGACTTGCTTAAACATTAAATATGAATGACAATGTCCTCTCCTTCCAGACATTGTCATCTCGTATCTCAATGTCATTACCTAATCTCACCTCCACGTTATTGTTATTCTGCAAATATCTCAATTCGCCTTGTCATCTCATTCATTCTCTTTTGTATACGTGTTTTTCAATTGAAAAAATATACGTTTCTGATATTCTGATACAGCTTCGGTAAAAAGGATACCTTCAGGCTGTGTAGCAAAGTCATATTGCAAGACTGCGTCCGAGACTTGAAATATTTTTACTTTCAATAGTTTTCTGATGTCATCTCTTGACAATATATAAACCCGACCTCGCAAACATTCCCTTGAAGGCATAAGTAACTGTGCCAAATAAAAAACAAACAGGAACAATGCGTGGTTCATACTGGCCTCTATTCACAGAGTCATTGCACATGTATTCAACAGTCGTGTGCTATCAATTTTACACGGAATGTCTAACAATCGTAATTGGGCTATCCCCACTACATCTTCATTCGATCAATAGCCTAATTTAACTGCAAAGGGCAACTTTAAGTGTACATACATGTTTGCTTTCCTCGAGAAAACTATTACACAGACGAAGTGAAGGTTCTCGACGAAATGTCAGGGGATAAACACAAAAAATTAAGCGAAAGCTGACTGTATAATCGATTTCAAAAACTGTTACATCCAATATAAAAAATGACCGGTAAGCAATGAACAACGCAAAGCATCTACCGGAGTAGTAGGTAACAAAATGGGTAGCCAAGAAAGGTCACAATGATGGCACAAGATATGTACAGACAAATAACAACAGAGGGTCTGAAAATACACGACAGACTACCTTACTGCACAAATTGCCGGGCGCAATTATTTCGTGTACACATTTGAATGATTTTTTCACTGAACAGTACGAAATAAATGACATGAAACAAAAAGAATGCTTCGAAGGACGAATCATTTAAATGCACTTGGCTTCTGATATCGTATAAGGTGCATCGAAGGAAATATCCGAGTTCAATACAAAGTGCTTTGTCTCCTTCGATTACCTGGAAATAAAAAGGACGTTTATTAGTGAACTTATTCTTCTACACACGCGAAAACATTTCTCGTCATTGTAAATTCTCTGATGATTTCATTCAATAACCAAAAATCTAAGAATGCCAAAGCAAGTATAAATTTCAATAAATCATGTGAAAAAGCACGGCGAACAGGTTGCTGGGTTCCGTATCACCAAACGGACGTTCCCACTCGCTGACTTGTCTGACCAGAAGGCTATACAGGTGCTCCATACACACGACCGGACAGGCGGTATAAAAGTCAATGCGATATAATCGTTCTGAAATTCCAATTATGCAACTTTAGATAGATAACTACTTTCCACTTAATATGATAAATAGAAGGCGCCGAAGTAGAAGACAGTCGGTGTTTGGAAGACGCTTTAACACACGTGTTTTGGCCTAGGAACTGTTTCTTCCGCAATAAGATAAAGTAAAACTCAAATATTTTAACCAAATTTTCGCTTTGTGCTTTGTCAAGGATGTAATTGAAAGTTAAAATTCAGCCAGATCATCGGTGGTCTTCTTCAAACAGACAGAAGGCGCTGGACGCCGATGATCTGTTTGAATTTTAACTTTCAATTAAAACGACGATCTGAAACTGATTGGGGATTTTTTAACTTACTTACTTCCGAAAATCAACTACTTCGGAAAATGTGAATCCTCATCGTGGAATTCCTATCATTGATTGCATTTGAAAATTGATAACTTAACCTCAAATATTTTTCAGTTTTCAAGGTCGATGCGGAGTTCGAACTCATGCAGAATTGCTCTAATTATCAAAAACCTGTCATTCATTTGCCAATTGTTTGGATTACAACGATGTAGACTTATTCAGTTGGTTAATTACCAACTAGATGGGATTCATGTCGTTGCAAATACAGCACGTGAGTTGCATCTTTCTGTGAGTATGGACAAGAAGACCCTCTCATCTGGAAAGGATGCCGAGTTGGCCGCCTAGATAGCCAAAAATACAATAAGATTGACAGTTATCTTGTGGCAGAGCTAACTATAACCATCAACCACTTGACGGCGTTATTTCTTAAAATATGTGAAGGTTTCATGGAGTTGAAGACTGAATTAGTATTGCTTTCTGAACATGACAAAAGGTTGAACGAAAACTCACACTGACTGGACATATTCAACAATATACGCACGTGTATTAGCTGAAACTATATAGCAGAAGCGTTGATAGCTTCACAATAACAAGAAGTGAATAAAAGGAGCCGTTCATATATCCAAGGACTCGAGTGATGCCTGCAAAGATATTTCCAGTATCCTTGCCAGCACGAACATTTGGGATATTTCAGAAGTAGACACCGCTAAATAACACATTTACCTGGAATTTTACAAACTTACAACTTCTGTAAAGTTCGTCAAGAAATTGAGTGAATATTTCAAGCATTGGCTCCTTCTTTCGAGAAATTTCACGCTGCTTACATTTCGGATGTCCATCATGTGGATCCTCTTCGGCCTCACGGGTCCCGGATCGCGAGTTCTCAGCCACTGTCAGAGAGACCGACCACTTGTTGATATGTCGAGAGATTGACTCATGTTGGGGTCAACTTTCCAAAAAGTATTTGGTAACATATACGAAATTATCTAGCATGTTCCTTCATAGAATACATAAAATAGTTGATGGTTTTTACAATATTTTACAAATTGACATTGAAGCAAGTAATTCTACGGCTCGAAGTAAGCAGTTTTTTTGTTCGTAGTACGAAATTCAGCATTACTGACACTGCTTATCAAATAACAAGTAATATATGAACCATCTAAAATAGCGAAGAGACGACAGTGGTTGTGATAACAGTTTCAATGAAAAACTGGACGACCGATTCAATTGTCGAGGATAGTTTTACTCGTGCTTGAGGTTTAAAACTGTTGCCTGACGACGAATTCCACCGCCTTTGGGTTTTGAATGAAAAAAGTCACTCTTGTTTCTTGTCTAGTTTCCTGCTAAGTGACGTGATGATGTAGTGAAGCGTCTGTGGACTTCAAAATACACACAGAATTCTGACAGTTCTCAACTTCAATTGTCTTTCAAAATATTTATCGGAGGAGAAAACTACAGAAATGTCGTTCTGGGATGTGTCTCGACAATTTAGCGATGTTCCTGAGTTCATCAAACACAAGCAACTTTCAAAATAAAGAGATATAAAAGCAATGACGAGACAAACATTCCCTGCATAAGGATGAAAACAAAGATCAAAATATTTTGAACTAGATGCTGGAAGCCACGACATACATTGAAAGTCTATCTCATGCAGAATGATGCAGTTCACAATTCTCCTATGATGATTGTGGTTTGACAGCGCACTGTTTGAGCAGTGTTCAGATGAAACCATGAACAGCTTTGAAAAGACGATACATTCTCATGTCACAATGACCACCGATTCACTTGGTTGTGACTCGGCCCTATAAACATGACCACAGAATTAGCCACGTCGTCTCTTCTTCCGTTTGACTAGAAGGGAAGCATTGGAACATGCAACGTAAATGAAATGGCACAATCTCCTGACTAAATACCATAGCAATCGAAAAATGAGCAGCCAGTTCAACATCAAACACGCCAAATTGTGCAAAGTTTCAGTGACTGTTATCAACCGGATCACACAGCAAAGAGACACAGACGATGTCACGTTCTACAGAGAAGTTTGTGAGCGTTTTTTAATGCGCCTGCCAACTTTTTTTAAAATGATCGGAGTGCCCAGCATTATCAAGAAAACATTTGCGCAATGATCTGAATTCTTCGAATCTGAAAGAGTCGTGGCGATCGGAGCATTTTGAAGGAATTCAGAGCAATCCGCAAGCGACGCACGACTATTTTTCCTATCTCTGTGAGGTATTGAAAATTTTTTTGCCCACTTATTAAGTTCCTGCATGTGCCATCTGTTTGATTCAGTTTGCACTTCTAGCAAAGGGAAACGATTAAACAATCTAATTCTGTAGGCAGGACCGTTTTAAGGGGATTTCATCCATTTCACGTGAAATGGGCTGCCAACTGAGATTGATGTGAAACGGACCCTCGAGGGCCGGCCCACAACTAAAAGACGAGGGCGAGTCCCTCGAAAAGTCGTCAAAAAGTCGAGGGCCAGCCCTTGACTTTCCAAAAAAATACCACCCCCTTGCGTTGTACTACTAAAAAGTACAACGCAAGAAGGGTGGCAAGTGGCATAAATCTGAAAACTATTGAACCTACCTTAGATTTTTATTCACGCAGGTCGATAGTGTCACTCCACTAAGTGTTCCATGTACTAATAGAAAAATAATAACACTCTGTTAGAACCGAAACATTCGGGGGCAGTGACAAGTTCCGCGAAGACTGAAGACCATGACGTCTGAAATATGAAAGAAGGTTCTCAAGATTATGTAATATCATTGTTAGAAATAGCCTATACATCATTACAATTTTAGAAATTGTTTCCTTAGCTCTTGCTTCATAATTTTAGGTTAATGTTTATAAGAAAATGATAATATCACTCACACGGCATAATTGGATGATCATATAACCCTGCAATTATAAAAAGGAAATATTTGTCTGCAGAGAGGCGATCAGGAGTGTTATAGGCCAGCATACTATCCCAAGCATATGAAACGGATTTCATTAAAAATGTTGTTGGGTTGGCAATAAAATCTCACGAAGACAGACTGAAAAATTGATTGATCGACCAATATCAAATATTACAATTATACATAGGAGGATGCTATTACGTTCGAGTTTAAAGCTGATTAAGGACACGGTCGTTTGTAATGTAATCCACTCTGTATTATAGAGATAGGCTTAATCAATAACCGAAGATTTTAGAATTCATAAATAATTCAGCGCTTTCGTTTCATTTGTTAAATACAGAATATCTACCGAGAACACGGTAGGATGTCTGATGATAATTTGAGAAGCTCTTCGAAATCCTGTTGTATGTAAAGCAAGGGATTATATCAAGACCATGTAGGTCGTATCGTCAGGGCAGACTGTACATTGCTAAGTTCCGAAAATTCAATGCATATCAACATGGCTGTCAACGCAGTAGAGATAAAGCGGTAGATGAAACAGGACAGTAATAGCAGAATATCTGTGCACGAATCAGTATAAAAATGAATTTGTACATACAGCCGAAGCTCGATTCAATTCTGGCGACGTGACATTAGACGGGCAAAATCAATCAATACGGCATGTAGAAACCAGTGAAATAGATTAAGTTAACAAAGCACTTTAATTGAATATCTTTAATAAGAGTACAACGGTGTTTCCTACTTATTAAAGATATTCAATAAAAGTCCTCTGTTAACTTAATCTGTTTCATTGGTTTTCACGTCGTATTGATTGATTTTGCCCGTCTAATGTCACGTCGCCAGGTTTGACTTTATCTCATTGCAGCGAACCATCAGTTAGCGCCAACGCTGTGCAAAGTATCTTGCAGTCAAAGCTCGATAATTTAGAGCATAAATACCAGGTTTTCTATCTCTTAACTATTGAAAATCTGAATTCAAAAGCAACTTATATAGGCCGCCAAATATACAAAAAAATGCCGCGGCCGTATGATCTTAATTGACCGAAGTCTTAATTATCCGTGTCCGAATTAACGAGCTTCATCTGGATTTACTGTATTCATGCGAAGCGATTCGTTTACGATGTCAGTCTGTCCCCACGATTCGATTTGAATGGTCGTGAAATGTTGGCTTGCTTTACCTATAGTCAAACATTTATAACCAGAGGAACATTTTTTACATCACATCTAATTCAAAAGTTATCTGTTGAAATATTTCAGTTAATTCAGTGTTTGGTATAATGTGTAGTGCGTAGGTTAACCGCTATTATTTACTAAATTTATCTATCATCACTTCATTCGATACCCGATACGAATTTCGTTTGATAAATAATCCATTCCATCAATATTTTCGGCTCAGGATATTCCTCGCATTTTCTATATTGTAATTTGATTTATAATCCATTAATAAGATCAATCAATTTACACAGCGATGTCCACAGGTATCAGTCAGGCAGCTCCATAAGTAGAGACACAAATGGAACGTCTAGATTATTCTGCGCTATTTCTCTTTGTGAAATGAAGCGATGACCTCTATTTCACCCCTCGAGTTGAAATGTGATATTCAAATTGCGCTGCGCTATCGAAGGCGCACGAGAAAGTTATCTGTTATCGGGCTGGACTGGACAAAGCGCGCTTCTATTAATAGAACTCTCTCTCTCTCTCTCCCTCACTGTATCACAGGCTTGAAGCGATCGAGATATTATGCAACACTCATTGAGGATTCTTCCATTCATTCACAATTTAATGAATGAACAATAATGCAACTTGCAACCTTGATTGACGAAAAAATTGACAAGCATTGAAATTCAGGCATGGTCAGAATCATGGTCAGAATGATATAAAGAATGATATGAAGTTCAGGGTAAGTCAAGAATTTTGAGTAATTATCTGCATTGTCATCGATGCGTCATGCAAATGTATAAAGTATCGCAACCAAAAATGTTTGTCGCAACATTTCACGATTGAATGCATCATCATCATGTAGCGAAAATCACTGAGAGAAATGAGAGCTAAGGTAATTTATTCCAAGGAAAAACTTGCCTAGATATGCCAGACAGCCGATCGATGACAGTTTTGGGCCAGTCCACTAACATCAGAGATACGTTTTTCTTAGAAATCACAACAAATTCGCTGATCAATGTGTGTGACAACTCTGAGTCGTTCTTATTCAAAATTAGAGTTCGTGTGAACTTAAGGGCCGACCCACGACCACCGTCAAAAAGATAACCGTAAAAATTGGGGGCCAACCCTAGATTTTAAGAGATCACATTTCACGTCATTTTTTGAAGAGAGTGGTCGCAAATTGACATGATCATGCATTTTTACTTCCAAATAAGCCACTTTCGAAAAATTTTGTTGGCCCCCATATTTTCACGTGGCCCACGACTTTTTGACGAGGGGCCACGACTCATTTTCTCGCGGGATAGGTCAACAGCCTTTTTGAAATTTTCTTAAAACCCTCATTCTATGTGTATCTTGATTTTCTAAATAACATGCATTTCAAAAGAGGATCCATTTTAACATGCATCTTGACTGCCTTCTAGTAGATGCTTCTCCCATTCATATCTTGCTTTATCTCATTTCATGGCTTTTTAGTAGGCCTATCTTTTCCATATACTTTGCTAAGTCAGGGATAATGATAAGTGGTGTATCATTTCCGATGTACTAAACATAATGAGTACCAAAAATATTGATACCTTCGACAGATTGCAAACAAATTATGCAGGCAGAAACTTTAAACGTTGGAAATCGGTGCAAGGAGAATTTTCTTGAGATTAATTTAAACAAATCGAAGCTCATGATTTGAGAATGAAAAAAGGCGATCATGGAGTAGTATTAGCAATGAACACAACATTGCTTAGGTGTCTGAAGTAACAATCTCGGGGTCACTGTTACATCTGACCTTAGATGGGACAAACATATCGATAACATCACTTCAACGGCAAACAAGAGATATTCTGGACAATGAAGCACATTGTAAGTAGTGCAGAACTACACGTGACAATTATCCGTCCAGTTCTTGAATATGCCTGCACCTGTTTCATTGGTCAGAATAAGAAAAATCGGAAAAAGTTGGACAGAGTTAACCGACGGGCTCATAATATTATCAACTGGTCACATGGAGCACTATGTAACTGTACATGAACCATCCTCACTGAACGTCGTGAGCAGTTTGCGATTAAGGAGAAAAACCACATTCCGAATAACTTAGTGCCTGAAATGCTGTATTTTACTTTTGCTTCTGTATCTTGACCACTGACTTCATGGAATTTTGATTAATGTAATAAATTTCGATAATCATTTTCAAATACAAGTTGCATTTGCTTATCTGACACCACTGAGGAAGCCGATCAGGCGGAATATATATATGGTGCTCGAACTTGATCGTTTTCTTTGGCTTGAACGGGGCAGAGTGCGCGACATGCGTCGACCTGGTTGTCGCTTTTTGTTACCTACTAATAGGCTATGCATTTTAGTCTGTAAGGGGAACCACCTTTGCGTTTGCCGGCCACCAAATATGAACATCCCTACAGGGTCGCGATTTCCATTAATTCATCAAATACAGTGTGACACAATGATAATGTCGCATTGATGTCACAAAACCGAAGGATTTAAAAGCTTCAAGAAATTACTCATTTTTATTCAAAATAATCATTTTTAAGTAATTTATAAATTTATTCAGATTGTCACTGAATTAGCTGGCATGACCATTTAAATAGCAGTAATGTGGACTTCAGAGCACTTCATAGTCTACACAATCAAGAGCAGACTGTATGTAAACTATTTACATAGCATACTTGCAATTTATAAATCTGCATTAGAAAAATATACATGCAACAAATTCCTGCAGTTATGATTAAAATAAGAAGATCAATGAATTCAACATAGTTGTATACTACTATCCGGTACAGAAATTGTCTGTTGTCATCTAAACATTCATAAGAAATTCTTGAAGTAATTGCAGGATAATACAAAACAAAGTTTCAGGAGAGAATGGAAAAATCATGTTTTACCTAATCGTGACTTATACAACCTTCATGTGTCTTGCCGACAAAAAAAGACGATCCGCGGATTGCACGGACCACAAACGGAATTCTGTCGCCGTCGGAATTCCGTTTCTAGTCCGGAAGGCCGAAGTCCGTAAGTCCGCGGACTTCCGTCTGACTTCCGTCGGCCTTCCCTCGGAAGTCCGCTTGTTTGTTGGGTTGCATAATACATATCTAGAGCACACACTGTATACTGTAGGACACCAACTTAGGCACGAAACCGAAATTTCGTGCCAGTTAGCGCTTTCTAGTGCTTCGAGGCGCCATACTAGGCACTAAATAGGCACCAAATCAAACATATATTTATTCAATGAAATCGAAGGAAAAATGAATAGGCACGAACTCGGCACCATGAATTTCGTGCCTCGTGTTGGTTAGAATTGATACCTAAATTTCGTGCCTAATTCAAGCAAAATTTCGTGCCCTACAGTTTACAGTGCAGGCCCGCATACGCCTGCATACCGTATAATAAGTGCGTTGCGGAACATGAATCCCTGAAATCTTCCGAACGAAACAGTTCATATAGAGCAGTGGTGGGCAACGCGTGGCCAGCCGGGACATATTGGGTGGCCCGCCACCGCTTCTCATATCTAAAGTGGCCGCGGACATTATTTGAATTGATGATGTGAAAATGACTCACTCCAACTTTGACCTTTGGGAGGTGCATCTAAGGGTGAGGGATCCTCTATAGAATTTGCAAAACCATTAATCAACAACTAAATGAGCAATATGATGGCACAAAAAACAAAACTTCACATTCGATTATCCAACCATGCTCCTTTCGTAATGAATATCTTCTCTTATAAGCGCTAAATGATCATCACCTGCGAGTTTATCCAAAGTCACATAGTATTCGATGCCCTGCTGAGGATGTTTCTGTACGTAGCAAACCAAGCCTCAATGAACACAGAATGAGGCTTTATTGATTAGACCTTGAGTACAAATGGAGGAATCCAAGTGCAAGATTTTGACAGGCCAACATTTCTTCAAATATTCTTGCTAAATTTCATTTATATACTACTACACTGATATACAGTCTCTTGCAAAAGTTTCAGAACACTTATCTTTTCTGATCTTTTTATGCATCGCATTCTCTCTTTTCATAGCAGAATCTTTCAAAGCGGGTTTCTCATATAGCATGGTTATTGGAGACGTTTCACAATAGATATGTTTAGAGAGAAATCGTTTACTATTAATATCGTGGGAAGCCCAGAGTCTATTTTTAGTAACATTATCCGCACATACCAATGCAGAGGAAAGACTCGTTCATTCGAAAGATAATCTGTACGATGGGTCGAAGAAAATCCATTCTGCCTACAGTGAGAGCTCAAGCAGCAGTATTAGCAGAAACTGGTATGAGTCAACGTCGAATAGCAGCACAGCTGGGAATTTCTCTATGTTCAGTAAACTTGGCGATTCGGAAATCTGCGACTGGCTCATTTAATCATTCTCCCCGAATTGGTCGTCCAGAAGCTCTAACAAGGAGGGATGAACGGATACTGAAGAGAGTGGTAATGAAGAAACTTTCAATGTCGCTGCGAGAAATCAAAGCTGAGCTGCATTTAGCTGGAATCAAAGCCTCTTCATCTACTCTTTCCAGAAGACTCTGTAATAATTTTGGTCTTAAGAGTTACAGACCTGCGAAAAAGCCAAAGCTCACTCCGAAAATGGCGAAAGTTAGCTTAGAGTTTGCTCGGCGCTATCTTCACTACACAACAGAAGATTGGGAAAAAGTCTTATGGACAGATGAGTCAACATTCGAACAATTTGGTAGTCGCATCAAGCATGTCCGAAGACCTCCGAAGACAAGGCACCATCCACGTTATGTGATCCAGACTATGAGGCATCCTTTGAAGCAGATGATCTGGGGCTCAATGTCTGCAAAAGGTCGCGCCGGCATATTTTTCCTTCCTACAGGAATGACAATGAACGGCAAAATGTACCTCAACGTTCTAAAAGACAAACTTCGTTTACATATGGATGTCCATTGTCATTTATGGTCTCTGATGAAGGACCATGTGGCAGCTATGCGACCGAAGAGTGCAATTGACTTGAGAAATTGCATCAAGGCAGTTTGGACAACGAAATTATCAACCGAATACTATACGGAGTTAGTTATGTCAATGACTCGTCGTCTGGTAGCCATCATTGAAAGTAAAGGTTATTGGACCCGCTATTAGTTTTTGAAACAGTTTTATGCATTTTGTATTATTTCATTTCATGCATTCTAAAATTTGTATGAATACTATTAATAAGATGGAACTGAAATGAAAATTAACATTGTTTTGCAAGTGTTCTTAAACTTTTGCAAGAGACTGTATATCGGATACTCGAATGGCATTAGCACACGGCTACCATTTGTGGAGCTCATGCACGGATTTTGAAAGCCGTATATGTATGGGTGACATCTGTGCACGCATGTACATGCACCATGATCAATAATTGTGGCAAAATCAATTCTATCTTGTGCGGCTTTCAGGCGGATAGTTGCCCTGCACTTACAGACCGCTGTTTCTCGATGAAATAATGTAATGACGGTCAAATCACCAAAAAAGTCAAATTACCGTTTAATTACACGAAAGAAAGCGTCCATGATTTGTTATAGGCCTATTCGGTCTTCACTGCTCACATGCATTGCAGAAAGTAAATTATGATTCCTTAATATCAAACAAATGAGTTGCGTGCAATACTGCTGTATACATTCACATGTAAAATTTTGTTATGTAATACGACCAGTCGACCACTATAAATGCACGTACGGTACAGCAGTCCATGTGTACACTTAAAAGTACGAAATAAAATAATATTAAGCCTATACTACTGCCTTTTGCAATTGGTGGCCCGCGAGCCTTTTCATGGCCACTCCTTGTGGCCCGCTATCCCAACTTGGTTGCCGACCACTGATATAGAGCAGTAATATCTTGGGAGACATGATTGAATCAAGCTTAGGGTGGTAGGATTCCCCACTTGGTCCACGGTTCGAGTCGGACAGCCCTCTCTCACTGAGGGGCGACTAACCCTAATCTGTTGAGAGCTGCCCCAATGCCATCTTCTCGCTGTGGCTCTCTGCCTTGGATGGAATTACGAATGAGAGATCAAAATCAAATCCATAGCATCAGAAGCAGCATATTTGAAATACCAAAACTCCATCCAATTTTCAACACAAATTTCTACGAATTCTATCAATTCCTAATATTCGTGCAAGACGCATTGTTCAGGATTTCTACAGATAAAGTGTGAATTTCTCCGGATTTTGAACACTAGAACATTCATCAATTTCCTATCACGAAATCATTTTCAACCGCAATTTCTGTCGTAGGTTTTTATAGAAATTTTGAGTTACTGACAAATAAAAAGTAGTAGTATGTTCAAAACCTCTAATTGAATTTCAATCTGCAACAGAGAATCCTTGAAGTACCTACTAGAGGCGTGCACTGCAGCCGTCAAAAAACTCAACCTGACCTGAAAATTTCCATGAAAAACCCGACTTGCGTCTAAAGAAACCCGGACCTGACCCGGCCTGACCCGAAAATCATCATTGAGGAAAAATAATGTTTTCATGATCATGTTCATCAGCTTTTGTATATTTTTTCCATATCCATAAGTTCTACATTTAGATCAAAAGATTCAGTTTTTTGCGTGGTCGAAAACTTTTTTTGAGCAATTTTTTAAAAAAGTCAAAATTTGCCAATTTATATACTACTGAGATGATGCCTCTTTATAAGTAGTATGACACAAGTTGGATATCAAAAGGAATGAATATTTGCTAACAAGCGGAAATTAAGCTGATTATCAAGGGAATTTCATGAACCGTAATATGATGAAAGTCTTCATGAAAAAGTCGCGATATTATTCCTGCTTTCTTGGTCGAAATTTCAAGTTCAGCATGATTTAATGATTTACCGAATTTGTTTCATGTTTTGAATCTGAATAGTGACGTGGACCCATTTACATCTTTCAAAGTTAATTGAAATCATTGTCTTTGATCAAGTGATTTTGCTCTGCCAGTGGTAGGTTGCCTGTGATATGATCACGTTCAAGAAAATACTCTTGAGGTTCAGCATGAAAGTAATAGGAACCCATCGAATTGCTAATTTAACAAACATTAAATCTCCATCTGTAAAATACCATCATTCCTTCTGCATTCCTATCATGATCATTCAATTCCGTGGTAATTTCTTCAAAACTGCAAAAACTTGAATATCTCATATTTGGTGACAATACCACCTGCATCCTCCGCGAGTTCATTTAATAACATCGAAAGTGTATACACATTGGGGATTTAATAACTACGGAGTTCCCACTCTACCTAATATACCTACTCTATGGTACCGATTACACTCCCCTGGTGCTAATTTATAAAATCTTCATCCTACTGGAACAAGCTGTATCGGGCTTCCAACAAAAGATCAGGCCATATTTGAGGCATAGAGCAAAAATACCAGCCCAAAAATTGTCTTGTCAATAGAAGATAGTTCTATGCCAAGAAAGCGTATTACTGGTCTACTGTGCCGTCTTCACGCCGGCCGCGTGTCTCAACTAACTGATTGTATTGAATTAACAATATTTTTGACAAACTTCATATCAAATGCGCAGTTATCACTTCGAGGTGCATAGAAATCGAATTGGAGGATGAAATCAGTCCGATATCGAGCAACATAGAGACAGACACAGAGAATCCAAACAGCGTAGAAGATGGCTGCCTCACGAGATCAGAGACAAACGTTTATGGTTAGTGTGAACCAGGCCAACATTTCGTGCAAAATTAAACAAAGACATTGATATCCTGAGAGCAGCGAGGCATGAGTTATGGAAAAATAGTCAATGCCCGGTGACCAGCTGGCAATGAAGTTCTCTCTCACAGAAACAAATAATAACAAGAATTCAGTGAAGATGATACGGATATCCAGTTGCGGTCGAATCGTTGTCTCCACTGAGACAAATAATTGAAATCTCCTCACTTGTCAACCTCCTAAATGTCTGATTATTGTAATACTGCCTCAATTGAAACGATATCTTCCCGTATCTCCTTCTTATTTAAATGTGGAGAGAATTGAATCAATAACAATGAAAATAGTGAATCCTGGCATTATTTCTGATGAATTACCTTTCGTGAAGTTCATCTTCTCCACTGTGAGAGACATTCCGCAGATCTGACAGCAATCATCTGTGCACAACACTGACCCTCTGACTGCAATTGGTTATTTTCTCAATATCGCGTGACAGTGAGGATCATTCAACGATGAACAATATTTTCCATGAAAAAACAAAATATTGAGGTCAGAGGAACGACTGATTCACACCGAAGCGGACAATAGGAGACTCCTGATACGTCCAAAACCATCCAAGAGCGAGAGAGCGAGAGAGCGAGCGAGACAGAGAGAGCGAGAGAGAGCAAGAGAGCGAGAGAGCGAGAGAGAGAGAGAGAGAGAGAGAGAGAGCGGGAGAAAGAGAGAGAGAGAGAGAACAAAGAGAGCGAGAGAGAGCAAGAGACCGAGAGAGAGACAGAGCGAGAGAGAGAGAGAGAAAGAGAGAGAGAGAGCGAGAGACAGAGAGAGCGATAACACAAACAAAAGACGAAGGAGACTAGAAGCGAGAGGAACGGATACAGAGAAACAGAAGCACGAGAACAGACGAAAGCGAGCAGACAAGAACGATAACGAGCGAGACTAGAGCATAGAGCGAGCGAAAGAGAGCGAGAGAGCGAGAGACGAGCAAGAGAGACAGAGAGCAGAGAGAGAGAGAGAGAGAGAGAGAGAGCGGGAGAAAGAGAGAGAGAGAGAGAACAAAGAGAGCGAGAGAGAGCAAGAGACCGAGAGAGAGACAGAGCGAGAGAGAGAGAGAGAAAGAGAGAGAGAGAGCGAGAGACAGAGAGAGCGAGAGAGCGAGCGAGACAGAGAGAGAGCGAGAGAACGAGAGAGCGAGAGAACGAGAGAGCGAGAGACAGAGAGAGCGAGAGAGCGAGCGAGACAGAGAGAGCAAGAGAGCGAGCGAAAGAGAGCGAGAGAGCTAGAGAGCGAGAGAGCGAGAGAGAGAGAGACGGGTTTATTCTCGAATGTTGAGGAGCTTTCGTAGGTACATCATTACAATAACTCATTACATAGACATTCAGTCTAAATAAAATTCAAATCACTTCACACGTGTGAAAAGCTTTACCCGCAGTCACTATCAAAGATATGCGGTGTAAATCCATGCGATGTTTTGGCACTGTGAGAAGATCACATTGTCTGATGTTCCTTTGACTAATTTATCCTTCAGTTACAGGGATGAGATGATGGAGTGGGTGACGTTGCTGCTGCATCTTCTTACCTAATTTGTAGAACAATTATTTTCCCACCATCACCAGTAATTGAACGCATGTTGGTTTCTCCTTCAAAGTGCATCACTGTAGGAAAGAGTCGGAGGCTTTCAAAGCACATCTTTCGATGCTTCATATGATTGATCGTGGCATTTTTTCGAGGTGGTGAGGGAACCCAGAGGGGAATGCGTATTCAAAGAGAAATCACTTTACCAGGCTGAAATGCCTTGCGCTTCCACAGTTCACACATGTTCCCAAAAAGTGAGGTGAATTGTAGCTGAATGGTGGACGAAGTTTATGCTACTCCCTCTCTAAATTTGAATGGACTGACGGTATGGGCGGCGAACTGACGACACAATCGGGATTGCTCAAAATCGGCCTCTATTCGCATTGTGAGAAAATGTAATGAGTAGGGATGTGATTTTTCATTCAATACGTTTATGTGAAATTTCTCCTCAAATTAATCAAATTTTTCTGGCGGATACTATTTTGCTTGTTGTGGAAAATATTGAGCCACGCTGTCGACGCTGGATGTTTCTCTATTCAGCTATCCACATCTATGGGCGCCACAGTCCATCGATCATCCCCGAGCGCCCCAAAATCATGTCATTATGAGGATTAAAACCCCCATCAAATATTTCGCGAAGGCAACCATGCAGACAGGAAATGCGAACAGAAGTCCTTAGTAATCACACATCTCACTCTCACAAGTCTCACTGGATCACTCACGCAGGCCTTGATCTACTACGCCTGTTTGGACAGACTCAGCTCAACACGAGCTCAGGCAATCCGGGACAACCCCAAAATCCTCACAGACTCCCCTACAGACCCCGTTCCCATGACTGTCGTAGCTCCTCCAAAATTTTCCACGAGAGATCTTCAAAAATCCAATACCTCCTTCGAGAGAAATTCTTCGAACATTGTTGATTCTCAAATTTTTGAGCCGACAACATGTAATTAGAATGCAGCCTATTATTATGAGAGTCTTGCAATGCTGCATTTCAAGTTTGTGTAACAGCCAACCCATTGAAAGCATTGTCTGTAGAAAAATAGCATTCTACCCGCAAGTCAAGGAAGCACATGTGAAATTGCAAAATAAGGATATAAAAAGCCATGCCTCAGTCACCCCATAGGGCATCTTAATTCATTAAAAAAGACTTCAATCAGATCTCAGAAAAATCAGATTCGACCTCATCATTTGATAGAAAATCGGCCTATATTCTTCAGACTTCTACACAATCCTGATAAAATGCGAGCAGTTTTCAGAAACAGATGAGCAAGACATACTGCAAACCTGCGTCAGGCATGCTTGGTAAATTTCAATGATATATTTCCAGTGTTCAAATCTGGCTATATTTGAATGCAATTTTCATGGTGACTTTCATGCCCACTGCTCCCATTATGGGAACAAACTGTATCATGGAAAACAGCCATTTCAATATCAAATGATTTTCGTCATTTCACACACACAGGGGCAACAGATGTTGAATTATACAACCGAACTCCTGCTGATTCATATAGCGGGCAAAAATGCGTTAAATGTTAAGGAGAGTCATGCAAAGAACTTCATCAAACAAGTGGATGGCCTTATGGAGATGACAAGACGGCAAATTGAAGGTTGGACAGCAGAGTGATTGATTTGATAGTTTTTCATCTGTTCACAAAAACTCGATAATTGAAGAACATGCGCGTCGTTGATCCAAGCCTGTACTGGACAGTGGAGGGGAAGTGAATTTCAGCAAGTTTGAAATGTTGAGGAGAGTCATGCGCAGTCTATAGGAACTTCTTCAAGCAGATGGATGGCCTGGTTCCTGAACAGGGATCAAAAATCCATATATGATGTACATGAAAAGACACACCTGTCACTTGTAAAAGATCTGGATTTGATGTACGGAGTCAGGTACCTGTTCTCATTAGGCCCTGAGAACACCCACTGCCTGTTCTTCCTTCTGATGCCACTCCAAGGACACCAGCCATTCACTCTCAGATATTTTTTCATCAAGTTTAATTCCTTTTCATCCTTGAACGTTAGCAGAGAAGATTCTCTGCGGCGACATTCCGCATCCGCAGCGTTCCATGTTTGACGCTTCTTGTTGATGTGGATGCATCCAATTGGTGGCACCTTTATCAACGGCGAGGGACATGTCTTCATATAAAACAAGGCATTCATCACTGTGTTATTCACGAAATGTTTCATGTCATTGACCGTGTCATTTTTGATAGCTGACACCTGAAGGCTCAATTCAGTCAATTTCTTCTTCATCACAGACGTCTCCATGCAATTCTTCCTCATCGACTTTGTTCTCTCCTTCATCTCACTCCGCAGCTCCTTCTTCACTTGGGCCGTTATTCCAGTTGAGAACTTCGAAAACAATGTCTTCATTTCACTGTTCTCACTCCGCAGCTCCTTCACTTGGGCCGTTATTCCATTCACGAAAGTCAAAAGCAGCTTCTTCATATCAGCCATTTCTTTCTTGAGGTAATCAAAGTTCTCCTTATTGTCTGTTTTCGCTTCCTTTTGTTCTGCTTCAAACTGTATTAAGACATCTTGGTCTGCCTGTCTTCTCTGGGAGTCTGCAAGATGTTGTGTCTTCTCGACCATTTCCTTCACCGCCTCCTGCACATCTTGCACAGGAGTACGCTTTCCATCTGTGTAGCCGAGGATTACCAAAGACACAAAGACAATCTCCAACATGCACATCAAGTTCATTGTGGAGGTGAAACGATGACTGTGTTGTCGCAATTGATATTCGTGGCTTGTAAATGATTTAAATACATTTCCGCCGTCATCCAGGTCTTCGTCTTATCAGAATGAACTTTGTAATAGAATGTTGTGAATTCTGATTTCCAACCGTGACGCTGCTCGGATTTTTTTCCGATAATCTCTTCGTCATTCAATGATAACAAGCTTGTTAAGTGACATATGAAGGAGATATGAGGACATTCAATACAGATACAACTTTTAACACATCGCTGACAAATGGTCTGAGTGACTAATGCTGCTATGAGATGAGGAAACTACAAGTGAAGAGTGAAAGAGGATTTCTACTCAGTTATTCAATTTCTCAAATATTTAGAAATATATGCATTTAGGTCCGCTACTTTTTATCATCGGCACCTCTCATGTTGGGTTAGGGTTCGATTATCACAGTATTCTCTAGAATAGCTGTTTGCATTTTCTGAACATACTAAGTGGGGTTAGTTCAGAAATGGAAATGTTAAAATATTCATCGAGAACTATTTTCGAGAAAATTCGAATTATTAATTTTATAAGACGGAAAAATGTGCCCTCTGAAACTTCAAATAGAAGGCTCTCCATGCAAGCTCCTCGCTTGTTAACTTCTAAACTGATGATCAGTCGAGCCATTTTGAGATAATTTGAATTCTAAAGTTGATGAGTAGAATGCATAAGCATTGATTCATGTGCACAGCTCATCCAACAAGAATCTGAATGAGGAGAACCTCCCATCTCAATGAACTGTCACATGCCGCCGCTGGCTGATAAGAATAGAAAGCGGTTCAATCCGAACGTCAGCCTTGAATCCGAACTCCATTGAAGCGAACAGAAGGATCGATTGTTGTGAACTGGGAGGAATGAGTGTCAACAGCAGAGTTGACTCATGACTGACAAGTCAGCAAAGACTTGAATGAATTCGTCTGAGATTCAATCACTCTTTATCGAGTGAACAGAGGCGTCACTCAATGAAAACATGTTGTCCTCCATGTTGAATTCCGGCTGCTATTGTCGAGGGTAGATCAACTCTTATTGCTCGTTGGTTGCAGGTAAGACAGGACCTTCAAAGTCACTTCACAGTCAGTAGATGCCCTGCCCATGTAACCACCTTTCATTTACAAGAATTCAATGACGAAATTTATGATGAAAATGTTTCTAAACTCTCCCTAACATGTTTCCGACCAAATACAGCACACAACTTAAATACCCAGTCCGCCAAAATTTACCTAACGTTTTCTCACGCAATCATGTTAATTCCCTATGTGGTGAATCTGTCTACACGCTCTGACAAACGATTGTACCGTGGATCAGCTTGCAATCGCTGTTTCTTTCTCGAGTGATGACGTCACTGGTGGAATCACCCGCCGGATGCCGTGAAAGTCTCTTCAGCAGCGACAATGCTGCATGGACTAAACAAACATCGACTGCTTTGCTCGCTCTGCATCAAAGTGAAATCTCTCTTCTCGTTTGTTAGCAAAGCTGCTTGGTCATCATCCTAAGTGTTTAACATGCCTCAGTCCTGTGCAGTTTTTGGGTGCAACACAAATAAGAAAATTCACCCAGATCTGAGTTTCTTTTCAAAATCCGAAAAGTACTCTAACATCCTAAGACAGTGGATCTAAGTGATCTCTAGAGAAAATTTCACAATAAACTCGAACACAAAAAATTTGCGAAAAATTCACGAATAAATCAGCAGATAACCGTGACAAAAGGTAATTTGCATTAGAATTCAAATAATTCAAGATAGTTAATATATGTACTGCAAATCCATGTATTGTATAATGTACAGGGTGGCGCACGTAAACCGCCAGATTTTAAACTTTTATTACTCCTCAAATATTCATCCAATCGTCATGAAATTTCGACTCATATTAGTTTGTAGTATAGGATTTATGATGATTATACCTGTTGTACTGAGAATTGTCAGAAAATTCTGATTCTATTGACCGAATGACACGTAGTAAAATTGACATACCAACAATGTATCTTAACATGTAAAATTTAATGATAAACTTTAGTAAACTGTAGTAAAATTGACATACCAACAATGTATCTTAACATATAAAATTTAATACCGATCCTTGTTGACGGAGGTGTCGAAGAAGAACGTCCGTAAATACCTGATTGGCAGATTGCCGCCCAGACGGTGGTGCGTGGCGAGTGCATAGACTCTTGCTTGATCCAGTGAGGGTTCCGGTTGGCCCAATAGCGACAATTGTGGCGATTCACACCACTATCCAGATGGAAGTGAGCTTCATCGGACCTGGTTAGTTCCACAAAAAAATGGCTCGGGTTGGCTTTTATGCGCTGTGGCTCCTGTTCTGCGAACTCCATTCGGTTTTCCAGAACTTCTTCGTGTAATCGCTGCACCACCTGGACCTTGTACGGATGCCATCCATAGTCATGGAGGATGCGCTGGATAGTGCGGCGACTCACTTGAAGTGCATTAGATGCACGACGGGTAGATGCGTTTGGGTCCTCCTCGAAGTGCTGCACAACTCGTTCCACATTCTGCTCCGTTCGTTCAGAAGATGACCGGTCCCGCTTGACAGTCATCACACTACCACTGGTCAACAGGTTTGTGTGCCACCGCTTTATGGTACGGGCATCCAGTGCTCTCGCGTTCTTGCCATACTCTGAATAGAGTTCCCTTGTCGCGTGTTATAAATTTAGAAGACCTAAAGGGCGCATCGAGTAATCTTGCTAGTTGCTACATTTTCTGATGCGTCGCAAGTCACACTGAGTTATAGTTATCATTCATTCATGATATTCTCTTAGAATTTGACTTAATTCTAATTTATTTTGACCTCTAATCATTTGAACTTTATTGCTGACGTAAGAGGGAGATTGCCCATTGATTCATGAATGCGAGCCTAACGACGCCCTCGTATGATAATGTGTTGTCCAGTTTAGCAATTGAGTTCCCGATTTCATCAGTTAGCCGCTTTTACTTTCTTCATGAATGGAAACTACGAATGAATGGTGTATGTATTGCTGTTGAGGATAATATTCCGTCTTCATTTTGTTACTTGAGATTCAGACGTGAGTAACAAATTTCTTTATGTAAATAGCAAAAACAAATTCTAAGCCATTTATTTGGAAACTCGTGCAGGTGTCAACAAACGGAAAATTTGCCGTTGACTTAATACTTAATACTTGTAATCGTAAATACTTAGTCAAGAAAGAGAACGTGGAAAGTCTAAGCAGTTAGCTGGAAAAAATATTATGCGGTAAGCCGGTAACTACGGAACTGATAATCACTTATTTTTTGAATATCACATTTTTTGCAGTAAATCTAACACAAATTGTATTTCAATATTAGTGGGGTTATCGAAGAAAAACTCTTTGTTAACCTTTTGATGTATGAATTAAAAATACACGTTCGTTTACATACCGTAATCGTTTTGTCATTATATATTTTATCAGCTTTTACATTACCAAAGAATATAGCTTTTAACGTCATCTCTTAGCCATAAAATTTTAGAAGAAGACAGAACTGGTTTTTACCTACTCCGATATGAAACGTAGTCTTCTGTTCGCGGCCATCGTATTAATCAAAAGAGGACATCTATGAAAACGAGGAGTTGTCAACGGTAGCAAAGATCGCAGATCACATTCTGGTGGTCTTTGCAAACAAACTTGTTGCACCGATTGCAGGTCGCTCTTGTTTTTCTGTCTCTATTTCTGGGACACATGAGGCAGCGACCACTCGCACCAACATCTCGTTGTGATGATGCATTCCGCCCGGCAACATCAGGGGCATCTATTCCGGTGACTCGATGAATAAGTGAATGAAGTTCTCTCGGAATAGTCTTGGAGGCCTGGCGAGTAGTGAGATGTTGCTGAGCTAGGTTCCTTCCCAACTCCAGTAGAAACTTCCTCCGACACAGTGCTGTTGCATTATTGGATTTGTAGAGAACAAACGCATTTATTCCAGCAGTATTCAAAACAGCGTAAAAAATAACCATTGGCCATCGTCTCGTTCGTCTGGCAACACTGTACGTCGCTACCAATTGGTCATGGGTGTCAACCCCTCCTTTGGTGCTGTTGTAAAATGTAATTATTTCTGGTTTTCTTTTTTCTCCACTTTCAAGATTGATTGTCGCGTCGTGGTGCATGGATGAAATGGCAGTTACAACTTTGTTTGATTTCGCTTTGTAAGACAAAATAGTCAAATCATCCGTGAAGCCAAACATGGTGGAATACAATTCACGTTGCTGCGTTCTTATGAATTCCTGAGGAACTTCTTTTCGGTTCTTTCTAATCGTGCCAACCAAGGTCAGGCGGTGATTCCGCTTCAAGGAAAGCGCCAACGGAACACTCGTGTACCAATTATCAGTCGTAATATTTCTACCGGAGCCGGATACAGGCTGAATTAGCCGCATAACCACAGCTGCAGGAGAATTATCAACAGGATTTCGGCCACCCTGTGCGCCAAGGTAAATTTCCATGTTCAACGCGTAGAACGTGGTGGAATCGGTCATGCAATATGCTTTTATACCATAACTCTTTGGTTTTGCTGAGCCAAAATATACACGAAACGAGCATCTCCCGCGAAAGGGTAGAACTGATTCATCGATAGTGAGATGGGGAGTAACTTGATCTACACTTCGCCACAAATTTCTCAAAAAGGTCCCTTATTGCTGTCATTTTGTCAGTTTCGCGTCGCCACGCTCGATCAGTTCTCGAATCAAATCGTAAAACGCGGCTCAAGAAGAGAAATCGTTGACAAGACATAATGGCACGGATCAAATCACATCCTGTACCATCTGACGCCCAAATGTCTTCAAACGATAAATGATTTGAGCGAAGAACGCCTGTGATGTACAAGCAACCGATGTATGCCTGAATCTCTTCCTTTTCAGTAAAGCGACAATTGCTTTTTTGAGCAAATTGTGGTTGTAGCGAGGCAATATATTCGTTGGTATATAGAACAATAAGGTCAATGATTGAGTCATCAAAGATACAATTGAATGCCTCTTGAAACGTCATTCCTCGTCTGCGTGCTGCACCCGTTGGCCCGAATCTTGAGTCAAAATGTTGTGGCTGCGAGTTCGTCCAGTACGTGGGGGCCTTCGATTCCAAACGAAATGTGGTTCTCCTTTTCCGAGAAACGTGGAAGGGGAACCGTCATCTTAATCCTCATCACTTGAGGCAGATGACTCGACAGACTGCTCAGACTCGGAGTCATGATCGTCATGCTCCAAACAGTCCTGCTCCGATTCATCCGATGTGTCGTTTGCGTTCGGTTCAGAAGGCTCGTTGTCTTCCCTCCAATTGTCAATCAAAGCTAACACCTGCGCTGTCGTTAGATGCCGGCGAGTAGACATGTCTTCTTCTCGTAAGTACGTGCGACCAAAGTCAAATAGAATAATGAAAGAGGTGACAAATCAGACGGAGAATTTGTTGAGAACTAATCACTGACGTCACATGCAGCTACTGCTGCATTCATTGCGCGACTTCATTCACAAGCGCTTTTGATTGATGCACCCCTATTCATAAAAAGGTATTGTGAGATAAGCGCACGCTCATTCATGCACACATACTCGGCTGCACACTGGCATACGCGCCAAGCAGTTTGCATCAAGGCAGGTCGATACTGTAGACGTTAGTAGACAACACACTAACACACTCTATCTCTACCCATGAATGAAACAGCAGCCGAAATCGAACATTGTCAAAAGGTGGCCTAATAATAGACAAAAGAAGTCACAGATTATCAGGTTCCATACATAACTTTTGATACAGTAAAGCTGATGAATAATATGCTTGGGGTAACATTTTACCCCACCACACCAGTTAAGGGTTAAAAAAGGCGATTTGATCGGAGTTAGGCAAGCAAATGAATTATTGGACTATACTCAAAGTGAAGTTCTGCACACAGAAGCATTCGAGTGATTGAGTGAAAAAAGAAAGCGTGTCACACACTGTTTAAAGTGGCCAAAAAGCTGAAGACTTCCGAAGAACTTGATATTTTGTTGTATCACCCTGCCACCCATGCTTCATCTAGATTTCTCGCATGCTCAACTTTAGTATAACATGAGTTGCTATCTTATTTTCGTTGTAGATGATGACATGACGGACAGTGATCGAGAGAATAAATTTTCTTATTACTCCAGTTAAATTTGACATATGCGCGCATAAGTGTATAATCTTTTGTAATAAATATATATTCCTTCACACGTTCGTGTCTTTTTACCGAATCAAAATTACAATAACAACAGATGAATCTAATTCGGACCATTAGTGGATTACAAAACGGAACCTCCTCGTATAAGCTCATGTTAGCGTCTAAGGGAAAATGCGACTTTATTATTTTCCGATGAATATCGATATTTATCTGTAAGGCGAATTGGTACTTGTGGGTTATATCCCACACGTTTTCAAATTTGTCTACTATCCGTAGAAATGAATCAATCATCACAAAACTTCAGTGACACGTATTTGAGCATATTTTCTATCCATATGCAGAATTTTATGCAAATCTGAAAAGTACTTTTTGAATTAGTGACGATGACGTACGTGGAGTGTAACGATGTCAGCAGCTTGATCTGACTTTGTCTGTGCAGTTAGCACTAGGTCAACAAAGTCATGTCGCGACAACGTGACAGTAGAAGTGATGATGACCCAGACCACATACTTTCCATTGGTGTGCTTAACTTAAGAAATGTGTGGAGGGGTAGTGGTCGTGGGAAGATTTCAAATAGCAATGTATGAGACGCAGACGGAAAGAGAACAATGCACACACAAGTAACAGTAATGAGTCGAACAGACTAAGTCAGATCAAGCTGCTGACATCGCTACACTTCACGTCATCGTCTCTAATTCAAAAAGTACTTGTCAGATTTGCATATTCTTTTGTATGTGGGTAGAAAATACTCAAATACGTGTATCTGAAGTTTTGTGACGGTTGATGCATTTTTGCGGATTTTAAACATTTGAAAACGTGGGGTGAATAACCCATAAGAACCGGCAAATTCATCAAATTCGCTCGACAACTTGATTAATAATTGATATTATCAATACTAAATGTATGGGCTGTTAATTTTCATTGTTGCTCTTCTATTTACTGGAAAAATTTCTGTCGGCTTTTCTTATCCCGATGCTTCAATACTCGACTGTGCTAACCACTTTTGACGCAAACGCGGAATAACGATTTAAAGCGGAAAATCACGGTGCTGCATGTCTAGTGCTGCTAAGTAGATAAACTGCATTTAATTTTGCTATGGGTACACACAGCTCAAAATGGTTGGCAAAATTTATGGCTTGGCAGATACTGACGCCCAAGTCATGGCAATTTCTCTGCATGAATTTCGACACCGCTGGCACGCACACATCACGCATCTGGTAACAGACACGCGTCGGTAGCACACACTGATAAGTGTAACAATATGTTAGTAACTCGTTGCAAGCATCAAGGGAACCGGTATGCATCAGTGGCCCTTTTCGAGTTGCTAAATCGATGTGACCTTGGCAACTCGAAAAGGTGATTATTTGCAAAAATGTGTGCTTTTTACATGAACTTCGTCAAGGTCTCAGCGGAATTTTTAGTCGGTCAGAGCCCGCTTATTTTGGAAAAACCGGCAATTCTAAGTTTGTAAACAAATTAGGAAATTGCACTCGCGTGTAATTTGTGATTAAGTTTCAACCAATATATTTAGTAAAAACATAATTTTAATATTCTGTTGTTTTACTGCATGTCGTTGCATCGATACTGTTTGAAATAACGCAATGCACGTGCTGGCTGTAGAATATTTCATGTTACAGAGTAAAAACTCTAGTGTTCTCTTAACTTTCTGACCAACTAAAAATTCCGCTGAGACCTTGACGAAGTTCATGTAAAAGGCACACATTTTTGCAAATAATCACCTTTTCGAGTTGCCAAGGTCACATCGATTTGGCAACTCGAAAAGGGCCAGTTCCAACACACACACGCGCGTGCGTTCATGCGTAGATTTGGCGCGCGTCTTATTCATCGAATGGCTTCTCATTGCAGTAAACCGAGACAATAAGACTGCTTTAACAGATATGGATCGGCCACTTATCTCATCGTTCGATTATTGCGGAAATATCCAACAGTGTGAGGTTATATGAGGTGCGTACACAGCAAAATGATGGACTTTGTTATGTATGGAATTGCATACAAACGGCTTTTACAACAGCGGATCTTAGCTGTTCTATTTTATTCTTGAACAAAACCAATCTGGCGTCAATGCTGAATCTTTCGAAGTGTTCGACACGTGTTTCGGTGTCTCAACTGATGAGAACGATTTTCAAGTACAGCCATTTGAGTAGCAATATGATCTACACTACATTATTGTTGCAAACATTTGAACACGCAATGGATGAATTCATGGCGAAGGGATTTGTGTGTTCTGTCTTCACGTAACTGGCCTGGATAACATGTAAAAAATGAATGATGTCCTCTCAGCTAATAAGAAAACAATGGTGTAAAATTCACTAATCAAGATTTGTCGTGATGGTCGAGCGCGTTCAAGTATTTCAATTATTGCGTCCACTTTCAAATTGTTGCACACTATCGCAAATTGAATAAATACTTAAAAGTACTACATACAATCAAATTTTACTCCTTAATGCTTGATGACTTGATTATTGTTACTTAAGTTACTGTGCAATGATAATAAATTCTCGTTTCGATAATCTTCAGAACATCTCGTAAAGTTCAATATTCATATCTACTGATAAATTAGTTAGTAGTCACTTATTGTTGGTAAAACAAACCGATAGAAAAAATCTTTTGTTAAACTGGAATTTTATCATTAAATTGCGTGGTGCCATCAGTCTCTATTGTAAAAGGTCTTTCTGTCCGCTCTAGTTTCCCTATTAAACCTCTTTGTTTCTAGTGTTCAAATCTGGCTATATTTGAATGCAATTTTCATGGTGACTTTCATGCCCACTGCTCCCATTATGGGAACAAACTGTATCATGGAAAACAGCCATTTCAATATCAAATGATTTTCGTCATTTCACACACACAGGGGCAACAGATGTTGAATTATACAACCGAACTCCCGCTGATTCATATAGCGGGCAAAAATGCGTTAAATGTTAAGTAGAGTCATGCAAAGAACTTCATCAAACAAGTGGATGGCCTTATGGAGATGACAAGACGGCAAATTGAAGGTTGGACAACAGAGCGATTGATTTGATAGTTTTTCATCTGTTCATAAAAACTCGATAATTGAAGAACATGCGCGTCGTTGATCCAAGCCTGTACTGGACAGTGGAGGGGAAGTGAATTTCAGCAAGTTTGAAATGTTGAGGAGAGTCATGCGCAGTTTATGGGAACTTCTTCAAGCAGATGGATGGTAAGGTATTTGAACAGGACCAATCATGCATGCGTGGTGGACATGACAGGACACATCTGTCACTTGAAGAAGATTTGGATTTGATGTAAGGAGTCAGGTACCTGTTCTCATTGGGCCCTGAGAACACCCACTGCCTGTTCTTCCTTCTGATGCCACTCCAAGGACACGCGTCATCCACTCTCATATATTTCTTCATCAAGTCGTATTCCTTTTCATCCTTGAACGTCAGCAGAGAAGATCCTCTGCGGCGACATTCCGCATCCGCAACGTTCCATGTTTCACGCTTCTTATTGATGTAGATGCATCCAATTGGTGGCACCTTTATCCACGGAGAAAAACATGTCAAATAAAACAATGGTCTCACTACTGTGTTGTTCACGAAATGTTTCATGTCATTGACCGTGTCATTCGTAATAACCGTCATTTGAAAGCTCAATTCAGTCAATTTCTTCATCACAGACGTCTCCGTGCAATCCTTCCCCCTCAACTTTGATCTCTCCTTCATCTCACTCCGCAGCTCCTTCACTTGGGACTTTATTCCATTCGCAAAAGTCAAAAGCAGCTTCTTCATATCAGCAATTTCTTTCTTTAGGTAATCAAAGTTATCCCGATTGTCTGTTTTCGCTTCCTTTTGTTCTGCTTCAAACTGTATTAAGGCATCTTGGTCTGCCTGTCTTCTCTGGTAGTCTGCAAGATGTTTCTCGACCATTTCCTTCACCGCCTCCTGCACATCTTGCACAGGAGAACGCTCTCCATCTGTATAGCCGAGGACTACCAAAGACACGAAGACAATCTCCAACATGCACATCAAGTTCATTGTGGAGGAGAAACGATGCCTGTGTTGTCGCAATTGATATTCGAGGCTTGTAAATGATTTAAATACATCTCCGCCGTCATCCAGGTCTTCGTCGTATCAGAATGAACTTTGTAATAGAATGTTGTCAATTCTGATTTCCGACTGTGACGCTGCTCGGATTTTTTCCGATAATCTCTGCGTCATTCAATGATAACAAGCTTGTTAAGTGACATATGAAGGAGATATGAGGACATTGAATACAGATACAACTTTTAACACATCGCTGACAAATGATCTGAGCGACTAATGCTGCTATGAGATGAAGAAACTAGAAGTGAAGAGTGAAAGAGGATTTCTACTCAGTTATTCAATTTCTCAAATATTTAGAAATATATGCATTTAGGTCCGCTACTTTTTATCATCGTCACCTCTCATGTTGGGTTAGGGTTCTATTATCACAGTATTCTCTAGAATAGCTGTTTGCATTTTCTGAACATACTAAGTGGGGTAGTTCAGAAATGGAAATGTTAAAATATTCATCGAGAACTTTTCAGTCCGTTTCATAAAAATTGGATCATCCTAAAATTTGACTAAATAAAACATAAGTATGATACAGAAAGCATTTTTCATGTTATTTCATGTCCCTTATATATTTAAATGTCCTTATATAATCTGATAAGCTATGATACAGTAACGGTTCTTAAGAAGCTAATATTTAGTGGCCCTACCCTTATTGTCAATGACATTACCAGCAATTCGTCTAGGCATTGATTCGATGATATCGTTGATTTTTGACTGATCTAACTTTATCCACTCTCTTTTTAACAGTGATGTAAGTTGTGATACGCCATCTGTAGGCAGCAGTGAACGACGAACGTTACGTTATAGAATACTCCATACATTTTCTATGGGATTCAGATCAGGAGAACGACCTGGCCAAGATAATGTCCTAAGCCCTAATTGAGACTTGCATAAGTTGACTCTACTACTCCTGTGACACGTAGCATTGTCATCCATAAATAACCAAGTCGATGGATCACCAAGTTGATCTGTCATTTAGCCAATGTTCATTCGTAAAACATTCACATAGCGTTCAGAATTCATGGCTCCTTGCTGTATGTGAAGTTCAGAGCGGCCATTGGTCCAAATGCCAGCCCAAATCAGTAGAGTCGCACCACCTTGTACCCAGGGACGATGTCAATGCCTCGGAATTTCCTGATCAGATTTTATCCATAATCTCAATCGACCATCACTATCCTTCAGACGGACTGATGCCTCATCAGACCAGACAACCCGATCCCATTGATTTCGCCAGTGACAATGACTCATTGCCCATCTGAGACGTCTTTTTGTATGCTGATCTGATAATTCGATCTGAGAGGGCCTCTTACAGCTCTTGAAATTCGACTCAATAAGTCTTCTACGAATAGTGGACTTAGAAATAGACGATCGAGTCTAGTGCAACCATCTCAGTTAACGAGAGACTTGGATCAACTTTAACAAATCTCAAAATTAGGCGGTCTCTACGTTTGGATGTTTTGCGTGGACGGCCAGAGCCCTCTTTACGACAGAGTCAAAAATCATCATTATGCCATCGATGCACATTTGTGTAAGGGACATTTAGTCGCTTGCTTGTAGCTCGCAAAGAAAACCCTAGTTCTAGCAAAGCTGACACTTTGCCTTTTGTGAATGCGATCTCGTTATTGTTCATTTGTGCTTTGTATTGTTTTCAACCGGTAAGAGATAGATTTCTAGCTGAAAGCAATCAGGAGTGCTGCCAACACCACCGCAACGAAGTCAGGAAGCTATGGAACATGAAGCCAGTTAATCACATGCAGCTTGTAGCAGTTACATTATTGTTGATGAATAATGGTGCTATACTGGCTCTGATTGACCGATTTTCTTTATTTTTGTTTTGCTTGATAGATTTTGGCTTGTAGAACAACATATTACATAACAAAAGAAACAAATGCAATTTTATAAGAGTGAGGTATGATTTTGTGTAACATTGCTAAATGAAGATCAAATTATCTACTACTTTTTTGTCTATAACAGGAAAACAACTCAATATTCATGCTTGACATTTCCAACAATGATATTAGTAAGCACAAATGACATATGACAGAGAACTTTTCGAGAAAATTCGAATTTGTAATTTTATAAGACGGAAAAATGTGCCCTCTGAAACTTCAAATAGAAGGCTCTCCATGCAAGCTCCTCGCTTGTTAACTTCTAAACTGATGATCAGTCGAGCCATTTTGAGATAATTTGAATTCTAAAGTTGATGAGTAGAATGCATAAGCATTGATTCATGTGCACAGCTCATCCAACAAGAATCTGAATGAGGAGAACCTCCAATCTCAATGAACTGTCACATGCTGCCGCTGGCTGATAAGAATAGAAAGCGGTTCAATCCGAACGTCAGCCTTGAATCCGAACTCCATTGAAGCGAACAGAAGGATCGATTGTTGTGAACTGGGAGGAATGAGTGTCAACAGCAGAGTTGACTCATAACTGACAAGTCAGCAAAGACTTGAATGAATTCGTCTGAGATTCAATCACTCTTTATCGAGTGAACAGAGGCGTCACTCAATGAAAACATGTTGTACTCCATGTTGAATTCCGGCTGCTATTGTCGAGGGTAGATAAACTCTTATTGTAATAACAATTGAGTACTTAACCAAGATATGAAAAGAAGTAAATTAGAGACTAAAACTGCCAAGGTAAGTAAAGGGAGGAAATAGAATCTTTTGGCGAACATACGTCGAGCGATGAGAATGTAATTCCCAATGTCTGTCTGTTTGTTGCTGATGTGTTACTTTTTGCTGAAATTATTCCAAGCAGTTTCTCGCTCATTGATGAAGACTGAATGTCTGTAGCTGGAATAGCATTGGACCTTGGTGGACATTTTAAAGGGTTGACTAACCATCTTTGAAGGTGTTCAGAAACTCTTCTCTCATTCAGTGAATCTGAGGAACAAATTCTATGTGTCCGAGATGTTTTTGATTTCATTAAAATGAATTCGGCGTCTTAAATCATTTACAATAATAATATCACTTAATAATTTGACCCGAATCTTGGTCTGATCGATTTTCGTTATACTGTTAATGAGCACTCGATCTGGTTCCCATCTGGAAGGATGATCGCATCCGCAAAGAAGTCAAGCCTCGGATTGTGTGTGCTCTGGTGCGGTCGGTGTTAAAGTATGGAGCGAAAGCATGGACAACAGACGTCAAGAGGATTGAAGCTGCAGAGATGTGGGTTTATCGCAGGATTCTTAGGGTGACTTGGTATCAAAGAGGAAACAACACGAGCATTCTGTCAGAGCTTGGAACAACAGGAGAACTGTTATTGATGGTGAAGAAACGGAAACTGGTATACTTTGTCCACGCGTGTCGCGGAGAAGATCTTCCTTGTGATGTGATGTTCGGATTTCATCCTGAGAATCGCAGAGCGGGAGACTCCGCCGTAAATATATCGACGACATCAAGGACGGACACGAGAATCAACGGCAGAAGCATTACGAAAGACAGCAAACAGGACCGAATGGTGGACTCTTCTCATCTGAAGGAGTGCCGGCCCCCAACTCGGGGCCGCCTTGAGTGAGTGAGTTAATGAAATTCAGATTGGGCGAATTCGTCAGCGAGAAATTCGCCACATGACCTTCCGACGCATATTTGGAGAAATGCATCATGTTTTGTGGTCGGATTAGGCGAACAAAACACTGTCCGCGTTAGTTTGAATGCAAAATTGAAAGGTTTCAAAGTTAAATCCATTTCATCATCAAAATGCTAGACATTTGGATTTATATGTATTTCATTACGAGTTATAACTGACCATTGCTGAGTCTTATGACATTATTACCTCTGATTTCAATAACACAATTCTCTAAAGGCAATGAAATATCGCAGTATCCGCATATTCAACAAAAGCGACAGCTCAAATTAACACAAAATTAAAGAGTTGTGTCGGTTGAGAGATGTGAACTCGGCCTGCTGATGATTCCTGATATTGGATGAAATGACAATTATTCAGATCTACTTCCATTCTTCAGCTGAGGATGAAACTCAATATTTAAGTTTGAAAAAGCAGCAGTTATTAACTATTGCCAATATGGACTGTATAATGCGACCATTAGGCCTACACGTATTCATCTAAAGACACGTGAAGATTCTCAAGGTTGTGGACAGCAGACACTCCTTTACATCGATCTCCAATCAATAACATTGTAGAGGCCGAATGGCAGTCCTAACAAAATGGATTTCAATCCATAAATTTACAATGACACAGAGCACTTCTCTCCGTCAGATATAAATCACTCTCAGCAATTATCGTGAATGAAGCGCGCAGAGTTGTAGTGAGCGCGACAACTCAGCTGTCAATTCAGAAACTTCATTCCCTCGAGGTGCAAAAGAGAGAAGATTCACGAGAACGCATTTCACCGATGAAAGCAATCCTCAAATAGAAGCATCAGAGTTAAAACGTAAATAAGATTATTTGAAAGCGAGCCACGCTGTCTTGTCCGAGAAATTTCATCAATGGAAGTTGGTTTTGCATCGGCCAGATGCGCAAATAGCGGAATAGGTGAATGATCGGGCATATGGTCTGAGAATGACTGCATACTAAATATGTGAGTTGTGTTGCTATCAGTGTGAACTGCTGATAATTCATGAGTTTTTCTGAATTTTTCCAATTGCGATGAGTCAATTAGGATTCGTCATTAATCATAGCTGTGAGTCCATTAGGAATCGTCATTATGCATAGCTGTGAGTCCATTAGAATTCGTCATTAATCATAGCTGTAATTCCATTAGGATTCGTCATCATACATAACAGCAAGTCCATTAGGATTCGTCATTAATCATAGCTGTAAGTCCATTAGGATTCGTCATTATATATAGATGTGAGTCCATTAGGATTCTTCATTAAATATGGCTGTGAGTCCATTAGGATTCTTCATTAAATATAGCTATGAGTCCATTAGGATTCGTCATTAATTAAATCTATAAGTCCATTAGGATTCGTCATCAATTAAATCTAGAAGTCCATTAGGATTCGTCATCATATGTGAGTCCATTAGGATTCGTCATCATATGTGAGTCCATTAGGATTCGTCATTTTACATAGCTGTGAGTCCATTAGGATTCGTCATTATAAATTGCTGCAAGTCCATTAGGATTCGTCATTACACATAACTGTAAGTCCATTAGGATTCGTCATTAGACATAGCTGCAATGTGAATAAATAAATGATTGAAACTATTTTTAATTAAGTAATGGGATGTTTGTCACGATGTCAATCAGTGACTCATTGGGACGTCTCTTAGGAGTACTTTGATGACGTACGTTGAATGTCCCGGCGGGACGTCATACTGACGCTCTGTGATACTTCCGCTGTGACGTATTTTTTACTGTCAAATAAGACGTACTGGTCATCCTGGAATGACGTCGTCATGACATCCCGCTGACGTCACATGTTTACTGGGAAGTTGACATAACTATAGCAGCATTAGAGAATGGAAACAGGAGACTCAACATTCTTGTCATAGGCATCTGATTAGGAAATAATCGAAGCATAACAATTAGTGACAGAGTAACACCATCCAAAGACAATGAATAGTCTACATTGATTAAGCATATTTAACATCATCTCTTCATCGACGTCAAAAGCGACTTCTCTTTTGACCCGCTAACCTTACCAATTCTAGAAGACATAAAGTGAAGGTTCATTAACCACAGAAGTATTGTACTTTATGCAATGCACAAAAACGGCACATAAATCGCGCGCATTTTCACTTAGATGCACCTGCCAACATCTGTATCGATAGGTTAGAATCAGTCACATGTGCAATTCTAAGCTCTTCATTGGTCATTCATGCCCCAACCTAGTTCCCTCGGATGTGCCGCGACCTTGAGTCAATTTCCATTCTAGTCAACTTCAGATAAACAGTATATTTCTTTGTTCTACAGAGAAGTTTGTGAACGTTTTTTCATACGCCTGATAACTTTTTTTAAAATGATCGGAGTGCCCAACATTATCGAGAAAACTTTTGCTCAGTGATCTGAATTCTTCGAATCTGAAGGAATCGTGGCGATCGGAGCATTTTGAAGGAATTCACAGCAATCCGCAAGCGACCCAAGACTAGTTTTCCTATCTCTGTAAGGTATTAAAACTTTTTTTTGCCGACTTATTAAGTTCCTGCATGTGCCATCTGTTTGAATCAGTTTACGCATCTAGCAAAGTGACACGATTAAACTATCTAATTCTGTGGGCAGGACCGTCTTGAGGGCATTTCATCCATTTCAAGTGAAATGGGCTGCCAACTGAGATTGATGTGAAATGGGTCGCCCACCAAGATCCAATACAATTATAATACTTTGTAAACGATCAAAATGAACAGACGACATTGTATAGGTCAACAGCCTTTTTGACATTTTCTTAAAACCTTCATTTTATATGTATCTTGATTTTCTAAATAACATGCATTTCAAAAGAGGATCTATTTTGACATGCATCTTGACTGCCTTCTGATAGATCTCATTTCATGGCTTTTTAATAGGCCTATCTTTTGCATGTACTTTGCTAACTCAAGGATAATGATAAGTGGTGTATGATTTCCGATGTACTAAACATAATGAGTACTAAGAATATTGATACCTTCGACAGATTGCAAACAAATTATGCAGGCACAAACTTGAAACGTTGGAAATCGGTGCAAGGAGAATTTTCTTGAGATTAATTTAAACAAATCGAAGCTCATGATTTGAGAATGAAAAAAGGCGATCATGGAGTAGTATTAGCAATGAACACAATATTGCTGAGGTGTCTGAAGTAACAATCTCGGGGTCACTGTTACATCTGACCTTAGATGGGACAAACATATCGATAACATCACTTCAACGGCAAACAAGAGATATTCTGGACAATGAAGCACATTGTAAGTAGTGCAGAACTACACGTGACAATTATCCGTCCAGTTCTTGAATATGCCTGCACCTGTTTCATTGGTCAGAATAAGAAAAATCGGAAAAAGATGGACAGAGTTAACCGACGGGCTCATAATATTATCAACTGGTCACATAGAGCACTATGTAACTGTGCATGAACCATCCTCACTGAACGTAGTGAGCAGTTTGCGATTAAGGAGAAAAACCACATTCCGAATAACTTAGTGCCTGAAATGCTGTATTTTACTTTTGCTTCTGTATCTTGACCACTGACTTCATGGAATTGTGATTAATGTAAAAAATTTTGATAATAATTTTCAAATACAAGTTGCATTTGCTTATCTGACACCACTGACGAAGCCGATCAGGCGGAATATAGAGCACGGAATATAGTAATGTGGACTTCAGAGCACTTCATAGTCTACACAATCAAGAGCACACTGTATGTAAACTATTTACATAGCATACTTGCAATTTATGAATCTGCATTAGAAAAATATACATGCAACAAATTCCTGCAGTTATGATTAAAATAAGAAGATAAATGAATTCAACATAGTTGTATACTACTATCCGGTACAGAAATTGTCTGTTGTCATCTAAACATTCATAAGAAATTATTGAAGTAATTGCAGGATAATACAAAACAAAGTTGCAGGAGAGAATGGAAAAATCATGTTTTACACAATCGTGACTTATACAACCCTTCATGTGTCTTATATAATACATATCTAGAGCACAGGCCTGCATATACCGTGTTGAATAAACTGTTGAATGTTAAAACAGAATTAAATGATATTTGAAGAATTGAATAAATTTAATCAGATCTATATGATGAAATTACTTAAATAGTTCGAATTTCTGAATCAATCCTGAATCACACGTGAAACACACGTTAACAAAAAGTATCTGAAATTCACAAGTGAATCACACATTTCCCTACACATTAAAATTTGACAACAAAAGTCACATGTGTTTTACGCGTTAAAAAATTTTCTTAATGTATCACGTAAAAATACGCGTGTAAATCCCGTGTTTTTACATTTACAAGTGAATCACACGTAATTTTTGCGTGCCGGGAACCTAGTAAACCCTTCATTTGTCTTCCCGACAAAAAAAGACGATCCGCGGATTTCGTGCCCTACAGTTTACAGTGCAGGCCCGCATATACCGTGTAATAAGTGCGTTGCGGAACATGAATCCCTGAAATCTTCCGAGCGAAACAGTTCATATAGAGCATTGTTGGGCAACGCGTGGCCAGCCGTGACATATTGGGTGGCCGCCACCGCCTCTCATATCTAAAGTGGCCGCGGACATTATTTGAATCGATGATGTGAAAATGACTCACTCCGACTTCGACCTTTGAGAGGTACATCTAACGGTGAGGGATCCTCTTTAGAATTTGCAAAACCATTAATCAACAACTGAATGAGCAATATGATGGCAGAAAAAACAAAACTTCACATTCAATTATCCAACCATGCTCCTTTCGTAATGAATATCTTCTCTTATAAGCGCAAGATGGTCAACACCTGCGAGAGTTTATGCTAAGTCACATAATATTCAATGCCCTGCTGAGCATGTTTCTCAACGCAATAAACCGCGCCTCAATGAACACAGAAGGAGGCTTTATTAATTAGACATTGACTACAAATGGAGGAATCCAACGGCAAGATTTTGACAGGCCAACATTTATTTCAAATATTCTTGCTGAATTTCATTTATATACTACTACAGTAATACATGCATTTCGTATACAGGATCGGCATTACCACATGATTACCATTTGTGGAGCCCATGCACGGGTTTTGAAAGCCGTATATGTTTGGGTGACATCTGTGCACGTATGTACATGTAGCATGATCAATAATTGTGGCAAAATCAATTCTATCTTGTGCGGCTTTCAAGCGGATAGTTGCCCTGCACTTACAGCCGCTGTTTCTCGATGAAATAATGTGATGACGGTCAAATCACCAAAAAAAGTCAAATTATAGTTTAATTACACAAAAGAAAAGCTTGCATGATTTGTTATAGGCCTATTCACTCTTCACTACTCACATGCATTGTAGAAAGTAAATTATGATTCCTTAATATCAAACAAATGAGTTGCGTACAATACAGCATGCTGTATACATTCACATGTAAAATTCTGTTATGTAATGCGACCACTATATATGCATGCACGTACGGTACAGCAGCCCATGTGTGCACTTAAAAGTACGAAATAAAATAATATTAAGCCTATACTACTGCCTTTTGCAATTGGTGGCCCGCGAGCCTTTTCATGGCCACTCCTTGTGGCCCGCTATCCTAACTTGGTTGCCGACCACTGATATAGAGCAGTAATATCTTGGGAGACATGATTGAATCAAGTTTAGGGTGGTAGGATTCCCCACTTGGTCCACGGTTCGAGTCGGACAGCCCTCTCTCACTGGGGGCGACTAACCCTAATCTGGTGAGAGCTGCCCCGATGCCATCTTCTCGCTCTGCCTCCCTGCCTTGGATGGAATTACGAATGAGAGATCAAAATCAAATCCATAACATCAGAGTAGGCTAGCATATTTGAAACACCAAAACTCCATCCAATTTTCAACTCAAATTTCTACCAATTCGTAAGATTCGTGCAAGACGCATTGCTCAGCATTTCTACAGATGAAATGTGAATTTCTCCGGATTTTGAACACTAGAACATTCATCAATTTCCTATCACGAAATCAATTGCAACCGTAATTTCTGTCGTAGGTTTTTATAGAAATTTGGAGTTACTAACAAATAAAAAGTAGTAGTATGTTCAAAACTTTTAATTGAATTTCAATCTGCAACAGAGAATCCCTGAAGTGCCCACTTACTATAAGGCGTGCACTGTAGCCGTCAAAAAACTCAACCCGACCTGAAATTTTCCATGAAAAACCCGACTTTCATCTAAAGAAACCCGGACCTGACCCGGCCTGACCCGAAAATCATCATTGAAGAAAAATAATGTTTTCATGATTGAGTTCATCAACTTTGTATATTACGCTATAAGGTAAAATGAATTTTTTCCATATCCATAAGTTCTACATTAAAACGAATATGTACATATAAGCTAAGACGTATCAATTTTTCAAAGTACATATAATATCGTAATAAATATCTCATCAAACTAAGACCAATCAAATGGAGAGATTCGTGTCATCACAGCTGTATCTGAATGAGAGTTTTGTTGTGCATAAAATCGTTATCCTTATTTGGTTGGTTGCTGATGAACATGGAGGAGTCAGCGACGAGTGAGCGCCAGTTTATAACAGCACTTGCGTATAATAAATACAACGAAGTAAATCAGCTGCTGAAATTTATCTTCCCATCAGATTCTCCCATGGCATCGTCTACTCATTTCTGGCTTAGGTGCTTCAAAAATTTCACTTCTAACTCGAAAAACCGAACCTGACGGTCCGATCATAGAGTAGGGATATATAGGTAGAGTGTCGACTCAAAAAAGTATCTGTATACAGTGAAAATTTTCATATGAAAAGATTCAGTTTTTTGCGTGGTCGAAAAACATTTTTTGAGCAATTTTTTTAAAAAAGTCAAAATTTGCCAATTTATATACTACCGAGATGATGCCTCTTTATAAGTAGTATGGCACAAGTTGGATATCAAAAGGAATGAATATTTGCTAGCAAGCGGAAATTAAGGTGATTATCAAGGGAATTTCATGAACTGTATTATAATGGAAGTCTTCATGAAAAAGTCGCGATATTATTCCTGCTTTCTTGGCCGAAATTTCAAGTTTTTAATTCAATTTTCATCGGCATGATTTTATGATTCACCAAATTTGTTTCATCTTTTGAATCTGAATAGTGACGTGGACCCATTTACATCTTTCAAAGTTAATTGAAATCATTGTCTTTGATTCTGTGATTTTGCTGTGCCAGTGGCAGGTTGACTGTGATATAAGAAAATACTCTTGAGGTTGAGCATGAAAGTAATAAGAACCCATCGAATTACTAATTTAGAAAACATTAATCTCCATGGCTGTCATGACACTGATAATCTGTAAAATACCATCATTCCTTCTGCATTATACCATCATGATCATTCAATTCTGTGGAAATTTCTTCAAAACTGCAAAAACTTGAATATCTCACATTTGGTGACAATACCACCTGTATCTCCCGCGAGTTCAATTAATAACATCGAAAGTGTATACACATTGGGGATTTAATAAATGCGGAGTTACCACTCTACCTAATATACCTACTCTATGGTCCCGATTACACACCCCTTGTGCTAATTTATAAAATCTTCATCCTACTGGAACAAGCTGTATCGGGCTTCCAACAAAAGATCAGGCCATATTTGAGGCATAGAGCAAAAATACCACCCCAAAAATTGTCTTGTCAATAGAAGATAGTTCTATGCTAAGAAGGCGTATTACTGGTCTACTCTGCCGTCTTCACGCCGGCCGCGTGTCTCAACTAACTGATTGTATTGAATTAACAATATTTTTGACAAACTTCATATCAAATGTGCAGTTATCACTTCGAGGTGCATAGAAATCGAATTGGAGGATGAAATCAGTCCGATATCGAGCAACATAGAGACAGACACAGAGAATCCTAACAGCGTAGAAGATGGCTGCCTCACGAGATCAGAGACAAACGTTTATGGTTCGTGTGAACCAGGCCCACATTTCGTGCAAAATTAAACAAAGACATTGATATCCTGAGAGCAGCGAGGCATGAGTTATGGAAAAATAGTCAATGCTCGGCGAACAGCTGGCAATGAAGTTCTCTCTCACAGAAACAAATAATAACAAGAATTCAGTGAAGATGATACGGATATCCAGTTGCGGGTCGAATCGTTGTCTCCACTGAGACAAATAACTGAAATCTACTCACTTGTCAACCTCCTAAATGTCTGATTATTGTAATACTGCCTCAATTGAAACGATATCTTCCCGTATCTCCTTCTCATTGAAATGTGGAGAGAATTGAATCGATAACAATGAAAATAGTGAATCGCTGGCATTATTTCTGATGAATTACCTTTTGTGAAGTTCATCTTCTCCACTGTGAGAGACATTCCGCAGATCTGACAGCAATCATCTGTGCACGACAATGACCCTCTGACTAAAATTGGCTATTTTCTGAATTTCGCGTGACAGTAAGGATCATTCAACGATGAACAATATTTTCCATGAAAAAACAAAATATTGAGGTCAGAGGAACAACTGATTCACACCGAAGCGGACAATAGGAGACTCCTGACACGTCCAAAACAATCCAAGAGCGAGAGAGAGCGAGCGAGCGAGACAGAGAGAGAGAGCAAGATAGCGAGAGAGCGAGAGAGAGAGAGATGGCGAGAGAGCGAGAGAGAGAGAGAGAGAAACAGGCTTATTCTCGAATGTTGAGGAGCTTTCGTAGGTACATCATTACATTAACTCATTACATAGACATTCAGTCTAAATAAAATTCAAATCACTTTCACACGTGTGAAAAGCTTTAACCACAGTCACTATCAAAGGCATGCGGTGTAAATCCATGTGATGTTTTGGCACTGTGAGAAGATCACATTGTCCGGTGTTCCTTTGACTAATTTGTCCTTCAGTTAAGGCCTGGTCACACTGGGTCAACGCATGCAGAGCGCACGCAGAACGCATGGAAAAATTGAGCTGTGCGTTGTTGCACGCATTCATTCGTTGTGCATGCGTCCAGTGCGTTCAACACACGCGCTCGTGCGCTCAGCGCGCCGTGGCTGTTCGTCGTGTGCGTCGAGAGTTTTGAGCATGTTCAAAATTGTTCGACGCACAACACGCATGAAGCCGTGCGCTAGAAGGACGCTGCAAGGACGCTAGACATGCGTCGAGAGTGCTGGCTGATCGCCAAGCACTCGTAGTGGATGCGCAGCGTAGAAATGAAGATATAAATATGGCCTGTAGTCGCTTTGATGAGCTACATGTTGATTGACTATGGATAATTCGGACAGGATGCAAGAACTTGCGGCTATTCGTCATCATCAGAACCTCATGAATCTAGCACTTCACCATGTCCGCAGAATAAAGGGAAGCAGACCAAGAAAATGTCGAAGACATTGGGTCCGACCATGGATCGGCAGAAGACGACAATTTGGCCTGTATGATCAGTTGCTTGTCGAATTGCGTAATGAAGATCAAGACTCATTCAAGAACTTCATGCGTATGCCCCCTAGCATGTTTGACGAAATTTTACAGAGAGTGGGATCAAAAATTGCTAAAGAATCGACCACCTTCCGAGAAGCTCTTGATCCTGGTTTGAAACTCGCTATTACACTTCGGTATCTCGCTTCAGGAACAAAGTATCGCTCAATGTCCTACGGGTGGAGAGTTCCGCACAACACAATATCCATTCTCATCCCAGAAGTGTGTCAGGCCATCATTGATGAGTACAAAGATGAAGTGATGAAGTGTCCATCATCTCCGGTAGAATGGCGAGCTATTGCTGAACAATTCATGAAGAGATGGAACTTCCCTCACACTTGTGGTGCTCTTGATGGCAAGCATGTGGAATGCAAGTGTCCCCTAAAAGCGGGTCTCTCTTCTACAATTACAAGGGATACTATTCCATTGTGCTGTTGGCTCTTGTTGATGCAGACTATAAGTTCATCTGGGCAGACATCGGTGGAATGGGATCAGCGTCAGACGCCCAAATCTACAATGCCTCCGAACTGAAGAAATATGTTGAAGATGGTTGCATTGGTTTCCCTGATCCTGAACCGCTACCGAACGACGATGTGTGTGTTCCATACTTCATCGTCGGAGACGAAGCCTTCGCTCTTCGACCCAACATGATGAAACCGTATGCATTGCGTGGTATGACGCGGTCGGAACGCATCTTCAATTATCGACTCCACGGCCAGGCGGGTGGTAGAAAATGCATTCGGAATTCTAGCCAACCGCTTTCAAATTCTCTTGAGCACAGTGCATCAGCATCCCGCGACAGTTAAGCGCATTGTCACGTGTATAATTCTCCACAATTTGATGCGCATCCGTTATCCATCAATGCAGAATCAGCAACTTGACAGTGCCGAAAATCAAGATCGTGTATTCATTCCGGGTGCGTGGAGAAATAGCGCAAATCTACAGAACATCTGCATAGTCGCTGGTAACAACACAGCAAACAAAGAGGGAAAGAAGTTGAGGAATCTCATCAAGCATTGGATCGTCTCTGAAGCCGGTGCAGTACCGTGGCAAAATAGAATGATCTAGAAGGTAGAACAATATTCTTCGAAAAATGCAGAGGCTTTTATAGGTTGGATACTTTTGACAGCATATACATGTTACTCATTCTACTGAAAAATCAATGTTTTCTCGGTGTTATCTGCGGAATGAAAGAGATAATGAGCATTAATAATCAGTTTTCAAACAACAAGTTTAATTGGAGTTTGTCAGGATAATATTCACATACTATTAACTGGGCTAAATGTGCATGGCAGTACAAGAATACAAGCAGACGCTTATCGAATGCTCCTGTTTCTATACGCCTGATTAAATTATGCATGTAATTAGTCCTGTAATTATAATCAGATTCAAATTATACATGTGACTTCAAGTCTCAGCTCGAAATTGAATGGTGAACAGCATAACTAAATTGAAATATTATTTTGTTTACCGGCAGGTTCATAGGCTACTACTAATTATGAAATATGATAAATGGTCGACGGTATTGTGAAAAGGCCTTGATTCACTTTGTCGAAGCAAGTGTGGAAAAATCAAGAAATTTTGATGGAAATTCTATTATAGTTGTTACAAAAAATCAACGCAACATATTTCATTGCACATAGTCATCTTCAGGTGAACATAGAACTAAGGAATGAAATCAAACTGATAAACATTATGCCTCAAATTCTGAATTGGCATAATCTATTTCATAGAGAGATGAAACTCAGGAGATATCCTCAGAGCAGAGTTCTGGAGTCCATCCAAGCCTCCCCAACCACATGAGGCATCTATGTAAAGTGGAAATCGTTCATTGAATTGCATCCTTCTCTATTGTTGATGGTGGCTCTATGTTTCCGCATCAGGATGGATTCTTTTATCCATTGATTAAAGCATCATCATTCGCCGATCCTTGGTTGGGGAGGCTTAGATGGACTCTATCGAACTCAGCTCTGATGATGTTTCCTGAGCTTCACCTATCTAAGTAATATATTTTGCATGTTCATAATTTGAACCAGCCTGATTTCATTCCTTAATTCTATGTGTTTGCCTGAAGATGACTATGTGCAAAGCTTAGTTGAAATATATTGTGTTGATTCTTCAAAACAATCATACGTATAGAATTTCCATCAACATTCCTTGATTTTTCCACACTTGCTTTAGCAATCGACGGGAACATGTTGTTAAATAGAAAGATAAAAAAGAAACTCTCACAGTTGCGTTCGATATGTAAGTAAGTTAAAGAAATTAAAAATTAAATGCTTGTGTCACTCAACTCTTTATGTAATTACTCGAAACATGGTTTACTACATTACTGGATTTGACACTGAGAAGAAAAGATCACGCCAATCTGCAGTAGTGGCCGAAAAAGATCTACATTAACAGCGCTAACACTGTCACATTGCTTGCAGAACTTGATACTAGAAATAGGATGTAGAATGTAGTATACAGTGAGATGCGTCGTCAATTTCAACATAAGTAGGAAATTATGAATTGACCGTAATTTTTAGCATGTGCTTCGACAATTTATTCCAATTATTTAATCCAACAATTTGTTCAAATTAATCAATGCAGCCCTGGTTTGGATAAAAGAAAAAGGACATGTTGTCATGTAATCTTTTTATCTGGGATGTGATGCCCCTACACTACATGTAAGTTATCAACATAAATTCTCAAACAATCTCAACATTGCTTGGAACATTTGGAGTGTTCAATCCTGAACTTTGAGTCACGTTGGAACTGTTCAAAAGCTCGGTGAATCCAGAAGGTCCCAGCGTGGCTGACAGAGAAGCGTCATTGACATTCACTGCACCACTGTCCATGTTGAGAAGTGAATTGTGCGGCTGAACTTGTTGGTCGTAGATCTGTTGACAAATATGTGGCGAAGACATGCTGCCAGAAGCATACTTGTCCATCCATTGCCTCCACGCGTTTGTAGGAGATGACCAAAAGGGTTGAGGTTGAAAGGGGAAGCTGGAAGTTCCTTGCCAGGAGGCATGCTGTGATGGAGGCACGACTTGGATTTGTGAACGCACAGGAGGCTCCTCCTCATCACTTTCGTGCAAGGATTCTAGAATAGCACCAATTTCCTTGCGGGCTCTCTTGTACCTTCGTTTGCTCATGGTCATGAGCGCTCCTCTCACGTACTGGCCAAACACTTCCTGCTCCGTCATTGGCTGGGTCTGCTGCATTTTTCGAACTTGCTCGGCTGACTCTTGAAGCTGTTGCTGAAGAGTTAACAACAGAGCGTCATCGGACGTCTTCTTCTTGGTAGACACCATGTAGGCACTGTCGCCACTACACCAAGTGCCACCCATTTGGTCATCTTCATACTAGGTTTTCGATAGTCCTGGCACTTCTATTCCATATAAATTGATTTTCCTCCAGGAACGTGACTATTGACTCCTCCTCCTCTTCGCTTAACTTGAACGTCTTCTTGTCCTTCTTCAACGAATGCATGCTCTCCGATGAGGACGATGCATCGATTGCTGCCTTCGACTTTTTTTGACATTGCCAGCTGACTGTTGGTTGACACAAAGATAGTTTTATTTTCTATCAAGAGCATTTATATAGTCTACACTCTGCAGTGCCTGCGCAGGGCGTGCGTTCCACGAGCGTTGGCATTCGTTGTCAGTGCGCGGAGCACTCGTTTAGACCGTGGGAAGAAATTGGACGTACTGCGACGCACAGCTCATCGATTCATGCGTCGTGTGCGTTCTGCATGCGTGGACCTAGTGTGACCGAGCCTTTACCGGGATGAGATGATGGAGTGGGTGACGTTGCTGCTGTATCTTCTTGCTATGTTGGAGAACAAGTTTTTCCACATCACCAGTAATTGAACGCTGTTGTTCTCTTCAAGTGCATCACTGTAGGAAAGAGTCGGGTGGCTTTCAAAGCACATCTTTCGACGCTTTATATGATTGATCGTGACTTTTTCGAGGTGTGAGGGAACCCAGCGGTGAATGCGCATTCAAAGAGACACTTTACAGGCTGAAATGCCTTGCGCTTCCACAGTTCAACATGTTCCCAGAAAGTGAGGTGATTGTAGCGATGGTGGACGAAGTTATGCTACTCTCCTAAATTTGATGGACTGACTGTATTGGCGGCGTACTGACACATATCTGATGCTCAAAATGCGCTCTATCCATTGTGTGAAATTGTAAGGGATGTGATTTTTCATTCAATAGTTGAAATTTCTCCAAATTATCAAATTTTCTGCGGATACATTTGCTTGCTGAAAATATTGATCCACGCGTGATGCTTTCTTTCAGCATCACATCTATGGGCGCCCGTCATCACATCCCGAGCGCCCCAAAATCATGTCATTATGAGGATAAAGCCCTATCAAATATCTCGCGGGCAACCATGCAGACAGGAAGCGAACAGAGGTTCGTAGTAATCACACACTCACTCTCACAAGTCCCACTGGATCCCTCACGGGCCTTTGGTACTCTCACCGAGCTCAGGCAACCGTGACAACCCCAAAATCCTCACAGACTCCCCTGCAACCCATCCCTTGACTCTCGTAGCTCCAAAATTTTCCACGAGAGATCTTCAAAAATCCAATACCTCCTTCGAGAGAAATTCTACAGACATTGTTGACTCTCAATTTTTTGTGCCGACAACATGTAGGCCTACACTAGAATGTAGGCTATTATTATGAGAGTCTTGCAATGTTGCATTTCAAGTTTGTGTAACAGCCAACCATTGAAAGCATTGTCTGTAGAAAAATAGCATGCAACCCGTAAGTCAAGGAAGCACATGTGAAATTGCAGAATAGGGATATAAATAACCATGCCTCAGTCACCCCATAGGACATTTTAATTCATTAAAAAAGACTTCAATCAGATCTCAGAGAAATCAGATTCGACCTCATTATTTGATAGAAAATCGGCCTGTATTCTTCAGACTGATAAAATACGAGCAGTTTTAAGAAACAGATGAGCAAGACATACTGCAAACCTGCGTCAGGCATGCTTGGTAAATTTCAATGATATATTTCTAGTCAAAGATATTTAACACTACTTGTTTATATGGAGCTAGATTGGACATAATTCAATTATCGTGGCACCTCTCTCGTTGCCTATTACCAGAACTATAAAAATTGTTAACAAGTTTTGAGTGAAAACAGGGGTCTAATTGCATTTTTGCAGTTATCTCCAGTGTTTTGCGAGGGCACGATTTCTTTTTGGTTCAGGCATTTGAATTATCAACCTAGTTATCATTTGAAACGTTTGTAGCTGTTTTTACTTGTGTTAATTTCGTGCGAGAATTATTTTTGACACAAGGTTTTCTAATAGTCATGATTTAGTTGTTTAATAAAGCCTCGTGCTTTGCTGCAATGGGTAATGTCATAGGGTTATTGCTGAAAATTTAAGTAAAGGTTGGTGATTAGATGATGAAGTCAGTTTAAGGCATCTGCTATTACACCGGCTGGGCCGACACAACCTCGGTTTTGGCTATTGCACCGGCTGAGCTTTTACAACACTACACCATCTCTGTTGTCCCACCTCGTGTTTCCCAGCTGTTAAAGACTCCAAGTGACTTAATGTAGCAAGAAAGATGTACAGTGATGTGACCTGATTCTATTTTGTCTCGCCTTCAGCCTTAGAGGAATTTTGTGACCCCATTCGTGGGAAGCATATTTCCTATAGTTTTGAACTACTCCAAAACACTAAAAGAGACACTCTTTGTGATCAATTCTTATTTTTTTTCTAGAATCTTATTCTGTGGTTGATATTTTTGTGGACAATTTGGTGTAGATGTTTTCTACTTTTCACTTGTGATGCGATCAATACCACCTTCTCAGTCGCTGTGATATTCACGAGAACGAATTGGACCGACTCAGCCGTTATAGCAGCCATCACTGCCTTTCATTTCTTGTCTTTTCAATGGTGCTTTCTTTCTTGACGTGATTCAAATTATATGTGGGCCTTAATTTTTGTGTTTAGTGATTTAGCAAATTATTTTCTATTTCAACAAATAATCATTCAAGTAAATACTTGAGAGGCAGTATAGACGACATGTACATCGACAGGCTACATACAAGTTGAGCAAATTACGGATCCTGTAGATGGTGATAGTTCTTCATGATGTAGCCCACTTGTCTTCCGAAAAGAGAATCTTGTCAATTAATGATGCGGACTTTATACGTCTATATAGCCTAGTCAACCGCCTAACAGACATGATTTGCATCCTCAATTCACGTGTTTCTATGCTATTTCTAAGCACACAGTTGGTTCTTGAAATCCTATCGAGCATTTACTCATTGGTAGAATACTGCAATTGATCTTTTTTTTGATCATTTCAATTTCATTCCAAATTCTTCAGAAATTTGTCAAATGCAAAGAACATAGATCTAATGAGCACGATTTTCTACAAGTCAGGATTCCGGTATTCTTCTCATCTCTCCTACTATTAGTTTCTTGTACAATTTCGTGTTGACTGTGTACACCCTCCGACGTATCACCTTCGCTCCTCTCGAATGCATTTCACAAGTCAACTGAGAAATTCAATTTCAGGTTTTTGGATCTGCCATTCAGGTAAATACCTCGATGCCAAAACTTCTTGTACCCGCACTCATGCCAACACTACACTAGTTTAGCCGAATTCTAGGATTCATGGAAAAATTTCACTCACCTATATATTTTTCGGTGGCAAATTCTCGAAAGTTACGATAGCCGATGAAAATCAGTCGAAAATCACTTAACTGTAATTCTAGACACCACCTCTACGGTAGTTGTGGTGATAAGTGCATGAAGCTGCTTGTTTATTAACAATTAGAAGGTAAATTTTTACAAATTTGATGCTATCTTGGACGGAAAATAAGTGAAGCCACCCTGTCATTCGTCCATGTTTGAGCGGGATGAGATAGCCTACTAAAATTGCTCACTTGGTAATATATTTGCATGATGTACTCCCAGATTATTTAGAACTGACTATCTTTTCAATTGCTATTTCACTGCATTAAGACATCTCAAATGCCTGCCATATGAGTAGGCCTAAGTAGCAGTTCTTACTCTAGTAAGATAACTGTACCCAGGGTAGCGGCCGAGTGCGGGAATTTTGTTGCGTCCCGGGAATCGCCCTAAAATTATAGTGAAATAGCAAATTAGGTGGCTCTTAAATAGCCCGGCAATGCCATTTTGTGACTACTTACCACTAAGTTCAATGAGCAGAATTTCTTGGATTTCAACAGTTATTAATATGGCTGCTTTTAAGCCCACTATTTCTGTTAAATTAGAGTGTATCAGAGTTTAAAATTTCAGTCTGATAAATCGCTTGAATACAACTTTCTAGAATTTTATGAATCAGATGATGAAAATGAAGAATTTTTTATCTTTGGAAAGTTCAGGAAATTCTTTGAGTGCAGGCCAATGAGGAAAAGCGCATGTTTATAAACTTACGGACCAGCGGTCACAGAATTCAAAAAATTTGATAACTGAGTGCGGTGAAGTCAAAAATCGTTCATTATCTAACGCGTCAAAATTTAGTGGCAAAATTCAAACAGGAAATGTTTCAAATGGTGTGATAAAAATAGCTTAAAGAAATGTCCGGATAATTCTTGAGCGATGTAATTGGAATGCAAATCTGGTCAAGATGTGTAAATTCGGTAAAAGAACCCGTGAATCGCCCGGAAATTTGAAGCTTGAAATCTGGCCGCCACCCTGTGTACCACATTCATGGGTGAGATTCTTCCGGAAATTTGGCATGAACGTTATTAGGTCTAGGGATTCGTCCAAGAACGTTATGAGACAGAAGGGTGGGGGTAGGGTTTTTTCTATGGTTGTTGAATTTTTCAGTACGTTTTGAGAAACAAAGTTTTTTAAGATTGTTTTTCTATCTTCCTATATTGTCCTATTTTCGTCAAACATATTTTTGATTAGACTGTCAGGCATATTTTAATAAATATTTATCAGTAATTATTTCAACTTAGAAAGTAATATATCAACATATATGCTAATGAATTGTCTTCTCCCTGCCTTAAATACTAGTTGAGTGCTGTTTCTTCGGTTGAAGAATTCGAAATTTATTTGCCATTAATCGAATACAGAAATCTTATAGAAGCGCATGGCGACGCCGCTTGATTAAAATTCAATGAAATCTTAGTATTTCTTTTAAACTTCAGTTCATTACGAGAAAACAGCAAAACTTCAAGAAAGAAGTCAGAAACAAACAAATTATTCGAAGAATGGCTTCACTGTGCTCTTTCTGCCCATTTTACAAGACCTAGTTTATCCACTTAGTTTTGCATGCTTAGTTGCTGTGAGGCCTGCCAATGGTACCGCGTATAAAAGTCTTGCCACTACTAATTGCTATTAAACCAACGATGGGTTTTTTGAGATGGTTGTTTGCCTGTCGTTCATTTGCTGTCTTATGCATACACATTCATGATGTCCTCATACTTAACTGTGATCAAAATGAATTGCCGACTATAAATGTTTTCCCCTCTATGAATTTGAAATGCTGAACTCTTCTAAATAACAACTTCATTAGAAAACTATGATCTTTAGTAGGCTATTCATCAGTTATCATTTTCATGTTTACATTTCATGCGCACGAACTATACGCACACCACCCAGACATTCGCTTTTTTCGCTTTTATTCGCTTTTTCGAAAATATGCCTGAATTTTCGCTTTTATCGAGTGGCATTCGTTTTTTCGCTTTCTTGGTAGAGCAGGAAAAAAGTGTTTCGTAGTACTGGCATTTTTTACATGTTGACAACGCAACATGACTTTTTGTCATGTTGCCCTTTACTTTAATCATGCTATCATCCATGAGTTGACAATTGAATGCATATATTGACGATCGCATAATCTTATGTAATAACTATATTATATAGGCATTGGAAAATGTGCCCTTATTGGCCAAAAAGGTCATGTAGCAATTCTTGAAGGCAAAGCCTTGTCGTAGTGCGTTCCGGTAAATGCACAATTTTTACAGTAACTTTGAGGCCATGGTGCTATAGCTTTTACACGATTCTGAATTGATGCATGCTGAAAGTACATGCGGTTTACATGATACAAATGAATGTCATTGAATTTATCAGTCAAGGAATTCGAGACATCAATCCATGCTGGCTTGCCATAGACACACGGGAGGCCTACTATCGAATTTTCTTAGAAGACTGATTTTGGATTAGTGAAACAAGCGGTTCAGTTCGTGCGAATGAGTGAGGTGCATTGCATAATGTTGATAAATAGGCCTAAGAAATTGAGATGATGATATGCACAATGGACTATTTTCTGTTGAATTTTTTATTGCACTGTGATTTTCGTGAAGTACGTGTAACTAGTCAAACAGTTGATGTGTATAATAATCATTTTGTATCTACTGATAAAGACATCAATATGAAGCTGATATGATCGGATATGTGTAGCCTATTGTCGTATACCCACCTGAAACTTTCTGAGTTGTAGATTGAAGAATAGATGTACCAGTAGGCTTAATGCACTATTTTGTAACTAATTTGACAACCGTTTGCATTACTGCAGTCATACCGATTACGTCATGCTTCACCCGCTATGTAAATGTATTTTCATAGCGTCTGTGTGATGAGCTATGAGGTATCCACTTATCTTGTGTGCTTCAACAACTCGTGACTTCTGGCAAATGCGCCAGTAAATATGAATGCCCACATAAAATTCAACCAGAGAAAGTGGTGTCAACGATCCAAGACAATTAGAACCTTGCATCGCAAAGCTTGGACTTGGTTTTAGACAAACTGTCTGGGCTATTTGTCATGTTTTGAATCGAATTGGGAAGAGTCAATATTGAAAGACATTGATTTTATTTTCGTTTTCGCTCTTTATTGCAAAATAATGAAGACAAAAATAAAGTCAATGTTTTTCAATATTGGCTGTCTTTAATTCAATTCCAAGCTTAGACTTGGTTGCAGATTTTAGTAGACGAGCATGGAGCATGATCTTGATAATTGGCCGTTGAAGTAGGGTGCATAGTGATAGTTTTTTATGGAATATTTTCAAAGATTTAGCCAACATAATAATGTACCGTCGGCTTTCATCAATTTAGATTTATAATATTGATGTATATTTACACTGTTAAGTTTTGATTGAAAAAGTACTAATATATGTTTCATAACAGGCAGTTTTGATTTCTGGAATAGGCTCACTTACAGTCAAAAGCTTGACGGAAAGGGTCTGTAAAGAACCCACTCGAATGTAAGTCACGGACAATTAATTTTCTCTCTTTGGCAGCCGTCTATTGTCGAAAAAATTCCATTTTTGAAATATTTATCATCTAATCACTATGGGGCTGCATAGTTGAGCATTATCAAATTCATTGATTGTAAATATACAAGTTGACACTTTTACATCTAAATTAACGTTTGCCCATCCAATAAAATATCAATTTTGCTTCAATAACATAGCTTAATTATGAGCATTATCTTCCTTTACAAAAATGCATCCTATTAATTAAGCAATATTATTAGCATGATATTAGACTTGAGAGTTCTGAAAAAACTACTATGATTTTCAGATGAAACCTTTAGTGTACATTCTATTACTGTATAAAATAATTGCCATATTAATGTAGAACCTTAATAAGGATCCTTTATTCGTCATAGTTAACAGACACCTATCGAATAAATGCTTGAAAATATCAATATGCCTTGGAATATTCATATGAAAGAGATGTTCAAAGTTTCAGGCTAATTTAGCAGTTGGAAGCATGACAGCTAAAGAAATTTTCTTAACCACAGAAATTATAAAATCATCTTCATTGCTGAAGTTTCTAGCAGTATTTTTTTTTTGATTTTTTTCAACACTATGTTTCAAAAATCCTATGAAACAATCTTGGAATCTGCATTATTTCTCTAAAATCGAAGCAATCTGAATTGATTGCTGGTTATATGTCTGATCATTAATAGAATACAAAAGCTAGCTTTATGTATAAATATGGTCCGGTGTATTTGCGAATCGTTTAGCAAGATGCAAGTAAAATGCCTCCTAAGTGGTACTCCGACAAGTTATCATTTTTGTACAAGTAATATTTGCAATCTACACAGGCTCGCAGTTTTCGTGGTAGTGCATGGGTTGATGACATATGATGTCTTTATAACACTTCTACATTGTTTGATGTAAAAATTTTCGGTTCGCTTTTTTCGCTTTTCTAAGTTTAAGATTCGTTTTTTTCACTTTTTTTAAATTCGAATCGGCTGGGTGGTCTGTATACGTCAAAGTTATCTATTAATTGTATGGATGAAAATTGGCGAAGCTTGATGTTGGTGCTGCCTGCTCGTGAACGGAACCTTGATTACAATCTTGTGACAGGTGAGTTTGTATATTGCAAGTACCGGTACTTCTGTAGTACAATTTATCCGTTAAGCCAGTGATAAGTCTTCTCACTGCCCTCCAATGTTTCGTCGAAAAATCGCTAAGTTGTGCAGGGTGGCGCACGTAAACCGCCAGATTTTAGACTTTTATTACTCCTCAAATATTCATCCGATCGTCATGAAATTTCGACTCATACTAGTTTGGAGTATAGGATTTATGATGATTATACCTGTTGTACTGAGAATCGTCAGAAATTCTGATTCTATTGACCGAATGACATGTAGTAAAATTGACATACCAACAATGTATCTTAACATGTAAAATTTAATGATAAACTTTTCCCTTTATTTCCCCCACGTCTTTATCATTAATGACCAAAACGAATTAAGGTAAATGTCATAGAAAACATTTATTAAATGAAAAACATAAGAAAAAAGTGTTAGTAGTCATCGAACTTCAACGTGTCCTCCTCCATTCTCGAGGACGGATTCGAGTCGCTTTTGGTAGGCCAGAGCAGTTTCTCGACACATCTCAGTTGTCACTTCTTGTAATGCTTGTATGATGCGGTCCTTCAGGTCTTGCATGGATGTTGGCCGTGTATGGTAAACCTTAGACTTGGCAAAACCCTACAAGAAGAAATTGCAAGGGGTTAGGTCAGGTGAACGCGGTGACCAGGGCATGTTAGGAGATCCACGTCCCATCCATCTGTTAGGCATCTTCTTGTTCAACCCAGGGTATCCACTGTACGTGAAATTCACGTATGTACGTGAATGGTACGTGAATTTTGAAAATTATGAAAATGTATGTGAATTGTAGACGAATTTTTTTTCTCAGATTGGGTGGACACCCTGTCAACCACTCACGCACAGGAAGTCCGCAGTGTGGAGGTGCACCATCCTGCATGAATATGATGCTCCTGCCTCTTCTGTCTGACTGCACCGCTGGCCGAAATTCCTCCTGTAGCATCTTGAGATACCGATCCTTGTTGACGGAGGTGTCGAAGAAGAACGGTCCGTAGATACCTGATTTGCTGATTGCCGTCCAGACGGTGGTGCGTGGCGAGTGCATAGACTCTTGCTTGATCCAGTGAGGGTTCTGGTTGGCCCAATAACGACAATTGTGGCGATTCACACCACTATCCAGATGGAAGTGAGCTTCATCGGACCAGGTTAGTTCCACAAAAAAATGGCTCGGGTTGGCTTGGATGCGCTGTAGCTCCTGTTCTGCGAACTCCATTCGGTTTTCCAGATCTTCTTCGTGTAATCGCTGCACCACCTGTACCTTGTACGGATGCCATCTATAGTCATGGAGGATGCGCTGGATAGTGTGGCGACTCACTTGAAGGGCATTAGATGCACAACAGGTAGATGTGTTTGGGTCCTCCTCGAAGTGCTGCACAACTCGTTCCACATTCTGCTCCGTTCGTTCAGAAGATGACCGGTCCCGCTTGACAGTCATCACACTACCACTGGTCAACAGGTTTGTGTGCCACCGCGTTATGGTACGGGCATCCGGTGCTCTCGCGTTCTTGCCATACTCTGAATGATAAAGCCTTTGTACCTCCACTGGACTCTTGAGCCATTCGTACCAAGCCGCGCATTTTGCTCGTTCTGCAACCGAATAATCATCCATTCTTCTATGTTCGATTCTTTTCAGATAGTGATTTAAACGTCGAATGGTATTTTATATGACATGGAAGTAGCTGAATAATATTCACTTCAAGACTGCGCACAATTCGTTGTGCAGAATACGATTCATGTTAAGTTAATTAACTTGATCTAGATTTTTGATGTCAACAAAATGAGTACATGTCATTCGGTCAATAGAATCAGAATTTTCTGACAATTCTCAGTACAACAGGTATAATCATCATAAATCCTATACTCCAAACTAGTATGAGTCGAAATTTCATGACGATTGGATGAATATTTGAGGAGTAATAAAAGTTTAAAATCTGGCGGTTTACGTGCGCCACCCTGTATATCGAATCAACTCACTGATTCGATTTTGAACTTCAGGTGGCGTTGGAGTCGATCAGCGCATTACAGAAAAAACCTCGAGCAAATGAAATTCGGATAAGGAATGGATAGATGCCATGACTCCTAATTGTATCCAATGCAGTGAATTATTAAACCCATTCGATTCATTTCTTTGTTGGTGAAGAATTTGTGATAGAGAAAATGTAAAATGCGTTTTAAAAGACGGATATAAATGATTAAGCGGACACAATGACTTCGGCAATTGCAGTAAGTCATGAAAAGTCGCAATGACACAAATGATAGGCCTAAAAGCAAGTAGACTTCTTCTCGGATCTACGAAGAGTTCTCCTTCTTGAAAAAGGCCTGTAATCTGATGTTGTGTTTGCGCTGGATATTGAGTTTCAAGATAAATCTGAAAATGAGAATTTCTGCTCGAAATAATTCGTTCGTTGATATTTTCCTGTAACTGGCCACTTGAGTTGTCGTTGGATCATCAATATAGTTCAGAGTTGTCCAAAGTGTGGCCCGTTGGCCGCATGCGGCCCACGTCCTTTTGAAATTTTCAGAAATCGTTTCATTTTTCACATCTGTAGAGTTGCGTTGAAAATTGATAGTTTTTTTCTAAATTATATATTTCAAGTTTAAATTGCAAATTTAGATATCACAATGATGATTTCATTTTCCATGACGATAGTATCAGCAGTTGTTGAAGCCCTTTATACCTTGATTTAAGACTCCGTCAAGCGATTCCAAGACTTCCAGCACATTGAGAAAATTTTCAATGTCTTCAATGCTCCGCTAGCGATAGCTATATCAGAAGCAGATGAAGCTTTGCAACTTGAATTGTGTGGCTTATAAATTAATCAGTTATGCCTATGCAAGGCTACTCTGCCAATCATTCTATTTTGGTCTCTTCTTTTTGAAGATCACCAGCCCAATTAGTGATCCGCTTTGGATTACGCTTTCACTCACTGTTTGGAAGTATCAGTGACATACCATTCTGTATTAAAACTTCTCTTGTAGTTTCATCCTCTGTCGCTTGAAACGTGAGGTTGGCTGCCGTTGAGTCGTGGCCTTGGCGGGCCGAGATTTCTAATTTCAATTTTTACTTGTAGGGAATGTTGAGAAAAGGGCTTTCTTAAAAGACAAGCAATCTGATTCATTTTCAGCCGACACAGTGAGACAGTTATGATTGAAATTGCTTCGCCAGTCCCAGGTTTTGTATACACGCATCAGAATAACATAAGTTTGACCAGAATCTGACTTCGCAACGCACGCGCGGCGTTACCTAATCAGAATGTACGAAAGCGAGGCAGAGGGACTTTTTGAAGGCGCCCCATCCATGCATTGTTTACGCCAGGGAACCCTAGTTGTCTCCGCTTCGCTACGCAGGCATTTCAGCCTCATGTTGTAGGGATCAAATTTCGTTGTCACTTCCTGGGCGTAGCGAAGCGTAGACAACTAGGGTTCCCTGGTTTACGCGTGCGAAGCTGCTAAAAATCTTCGATGTATGCAGATGTATTATCAGCAAAACATGTATGAATCAAGGCGCACAGACTGTGCGCCCCATCCGGTAGAAGAGAGGGAGAGTGACGTCCGAATGAGTCACTAAAACACGCTTCGAATGTGTTTAGCAGTACAGGTTGAACCATTGATAGTTCAATTCAGTCCATCAGATCAGTTGCGTTTCATCGCAATGTTCTGTGTAGATTTTCTTTGATGTAAATAATTTTTAATGGAGGGCTGCGCCCCAGGCGCCCATATGGACGGGCCGCCACTGATTATTGGAGTGTACGGCATGTATAGCAGGAAAAAAGTTCAAGTGAGTGAAATCTGTGGTCATTTGTAGTATTATTCTGCTTGATTCCGTTTTAGCATCATCCTGAGTACAGCAGTTATGTATAATGTCGAAATCTTATCCGTGTGATTTACACAAAAACCCGTTAAGTCAAACTGTTAATCCTTCATTAATCCTGATGAAATCCTTCACATTTGTTTAGTCTGCTGCGATGTTCTTCTATCCGTTGCTGGATCGCGAGGATTTTTGTATAGGGACAAAAGGCGGAGTTCTGTCTGATGTCCGCTTACTCGGTGGGAACTGTCATTGGTTTTATTGGAAAGATTCCTTAAAATGGTTTGTTAAAACATTTGTTAAAATGTTTGTCATTGGTTTGTTAAAAGTCTTTCCTTATTTGAACGCATCTTTCTGCGGCCTTTGACATGCCAAAGTTTTCTATTCAGCTAATGTGTCTTGCAGTGTCTTCGTTTCCAAAAAGGAAATGCTGTTTAGTTTTCGTGAGTTTGTAGGCTTGTCAAACTAGATACGTGATTGCTGTTTATGACTGGATTGTAAACGGCAGATGCTTGATCGTATGCATTATCTCATGCCCGTTATCTTATCAGTTATAAAAGGTACATTTAGCTTAATCCTAGTAAATGGGGGGGGGAGATGGGATACTACGTGGAGTCTGATGGTATACCCGTGCATTTATCAGCAACCGCTGCTGATAAAGACAGATTATCATGAAAGAGGCGTCAATATTTGAAGCTGTCAAATCTGTAAGGAGGAAACATGAGGCATTAGACGAGTGAAGAATCTTATTGCATGAAAGGGATAAAATTTGAGTATGACAGGAAGCCATTAAAAAAGGCGATTTGATCGGAGTTAGGCAAGCAAATGAATTGTTGGACAATACTCTAAGTGAAGTTCGGCACACAGAAGCATTCGAGTGATGAGTGAAAAAAGAAAGCGTGGCACACACCGTTTAAAGTGGCCAAAAAGCTGAAGGCTTCCGAAGAACTTGATATTTTGTTGTATCACCCTGCCACCCATGCTTCATCTAGATTTCTCGCATGCTCAACTTTAGTATAACATGAGTTGCTATCTTATTTTCGTTGTAGATGATGACATGAAAGACAATGATCGAGAGAATAAATTTTCTTATTACTCCAGTTAAATTTGACATATGCGCGCATAAGTGTATAATCTTACTTCGGACCATTAGCGGATTACAAAACGGAACCTCCTCGTATAAGCTCATGTTAGCGTCTAAGGGAAAATGCGACTTTATTATTTTCCGATGAATATCGATATTTATCTGAAGGCGAATTGGTACTTGTGGGTTATATCCCACACGTTTTCAAATTTGTCTACTATCCGTAGAAATGAATCAATCATCACAAAACTTCAGAGATACGCATTTGAACATATTTTCCATCCATATGCAGAATTTTATGCAAATCTGAAAAGTACTTTTTGAATTAGTGACGATGACGTACGTGGAGTGTAACGATGTCAGCAGCTTGATCTGACTTCGTCTGTGCAGTTAGCACTAGGTCAACAAAGTCATGTCGCGACAACGTGACAGTAGAGGTGATGATGACCCAGACCACATACTTTCCATTGGTGTGCTTAACTTAAGAAATGTGTGGTGGGGTAGTGGTCGTGGGAAGATCTCAAATAGCAATGGATGAGACGGAAAGAGAACAATGCACACACAAGTAACAGTAATGCGTCGAACAGACAAAGTCAGCTCAAACTGCTGACATCGCTACACTTCACGTCATCGTCTCTAATTCAAAAAGTACTTGTCGGATTTGCATGTTTTTTTGTATGTGGGTAGAAAATACTCAAATACGTGTATCTGAAGTTTTGCGACGGTTGATTCATTTTTACGGATTTTAAACATTTGAAAACGTGGGGTGAATAACCCATAAGAACCGGCAAATTCATCAAATTCGCTTGACAACTTGATTAATAATTGATATTATCAATACTAAATGTATGGGCTGTTAATTTTCATTGTTGCTCTTCTATTTACTGGAAAAATGTCTGTCGGCTTTTCTTATCCCGATGCTTCAATACTCGACTGTGCTAACCACTTTTGACGCAAATGCGGAATAACGATTTAAAGCGGAAAATCACGGTGCTGCATGTCTAGTGCTGCTAAGTAGATAAACTGCATTTAATTTTGTTACGGGTGCACACAGCTCAAAATGGTTGAAATTCATGGCTTGGCAGATACAGACGCCCAAGTCATGGCAATTTCTCTGCATGAATTTCGACACCGCTGGCACGCACACATCACGCATCTGGTAACAGACACACTGATAAGTGTAACAATATGTTAGTAACTCGTTGCAAGCATCAAGGGAACCGGTATGCATCAGTGGCCCTTTTCGAGTTGCCAAATCGATGTGACCTTGGCAACTCGAAAAGGTGATTATTTGCAAAAATGTGTGCTTTTTACATGAACTTCGTCAAGGTCTCAGCGGAATTTTTAGTCGGTCAGAGCCCGCTTATTTTGGAAAAACCGGCAATTCTAAGTTTGTAAACAAATTAGGAAATTGCACTCGCGTGTAATTTGTGATTAAGTTTCAACCAATATATTTAGTAAAAACATAATTTTAATATTCTGTTGTTTTACTGCATGTCGTTGCATCGATACTGTTTGAAATAACGCAATGCACGTGCTGGCTGTAGAATATTTCATGTTACAGAGTAAAAACCTCTAGTGTTCTCTTAACTTTCTGACCAACTAAAAATTCCGCTGAGACCTTGACGAAGTTCATGTAAAAGGCACACATTTTTGCAAATAATCACCTTTTCGAGTTGCCAAGGTCACATCGATTTGGCAACTCGAAAAGGGCCAGTTCCAACACACACACGCGCGTGCGTTCATGCGTAGATTTGGCGCGCGTCTTATTCATCGAATGGCTTCTCATTGCAGTAAACCGAGACAATAAGACTGCTTTAACAGATATGGATCGGCCACTTATCTCATCGTTCGATTATTGCGGAAATATCCAACAGTGTGAGGTTATATCAGGTGCGTACACAGCAAAATGAGGGACTTTGTTATGTATGGAATTGCATACAAACGGCTTTTACAACAGCGGATCTTTGCTGTTCCATTTTATTCTTGAACAAAACCAATCTGGCGTCAATGATGAATCTTTCGAAGTGTTCGACACGTGTTTCGGTGTCTCAACTGATGAGAACGATTTTCAAGTACAGCCATTTGAGTAGCAATATGATCTACACTACATCATTGTTGCAAACATTTGAACACGCAATGGATCAATTCATGGCGAAGGGATTTGTGTGTTCTGTCTTCACATAACTGGCCTGGATTGTTGAGTTTGATGACATGGCCATCAATTTCGCAGGGAAGTAAAAACAAGCAGTTGTAATATATTCACGCTTGTGCAGTTTCGTCTCAGACAATTCTGAGAAAGGTGACGGTGACACTGCGCAGACGTGAGAACTTTACTTAAATACAAATGCAAACGTAACAAACATATTGCGTGCAGATGCTCGGGAGTACAGTAGTCAACGAATCAAAGTTAATAGAAAAACACACATCCCGGCGCACTTGTAAGAAAACTGTTACACATTGCTCTGATTCACGGACAAAAGGAAAAATGTATCACTCTAACATGGATAGCAGATGGTTAGCTATCAGCACTACTAACTATGATTGTCAGTATTGTGAATTGTCATTATTTCATGAAAAAGTCTGTAATTCACTGAGATACAAACTTGGAGAAAAAATAGCATAAACAACATGGGGTTAGATCACATATCCAACACGCCCCCTTGAGCTAAGCACAAAGTTTATGTACATTAGATGAGAACTTAATGCGTCCTAAAGGCTTAGTTAAAGCGTCGGCTACATTTTCATCTGAGGAAATATATTGCAAAGTTCCTTGTCCTGAACAAATGAAATCACGTATAAAGTGGTGTCTTATGTCTATATGTTTAGTTTTCTGACGAAGTGAGGCATTCTTAGCGAGAGTGATTGTCCCTTGATTATCGCAGTATAATTTGAGTTCTTGATATTCGCATTTCAAATCATTTAGCAGTTGAATAAGGAATTGTGCCTCTTTGATTGCTTCTGCTAACGCAAGATATTCTGCTTCACACGAAGAGAGCGCGACTGTCGGTTGTTTTCGCGTTTTCCAGCTTATTGGACTTTTGCTGCCTGATATTTTGAATAAGTAGGCTGAAGTAGAACGTCGGTCGTCGTGATCCGATGCCCAGTCTGAATCGGAGAATCCTGATAGATTGCCATCTTGTACCTTGCTATAGACAAGTTTCAAATCTGCTGTGCCTTTCAGGTATCGTAGTACTCTCTTCGCTGACATAACATGTTCATTGCTCGGGGAATTTAAGAACTGTGATAGTTTTGAGACTATCCATGATATATCTGGTCGAGTTGACAGACTTAGATAAAGTAAACCTCCGATGAGTCCTCTGTAGTTGAAATCAGGAGTTACTTCGTCTTCGGTTTTCGTTAATCGTATTCCCTCGACAGCAGGAGTGGAGACCGGTTTGCAGTCGTTTCATTCCATATTTATGTAAAAGTCTCTTCACATAAGCTGATTGATTCATTGATATATTGTCTCTATCATGTTTGAAGTGAATGCCCAGAAACCAGTTGATCGGTCCTCTATCATCAATCTTAAATCGCTGTTGTAACTGAGATTTCACATCGTTGGTGAATTGTTCGCTTGTCGATGTGATGATTTATGTCGTCAACCAAATAATAATAATCATATAATGTTCTTTGTCGTTACTCTGAGATGGGCTGGAATACGGGCTATCAGATGTAGTTTTGGTGTACAGGCACGGGTCCGTTCTCGATTGCGAGAATCCGCGTTCTTTTGAAATAAGTGTCAAGAAGATTGTTCCAGTTTCTGCCGCTCTGTTTTAATCCGTATATAGACTTTTTTCAGATGACATGTAAGATGACCGTTTTCTTTTGTTTTCTCAAATCCTTTCGGCTGCTGTAAGTAAATATTGTAATCAATTGGTGCGTTAAGGTAAGCTGATTTCACGTCCATTTGATGGACTTGCATGCCGTTTTGTACTGCCGTTTGCATTAAGGCACGTATTGTAGTCATCTGTGTCGTGGGCGAGTATGTTTCGTCGAAGTTGAGTCCTTGGATTTGTGAAAATCCTTTAGCGACGTATCTCGGCTTTGTAGCGAATGATATTTCCTTCATATTCTAGCTTCTTCGTATACCCAATTACCTTTGGTTTTCGGTTTGATCTTCAGGTAATTCTGTTAGGTCCATGTTTCGTTTTCTTCTAAAGACTGAATTTTTCTTCTTTCATGGCTTCGTTCCATTTTCTGATTCTGTCGAGTTGACTGCTTCTTCGTATGTATCAGTGTATAATACGTAACAGGAAAATTGGTCGAATAGGCCATGGTCTCGTTTACATAATGTTGGTTGATAAATCTGTCGGGGCTCTTTCTTGTACGTTTTGGCCTACTCGGAGTAGCTGTATTATGCGGCGCAGGAATTGTGCAGAAATCGTCTTCTTCTGATTCGCAGACTTCAGATAATTCATCTTTCGATGTTGGGGCGTCCCGAGTGTTTCCTGAGCTATCGAGGAATCGAACATTTCTCGAGTTCCTGATTCTTCTTGTTGCAGTTTGTCCATGATGAAGTACGTGTCCATTCAGTGGGTTGATACCGAGGAAAACTCCAGGTGAATTCTGGGGTTCTAGTTTTGTTTTGTGGGCTTTCATCGCATACTGTGCATGATGAGCCAAATTTGTGGACGTTTTGCATATTTGGCTTGCGATTTGTGAAAAGTTCACAAGCTGTTTTTCCTGTGCGTCGTTGATAAACTCTATTTCTAATGTATGTAGCATATCGCACTGCGTGGGTCCACAGTTCCTTTGGGAGGCTTGCTTCACTGAGAAGGCAGCGTGACATAGTCCATAATTGTTCTCCAAGTACGTTCTGCCCGTCCGTTCTGATGAGGAGAATATGGAGCCGTAGTTGTGTGTTTGTATTCCATTTGACAGAAGAACTTCCTTAAAGCGTTGATCAATGTATTCTCACCGTTGTCGCTGTTGTTAAGCTGTAGCATTTTGCCGTAAGGTGCAGTCGTCTGCCAGATATTGTCGTAATGCGTTGGCAGCTATTGCGTTTTTGGTTTTAGGAAGTATGTATGAATCATACCGGAGAAATCGTCAACGAAGTTGATCGTGTATTGAAATCCGTCTCTGGGGAAGTAAGGGCTGATAGGTCCACAGATGTCGCTGTGATACCTTTTTGAGAGGTTTGCTAGCTGGAGCAGATCCAGATCGGTTTATAGGAGCATGCGTCTGTTTATTGATGGCACACGTTGGGCACTCAGGTAGTCTTTCTTGTCGGAGATTCTCATTCCTTCGGTGATTGGTAGGTCTTGATAATGTCCTCGTAGTTTAAGTGGCCAAGAGTCTGGTGCCATTCTGACAAGGTTTTTGTAGCGTAAGCTTGGCTGATGCTGGTCAGTCGGAAATAGTAGAGATTGTTGTCTTCAATGATAGGAAATACATTACCATTTGGAGCAACAAGGTGTGCTGAATTTTTCTGGAAACTCAGGGTGCGTTTTCTTCGCGTAGCTGCGATGACAGAGAATAGATTCACAGGGAATGTTTGGAGCGCATAGAGCATTGTAGAGTAAAATGTTTGCGTTCTACCGCGTTGATCGGTCATCGAGACTTTTGCCGTCCCTCTGGCTGTGAGAAAACTATTTGATCGTCTTCCGTCTGCAATTTCTACGTAGTGTGATTTTGGATCGAAATTAGTATCGAAATCAATGAATGCGTTTTTCTATCTTTTACACGAATATGACTGGTTTTGCACCACAATCTACTAATAGATCCTCATTCTTGAATTTAGTTGACCTTTACTGTATCTATCGTAAACATGTATAAATGTAATCATAACTAGTGTCGGACATTACTGTGTTGTTACTATCGTAGGGAATTTGACTCGTTAAAATTCACAGAGTCTTGGAGGTCTATCAATATACAGAAAATCCGTAGTCATCGGTGTAAGATACTGTAGTCTTATCGCTACTTGCACTAGCATTTGTTTTCATTCTTTCTTAAGCACACTGAATCAATTATGAACCTTTTGATTTGGGGCAAAAAGTTATACACAACAATCTGTTTCTAGATCTACAAGTTTTACTATTGTTGACCTTGTTTGCCACATGACAAACATTTTCGAATGTTTAACAACTTGTACATTTTCTTATCAAAAAATGTTTATACGATGAACGTTTTCATTACCAGAATCACTAAAATCATTACGTAAATTCAAAATTCCGTCCTTTGTAAAAGTTATCAAACTGGTCTTAAGATCGGACAAAGATTGATCTTTTCTTATTTGTCTGTGAACAGCAAACATTACGTATCATAACATGCGGGTAAACCTTATCCAAAATCATGGCAATGACAAGATTGGTCTGATTACAGTCTCACCTGCAGAGCAATGAGGTTTGTGGCTGCGTTTTCTGAGCGGATCAGATAGTTCCGTGATGTCCTCCTTCTTCGGTCATTCAGGAGAGAGGTTAAGACGAGGTTAATCTGTATAAGAGAGGACCACAACACGAGGACATTTCGATTGGATTTGTATTGTCCTCGTAGAAGCTTGATTGCCTTGTTGGCGTCGTCGTTCTTTGCGCATCATTCTTGATGAGTTGAAGAGATTTGTCATCGCAAGTACTGGCACCAGTTTCCGCGAAGGCTGATTTATTCGAGTCTGCATCTGGTAATGTGGTCGTTGATGGAGAAGCTGCAGCATGGAGCTTGGGGTCCTTCGTTGTAGAGGTAAGATAAGAATTTCAATTCCCAGATATGTCCATAGTTTATTTGTGTCACCGGTCAAAGCATAGGCGTTGGAACCTTGACGTAGGGTTTCGTAGGCAGGTTCGTAGCGTAGACACGTTTGGGTGTTTCCCGTTTGTGTAGTTCGTGGTGATCCGCCCTGTAGTTTCGCCTGGGCCCATAACCTGTTGAGTTTGATGACATGGCCATACCAATTTCGCAGGGAAAGTAAAGAAGCAAGCAGTTGTAATATATTCACCTTGTGCAGTTTCGTCTCAGACAATTCTGAGAAAGGTGACGGTGACACTGCGCAGACGTGAAACTTTACTTAAATACAAATGCAACACGTAAACAAACATATTGCGTGCAGATGCTCGGGAGTACAGTAGTCAACGAATCAAAGTTAATAGAAAAACACACATCCCGGCGCACTTGTAAGAAAACTGTTACACATTGCTCTGATTCACGGACAAAAGGAAAAATGTATCACTCTAACATGGATAGCAGATGGTTAGCTATCAGCACTACTAACTATGATTGTCAGTATTGTGAATTGTCATTATTTCATGAAAAAGTCTGTCATTCACTGAGATACAAACGTGGAGAAAAATAGCATAAACAACATGGGGTTAGATCACATATCCAACATGGATAACATGTAAAAAATGAATGATGTCCTCACAGCCAATAAGAAAACACTAATCAAGATTCGTCGTGATGGTCGAGCGCGTACAAGTATTTCAATTATTGCGTCCACTTTCAAATTGTTGCACACTATCGCAAATTGAATAAATACTTAAAAGTACTACATACAATCAAATTTTACTCCTTAATGCTTGATGACTTGATTATTGTTACTTAAATTACTGTGCAATGATAATAATTTCTCCGCCCTCGATAATCCTTCAGAACATCTCGTAAAAGTTCAATATTCATTATCTACTGATAAATTAGTGTAGTAGTCACTTATCATTGGTTAAAAACAAACCGATAGAAAAAGTCTTTTGTTAAACTGGAAATTTTATCATTAAATTGCGTTGGTGGTGCCATCAGTCTCTATTGGAAAAGGTCTTTCTGTCCGCTCTAGTTTCCCTATTAAACACTCTTTGTTTCCCAGTGTTCAAATCTGGCTATTATTTGAAATGCAAATTTTCATGGTGACTTTCATGCCCCACCTGCTCCCATTATTGGGAAACAAACTGTATCATGGAAAACAACCATTTCAATATCAAATGATTTTCGTCATTTCACACACACAAGGGAAACAGATGTTGAATTATACAACCGAACTCCTGCTGATTCATATAGCGGGCAAAAATGCGTTAAATGTT
>CAJQUW010007866.1:0-201970 GCA_907163375.1 Prostheceraeus crozeri
TGATCTGGCCAGTCATTGTTTTCTTATATATAACGATTATGGGTCGTCAATTAGATACGGCGCAGAAGTGTATACAATTTTCGATGACTATTCATTAGCTAGTCCTTTGAAATGTTTGATGCGGCCGATTTTGTCATATCCGAAGCAAAAGAGGCATAACTGTGTATTGAAAATACAACTCCTCTTCGGTGACAGAAGGCTGGAAATTCGCTTTGCTCTTTTTGTTAAAAGGAAACTTGATACATATCCTTCTTCAACTAAGTCAAACATAATGCTCTGATTTTTTTGCGAAATCTCCTACTATGTTCAATGCAAGTCTCGATATTCGGCAAAGGGATAATTGTCTGCGATTGTCAATACATTTACTTTTCTATAATCGGTGCGCTAAAACGATGAGTTTTATCTGGTTTTGGTACCAAAAATGCATGAGGTGAAACTCCATATTGCTGTTCAGATATTTTCTATTATCGTTATGATCTTTCAGATATTTTATCTTCCTGTTCATAATTTCTCTCTTGTCTCTGGATTCATTCTGTACGGACTCTGTTTTATTGGCCTTTCTTCAGATTAATTCCAGCACATCATTGTTCTGCCCATGTAGTTATTTGCGGATGATCGGCAAATATTTCCTTTGTGCTCTTTAATTATTTCTTCATATCGTTTCTTTCTGTTCGGGAATCGCGACATGCTGGAAATGGCCTAGCTCAAGGTTTTTCTAATATCTTTGAATTATTCATTCTTGGCATGTTGAGATTGACTTCCTCGGCGCTTCTGCCTTAACACGGTCGATGCAAGAGTTCGTCAGCAGTTGTTGCCATCTGCAGACTCCCCTGAACGCAAATCATAGTGATTGAAGGGGACACATTTGTGCCACGTGAGAATTTTCTTTTATTTCACCGCAGATGCGTGGAAAATTCGTCTGTGATGCTGACGTCCAGACTCTTCCGGCACAGCGACCAGAAGGGTTGGGACTCAGTTGTTGACTCTTTCGTCTCGGTCGTGACTATTTCTTGAGCATATTTTATGTGTACACATTCTTTGTATTCTTAGTCTTCTCGTATCCGGAGTTTCTATAACATAGTTCGACTTCACTTATTTTCTTTGGTATCATATAAGGTCCTCTCAGAGTAACCTTGCCTTCATCGGATCTTCCCGCAGATTGGCAAATAATAAGAGTATACTTTTTCACCTTGCTGAAATGTTCTTTCTTTGGGCGTGTTTCTGTCAAAGTGTGCTGTCTTCATTTTACTTTGCGAATTGATTTGAGAGACCCGAGCCTTTGCAGACTTCTTTTTGTATCTCAGACTGAGTCTTGACGCTTTGATCTCAGACACCGGTGTCTAACAAATTCGAGTGCTTTGTTCTTCTCATTCGCTGAGCATATTTGGGCTTTCATCTCAACTTCCTATGGTCCTCTAACTTAACATGACTCCAGTAAATTAATTTAATGGACTACAATCCGAGTGAATTCTTGAACTTGTTTCTCGCGGATGGCTAATAAGAAGCATTGGTATACCTAAATTCCAGTCTTTGGTTGATGTTCTTCGCAGTAAGTTTTCCATCATAACTTTCAATGTTTGATGGAATCGTTCTAACGCCACCGATTGAGATCTGGATGTAAGAAGTGAACAAATATGTTTTACTCCCAAGTACTTCTGTCACTTGACTAAATATCTTCGATGTAAAGTTCGGGTGCCTTGATCTGAGCGTATGACTTTCGGTAATACCCCACCATAGTAAAGAAATTGATTCAAAGCAGAACAAATATTTTTGGCGTTAATGTTTCTCACATGGGAGTAGGGCTTCTGGAAATCTGGTTGACGAACACATAATTGTAAATAGATATTCATGTCCATGTTTTGGTTCGTGGTAAAGGTCCATTGTTTGTTTATTAGAAAGCTTGTCCCCTGTTAAGGACTAAGGCTGTTGAGAGAAAGACACGGGAAAGCTATATAAGGATCAGTTAATAGGCCGGGAAGCATAAAAGCACACATCTAATAATGATTTTTATGAATGGTTCTTCGCACGCCGGGATTGGAACTTAACGGTCGCTTTCGGAGGATCTAACTGATGTTTACCAACTAATCTGCAGTCTGACAAGTTCGACAGAAGTTAGCTACATCTTTGTACATTTTCGGCCAGTAAAAAATGCTTCTATATTAGTCTTAATGAGTTTTGCCGTCACACCAGACGATGACCACTTTTTACGTTTTCGTTGTGCAACGCTTAAGATACTTTTTGTCGATATGAACCTAGGTATTACCAATTTGATGTACTTCTTGCCATGTTTCTTCAGGAGTGGCGTCTCTTGGTTTCCAGCATACGAAAGTGGGGGGGGGGGGGGGTGGGGATGTCCATTTTGCATGTAAAAGTAAATGCGCTCATCTTCTTATTCACTTCGTTCAGTTCTGCGGAGATGTTTTGTAATTCTTCATCGCGTTCCTTCTTGTTCTTTTATTAGTTGACACCTGAATCTATATTCGTTTCGAATGTTATTTCTTTCTCTTCAATTTTTTCATCAATTCCATACTCTTTTTCTGATTTTCTTTCTTACTCATGGATCTGCTGGACGGCACATATACTGTTGTGTTTGTTCACTTTCTTTCGCTAGTTCAATCTCCTTCAGTTCATTCTCTCTTCGCTTCATGATCTTTTATTTCTCCCTTTCGTTTGCTTCCAATTTCTTTTTTGTCTTATCATACGTGGTACCTGAAAAACTTTGCATCCGGCGAAAGTCAGTTCCCAAACAATCAAATCGATCCCTTCAAATAGGAATTTCTTCTCGAGTCGGACTAAACCAAATTATGAAGTTACCTTCCACTATCTCTCGGTTTTTACGTACAACTTATGCAGTGGAGCTGAGATACATCCTCCGACCGCCGCGGCAGTGGAACACATAATACGTGTATGTTGCATGTGACACTGGAACTATGTCTTTCTCTATTAATGATTGATATGCTCCGGTATCTCGCCATTACTGTAGACTGGGATATAAATCATCTTTATCATTACCAGTAGACCGTTTCTTCGTGGAAAGCTTTCTTCTCTTTCTTCAAATTAGTTGTTCACTTTCGTCGACTGAAGTCATGCTATCATGCTCATTGATGTGAAACACCATACAAAACTAGTAGCGAAGGATTTTTCCTGCTCAGTCTCAAGATTCGGCAGTTCGTTTCACGGATACCAAAGCGTTAAGGGGGCATTTTCTAGCCCCCCACCTTCTTAATTTTTCTGGTTCGTCCAGCAATTGCCAACATTCTGTTTTTGTATGTCCCATATTTCTCTTACAGTTGTTCACATTCTATTTTTCCATCTTGGCGTTTCTCGTTTTCTCATATCCTTCTGGCTGTTTGTTGTTGATTGTTCATATTGTCTGTTGTCTTCATAATATTTTTCCCTGTTTTTGTCTTCATGATTATTTTTCTGCACATTCTTGTGTGAATAGCTTTCCTTGGCTTTTTCATAATGGGTAATACGACCGTGGCTTTTTATTGCGTCTAATTCGTATTGATCGGCGATTCTTGCTGCTCTCGGTTTATGTTTTGTGGCATTCTCCTCATCTAAATATTCTTATTGATTGTGGGCTCAAAACAGTTCTTAAATTCTTTCGATGAGAGATGACTATTTCGTAGGTTTCTCAAACGTATCGAGTTTTCGGCTTCTTTCGTTTTCCACTTATAAATAAGACTTCTTTTTTCTTTGGCAAATTGTAAATTATTTTGCTCTTTAATTATTTTCCATGAGCGGAATTTATGTCGGTAGGCTTCTGGCACCAACTCAAATGCTTCAAGGATTAATTGTTTTGCCTTTTTCATTATCTTGGGCCATCGCCATTAGGTAAGGCTGCATACGCCTTTTGTGCTGTTACCAGTTAAAAATCTGTCTGCAATCAGGAAGGTCCAATTTTCTTTTTGGCCAGTTTTGCCCCGTTTCAGCAACCCCTCTCAAAACACAGGAAAATTGTTCCACGTCTCTTTCGGAAAACTTTGGAAACTAATAGATGCAGTTTCTTTTTAATGATAGCTTCTGATTTCTTTTTCCAGTTACTGCTTTTGTTTCTTATTCTCTCTAGTTCAATTTCTCTTTGCATATTCATCTCTTTTCTACTGAGTTCTCTTTTCGGCCTCTCTTTGTTCTCTTCGTTTTCTCGTTCTTAATCGTTTTTTTCTTTCGTTCTCGTTCTAATCGCATTTCTTCCAATTTCTTAATTTTTTTCAATTCTAACCAACACATCTGGGAATTTCCCCCGGCAACTCTCCTTGGACATCCTTTTTCTAGTCTCTGCCTTCTTCGATGAAATGCCCTTTGATTCTTCTGGACGTGTTTGCTCCTTTCGCATATTCATCTCTTAACTGGCAATTGCAAACTGGATTCCAAACATCGAATAGTTTTCCGCTTTCTTCAATTCCTTCAGCTGTTGCACATTTGGGGCTTCATTGATATTGTTTAAGGAATTCTTTAGTCATCGAAGTCACTTTTTCTTACGTTCTTAGCTAATTCCTAACTAATCCTTATTAAATAACCACGACAAAATTTTATTTTAATTTAGGAAGATCAAAAAAACCCGATGAAAAATCGAGAATTATATAGCACTCAAAACTTGCCCGCACGGTGTAGTTTTAGCCTTATGCTTAGGCCTACAGTTATTTAAAGCCTTAAGACTTAATAAAAAGAGTGGGACCGAGGGAAGCGAACAAAATAGAAAAAGTTTCAGTAACCTTAAATGGGAAGAAGTGGTAGTTCGAAGAACCGACGGCTTCTCAGGCGAGCTGTGCGTCAGTGGAAAACAAAGCTGGGGGTTCCTGGCGTGGTCGCACCAAATATGTTACGGGTTATTATTTTCTTAATATTCCCAAAACATAGGATTGAAATGAAAAATGTAAATGAAAAAATGTGGTTAAATTATATTGTGAAAATTAAATAAATCGGTGCCAAACTGTCCTTACACAGGACAGATTGGTACGTTCACAGTGTATAAGACAGTCACAGCACAACTGTGTCTACAGATTCTTCCAGGACCACAAGCCCGTGTGTGATCTGTCCCGCAGCAGTTCGATGATAGTTTCGCACATAGGAAGATAGGCTCTGCAAACACCGTAACGGCTCTCGCCGACAACTCGCTTGGAGAGACCAGAATGGGATGGTGGGGCGTGTTCATGCCGCGTTAAATACGTCTGTGAAGATTCGCTCACGGTCAGCTACCAATTGTTTGGTCATCCATTGTCTGATGACATGACATGTCTGTTGTCAGTCATGTACCGTAGATAGCTGACAAGCTGGACTTTTGTGTAAAATTGGAACTTGAAATGCATGGCGCGGAAAAGTTATTGCTCTAACAATTTTTTATTCTTTGTTTTTATTTTCTCTTTATGCTTTGCTTTTATTTGTTTTTATTTCTTTAATATTTTTATTTCTTTAGCGGCATTTTCTGTTTTTCTGATTTTTGTTACTTGTTTTGTTTTGGTTTTGTTTGGGGCGGGACGAGAGATGGGGGGGACGGATGATGGGGGGGGAGGGGGAATGGAGATAGCTCTCACAAAACAATAAAATGCATAATAAAGCAAGAAGACAAACTGCCTAGCACACAACACATGTAATTGATGTAGGAGATGAATTCATAAAAGTGACGTTAAATTAGAGGGTGCCATTCAATTTTTCAACTCCTCCTCTAGACTGCCGCTATATTAGAGGTGCCGTTCAAATAGAGGTTTTGCGGTATATGTTCCTTAACAAAAGTCTGATACTATGCGTAATTTCATTTTTCCCTTACTAAGCTGTTTCTCGTTTGCTATGGCGACTGGACTTCTTGACTGTTAAGACTACATATACTGTAATTCAGTTTTTTGCATCCACACTCTACATCTGAAGATTTTTAGTTTTTGCTGCGGAACTTTGCCCCATTTTGATGTGTCACAAGATGTATGCGTGCCTGTGTCAACTCAACTCATTTATTGGCACTTCATTTCGTTGTGGTGTCTTGTATTCTTAAAACCGAATTTATAAGATCGACTGAATTTTTAAAATTGCATTTCAACGGAATTTTTGATTTATGACGCAATGAATGTCATCGTTGCTTTATTGTAAAATCTACACATGCGAGAACCTTTATGATAGAAACCGTTGTTGGAGAGCGTAATTAACAAAGCTGAACCACTTTGATAGCTAATTTCGTCGCTGTATTTGCCGCAGGATCTGCACATTATAACGTCAAAACTCGAATATCTGCATCTATGGATATTGCATCAGTGTCCCATTCTCGCATGGGACAATAAGGATTGTACCTGCCAATGTATAAATGCTAGCCGGCATAGACTATCTCCAGAAAGTTGTTTTTGACTAGTTTATCAAACCTATTTATTGGTTTGTTGTTCTAACACTTGCAGTATTTTCAGACTTAGATAGACAGTCTCACCTTGCTGTGTCTCATTGCCACAATGTATTTATTGTTTGTTCCTTTTCTACGTCATGACACTGTTGTGGCAGCATCAAGCACATGCCCGCCTCAAAGCTTTATTAATAATCAATCTAAGTCACGACGGGGCTTCAATGTTCTTGTATTTCTCTGGAAATTTCATTTGTTCCAACATTTGATAAAGTTTCTTGAGACATCGAACTGATTCAGCATATAAGTCGATTTTGATTACTCTTAAAATCCATAATTCTTAAATGAAAGTCCTAAATATTGATCACAAAAAGTCATAAAGAAATTCCTAAAATTGAGTCTCAGATTTTTTGTTGACATCCTGAAAGGAACAAATTAGTATGAAAAACAAAAAAAAATAAAAATTTGAATGATGAAAAATTTCTCTAATTATCTGACTAGTGTTCTGTCCGACCTAGATCTCGATTACAATCTGCTTAATCAAGGTCGAGTTTGCATCTCTGGATATATCAATGTGCAAGTCTGAGATGCAAGCCTGCATGGATCGGTCGTTGCCGGAAAATTGCCGCGGTCAGATAGTCGATCAATTGGCCTATAAGCTGACTGGACCCTCGCGCGGCTGTCCTATTAAATACACGACTTGATCGAACCCGCATGCTCAAGTAGACAGAAAGTGGAAGCAAGTCCGTCGGCGCTAATATCGGATAGTAGTATGTGGTTTACGTGTCGTAAACTTGAAAAAGAGTTTGAAGAAAATCTGAGAGCCTTCGCCACGCACTTCCGTTTTATCGTTTTTTAAGAAATGTATCGATTTTTGTGGAATGATCCCCCTGTGCTTAGGGCTTCACTGCTATAAGTTTGTGGTAAAATAGGCGGAATTGATTGTGAAATGAAACAATGTAATTAAATGCGAAAAAATTACAAATGCATTTTGTCTTTCTCGCTTTTTATGATTTTGCTGGTTAAACCTTTCGCCTTCAAGAGGTCTTTTAATTCATAATGAGGACTTGTGTACTGGTGACAATGTTAAGCTATTATCGTTGAGTACTGTTGACAACGCCGTGTCTGGAAATTACAGAAGCCGTCGATCCAGGTCGATCCCTACTACCCAATTGATACTTAATTGTGGTAACATCGGCAATAGGCAAATGACAGCGCAATGGATCTATCACGTGATATGGAATCGGAATGTGTATAGCCTTCTATGTACAAGGGCAGTTGTAGCAGTTTTGTTTGACACATAGGCACACCTTTCTTGGACAGTATAGTGTCATTGATTTTGAGTCAGTCACTTTCAATGAAAAGTGAGGACCCTCAGATGAAAGAGTATGCGTACTGTCCAAGTTACTAACAAAGGAAAGCATCCTATCTCCAATGCTTCTCAAATTGTCCCCATCTTATTGACTGTTTCAAGACTGTAATGGTCTAGGAAAGTAGTCAAGGGAAGTATATTCCAAATTTGGGCTGAGCTACTCATAGTACATGTATGTGCATTTTCTAGGCTCACATGATAGTATGTGAGTGCATTAGCTCTGTGTGTGCTTCTGGAGAGCATCTTAGCTTGGGTGTGCACTCATTTACTGCAGAGCTGCTTCTACCAAAATAATACCTTCAGAGGAGACTAAGTGAAGCAACATCCTGTCAGGCGGAAAGCGATTGAAACTCGATCGTAAGTTTTTCGCCCGCAAGATTCTGGACACATTTATCAACCCGCTCGAGATGGTTGAGATGAGTTATAGGGTACCGGCCCGCAGATGACAGCAATAGTTGACGGATAATTTCAGTACATAGCATAGACGTTTGCACTTCATTATAAAGTTTATTGGAAAGCTCATTGATTATTCTCTTCCATTTCAGGTGCTCACGATGGGGGCAGCCACCTCTAACATCAGCGCAGTGCCTCCCTGTTACGGCAGCGTTGCTGATGGAGGTGGTTCTGGCTCATCTGGTAGAGGTAACCACACCGGAACTTCGGGCTCTTCAAGTCATCACGGAGATAGTGATGGTTCCCTACGCCTTCCTGCTTTCGTATCCAGGAAGGCGCGCTCTGTAAGCACGTTATCTGGAGCAACTTGTGCAGGATTTCTTGGTTCCTCACATGGTTCTCCGTCGTCACACAACAATACTAATGCTTCAACAAGCAACAGTAGTGGAAACGTTTCTTCTGTCGCATCCTCCTCAAAATCTGCAAAATTATCGACTCTCCGCAAGAAAATGTCGAAATTCCGACGAAAATCAAATATCGCTACTGATTATGGTAAACAAATGCGTGAATTTATATCTGGTTGGTCCTATCGCGAACTCTTGTCTCTGCGTCAGGAGTACGAAGCATTGTCCACATTGAAAGATTTGAATATCCAAGCCAATACTACTCGTGCCCCCGCTCGCTCAGCCAAAACCGATCTTTCAAACATTTATGAATCACAATTGTGCGCTGATGCTCAGTTAGTCTATCAAGGTTCCCTGTTTCCAGTCCACAAAGCTATCCTCTGTTCGCGCTGTAGTGTGTTCCGATCTCTATTTGCTGCCAATCCTTGCATAGACTTCTCTACACCCATTCCAGTGGAGATCCGCACTCCAGGAATCGACGTTACCATGTTTTCATGTTTACTGAAGTATTTGTACACAGGCCAAATCAGCATGGAGGAGGCACGCCTCGATAACTGGGAGACACTCAGTCTTCTGTGTGAAGAATTTGGTACTCCCAATCTGATGGAACAAGACTTGAAGCGGCTGCTTGATTCCGCCTCGTATTCGGATTGTGTATTGATCTTCTCTTCTCCTTATCTGTCAGAGAGCGGCAGTGTTGGTCGCCGACTTCATCCTGCCTCTTATTCATCGCCGAATTCTCCACAAACTCTTCGTCATCGTCACACCATGAACCGTATCTGTGAAGTGCGCTGTCATCGTGCTGTCCTAGCTGCGAGATCCAAGTTCTTTCACAACTTAATTCTTCGACGGGACAGCTCAGAATCTACTCTTCGTGTGGTACTGGACGAGAACATTATTCCCCGGAAGTATGCATTGATCCTCCTCAATGCTTTCTACACGGACAAACTGGACATGCATTTGTTATTACGGCCGGACGCTCATCATTTGTCAGATTTGTCAGGGACCACATCACGGCACACGTCTTTGACGCTTGGAGGGAGTCTGGGATCAGCCAGCAGTAATCCGAAACGGGAATCGTATCCGAATATTAATACGTCTTCAAATCAAAGTGGATCTGGTATTAGAAATACTTGTCCTACGACCTGTACTTTCTCTTCAATGAAATATCTCCTTCGTGAGGTGATGGAATTGTATCAAATTGGACAGTTCTTGGAATTCGCTTCATTATCACAAAGTAAGTTGTTCTCATTGTATTCCTTCAATCATAGTAAAACGTCTCATGCAGCGCCATGGCAGTCTGTTTTTTAAATCTTTAGGTGACGATTTAATTAGTTAATTGCATTTAACACCTATATGCACACAAAAATTCCATAATATGAGATATGGTGGCGGTCTATTACAAGTTTCCATCAGAAAACAGCAACCGTCAGACCCTGTTCAACGTGGACGAGAATCTGGGAAGCAAGTAAATATGTCTATTAGAAGCTTGACGGTATTTCTGCATAGGCATTGCCATCATACATGAAAAGGATGGTTTGAAACAGGGATGTGGAGTCGGAGTCCTATCAAATGATGGGACTCCGGCCTATAACTGGACCCGAAATATAATACAAACAAATTATTTATCCTCGTGCATAGCTGTCACTGTCTTAATGTCAACTTTCTCCGTCAAGTAAAAGTACAGAGACACTGCTGCATGCAAAGCTTGTAATAGTTGAGGGAATGAACCGTGATAGCGAAAAAAGGATTGTCTTTTCAATCGGTGATTCAGTAGAGAAGAAAAGCCTTCCTAGCCTCGATCACACCTACGCGCCAAAGATCACATCGGAGACAAAGATGAAATACTAGTTTGTTTGAGAACATTATCATCTTACCCTCACGTTAATCGTGTATGTGATGGCTCCTCTAAAGCGGATATTAAAATCGAAAGTGTACTCATATTTTTGAAGAAGGATGGGGGATTTTCTTGCCTGGTAGAGACGGGAGAAAACCGTGTGAAGCACACATCAACAAGATGGGAGGAGCCGAGTCGTATGCATTCAACTGAAAGCGACATTTGATAAACTTTCATCGAAAATGAGTGATAATTGATACAGCAATGATCACTAAAATAGGTTCAGCTAATCCTATAATGATCTATGATGTAGGCTACCGATTTGTTTTTCAAAAAACTGAGGCCGGATTCTCGACACGAGCTAACCCTTAAACTAAGCACTGGATCACATGTCCGTTCGCGAGCGGTGCGTCTGTAAGCGACTAACCCAATTCTCGACACAGGATAGGCTTAGCGAGCTTGCGCTCAGCCTGGTTTAGGATTTCTCCTTATCCATATTCCCAGTGGTCTCACGTAGCGGTTAAGGCAGTTCATGGGTACTGTTTGCTAATTTGTGTAATAGCATTTCCTTTCTACCTGTGTTAAGAGACAGATATATGAATGATGGCTGCCTTCCTTGATATTTATCCTGACTTAGAAGATGAATAGCAAGTACAACGTGATATTTTTTCATACAATGACTCGAAATTCTATCGCCTTTACCGCTTCGATAAAGCTACATTTTCCTATATCGTCGATTTAATTCGCCCTGATATTCAGCGATCGACTGCTCGATCCTCTGGGTTATCAAGTGAAACACAAACGGCAGCCGCGATCCGATACTACGCGACCGGAACGTTTCAAACAGACTTAGGAGAAGGTCTAAGTATTAGTCAGCCGTCAGTTCATCGATCTGTTCGGAGTGTTAGTATCGCTCTCAATAAAGTATACGATCAGTTTGTCACATGGCCTACTTCTGATCAGTTGCGACAAAGCAAGATTCATTTCTACAAAATTGCCAATTTTCCAAATGTGATTGGAGCAATCGATTGTACTCATATGAGAATAATGCGGCCCGGTGTCGATGAACATCAATACATCAACCGAAAATTCTATCTTTCTCTTAACATCCAAGCAGTCTGTAGACCGACGGGGTTGCTTCATAATATGTAGGTAAACTGGCCTGGCGTCAGAACAACGTCTTCGCTCATATGGAAGCATCTCAGCTCCATGGATATATCCTTGGAGACTCGGCGTATCCTTTAACGGAATGGTTGCTTACTCCTTTCGCAACCTCCAATACACCAAAGAGACAATCTTCCAATGTATCTCACAAGAAGACGCGTGTAATAATCGAGAACACTTTTGGTAGACTAAAACGAAGATTTCATCTCCTACACTCCGAAAATCGCCGTCCCAAAATGGAAGACATTGTTCGTGATATTTATGCTTGTGGCATCTTACACAACATCGTGGTGAACAGGAAGCAACCTGACTTGAACGATGATATTGCTGGTGATCAACCCTGTTATCCCATATGCTGGAGAGTTGAATAATCAAGCTAAACGTGATTTTGTAGCCAACCAATATTTTAGATGAAGTCCCTGACCTGTGAGCTGTGAATGTCGGTTTCGTTTATATTATACAAACATTGTAAACACCCTTTCTCTTGGTATATTTTGTCATTATTACATATCATATTACAATTTTCATAACCTTTGGAAGATATAATTTCAATTATATTTAGTTTCATTTCAATTTCTATCTATAAACATTATTATGATCGGCATTTATTATCAAAATATAATATATAAATAATATTGCTATAATTATAATAAAATTATTTACTTTTTTTCAAAAATTGGAATATTTCAGTACAATTATTACTTTTAAAAAAGAAAACCCACGTTCAATGTTATCCTTTCATTGCCGTGTTATGCGACCTTATTAATTTTTAGTGGTACTATAATTAATATTTATCAATATCTTTTGTGAACCTGTGGCCATCATAATGAACCTGTTCCGCCGAATATGCCGAATAGCCTCTCGTCCGCGACTGATAGCCGTTGTGGTGGTGGACCGCCAACCGTTTTGCCGCAGCCTCTTTTGGTCGCCAAGTATCTAGTCTTGGCTCTCGATTTCAAATTTTTCATTTTAGTTTTCACTTGTAGAACCGTCCGTTTAAAACTACCACAAGCATTGAGAGCTTCGGGATCTCCTCCCAAGCGACCTTTTTCTTGCGACCGAAATCGACGGTCTTCTCGTCCGAGTCTATGACGCTATTCTTCTTCTCGTGCTCATCCAATAGTACTTTTAATTCTTCCTCAGACATGTCAGGAGCCTTGTCTTCTTGTTGGCTTGCCATACTTGAAACTTGAAACTAATTTGACTTCAAAGCAGTTTCTCCTTGAAATAAGTTAGCGATTACGATAAACATTTAGCTCCAGTGTGTGTGGTAACTGATATTTCCATAGTGAATGACCTAGTTTATGTGTGTGTTGCTGCTTGTCTACGCGTCACAACGTGAGCTTGTGTCGAGAATTCGGTTATCGCTATCCCGCTCACATGGTGAGCGGCTAACCCATATCCAAGACTCGCGCTAAACCTTAGCGTGAGCCTGTGTCGAGAATCCGGCCTCAGGGCTTTATATACTTGCCACCCGGAGTCGGAGTCCTATCATCCTGATAGGACTCCGCATCCCTGGTTTGAAATGTTAGCAGGTTACAAATAAGAACATTCATTGGTAATTTAGCAGTGTTGGAAACGCAGGTTTGAACTCAATCAGGCATTTATTTGCATTTTGATTTCGGCCACCTTCTTCCATTTGCGAAGTTTCTTGTGAATTCATCCTTTATTGATTGGTACTGTCATCCATGAACGTCTCAACATTCCAATGGATGATGATCTTGTCAGACTCGGTGGATTGAAGCTTCCACTAGTCTACCTCAGTGCAACCGCTTGGTTGCAAAAGTTTGAAAACATTTCCCGGGAGTAATGAGAACCCTAGTTGTACTGTTAAGATGTCCCTTCCTGTCGCCGATTTCTCTGAACTGTATCTGAGTTAACTCCTTGGCGTTTCTGATTTCGCCGTTCGGAACTCTTGTATGTGCACATTAGTCGCAGGGAACGATATTTGAATCTTTCTTCATGTAAAACACGTGACTCGATCGCAAACTGATCAATGATCGACGACTGGCTTAGTGATAAGAAAGCGATCTGTAAACAAACCTTCACTCGTTCGAAGTTGTCCTTCAGTCGTTGTGCGGGCACTTGCACCGTTGCCAGAGCACGTGCTGGTATTCAGTTACTCAACGATAGGAAAGTACCAAGTATGCATGCTGACAGAATGAACGATAATGCCGGCGTAAGTTCAGTTTGCACAATGTGCCAGATGTTTCAACATGATGGAGTACCCGCGCTATCAAACCACATATGCAGTTCACGGAGTTTCTGTTGATAATCAGTAACTGATTAAGATTGTAGGCAACTTATTTAGACTGCAAACTAATGCGTATATTCACGCAAGAAAGATACGAATCACAAATGTAAGCTAGAACATTGAGAAATCATTTCTAATGCAGACAATTGCAGGAATACAAAATGAAAGAATGTCCCATCATAAACAGCTACGAAGTAGTGAATACTTTTCGTTACCTCGGTGATGTCATTGATGCTGGCGGGGAGCAAGTGTCAGAGCGAGGATCTGGAACGGTTGGTGCCGGTTTCGTGAAATGGCTCCCGTTTTGACATTTAGAGAAACTGCACTTTCAATGCAGGCAGTCATCTATAAGTCATTTGTGCGCACCAGCATGTTGTACGCAGCGAGACTTGGGCTATGTCATCAGAGTGTTTGAAGCGTCTTGAAGTGAATGAAATGCGGATGATCCGTTGGATGTGCGGAGTCTCCTCTCGCGACCGCATTTTCAATGAAGATCTCAGAAGAAGAATGTGCCTGGAGCCTATCGGTGACTCTATAAGAAGATGTCGACTAAGATGGTGTGGACATGTGGAGAGGAAAGACGAATGTCAGTGGGTGAAGCGCGTGGGGAAATTGCAAGTGGAAGCTCGCCGACCTGTTGGACGTCCAGAGAAGACATGAGGCGAACACATCAAAGAAGACCTTCGAACGCTCGGGCTCTGTGTGGAAGATGCAAGCGACCGAGCGAAGTGGAGAACTGCCATACAAGCGAACCGTCGTACCCAACATGAATGCAACAATCAACGTTAAATGGTATAAGTATAAGTAAGTAAGTCCCATCATAAACAGCAAGTGATGTCATCGCAGGATGCTCAGCTTATATTGTCAGAACAGTGAGACTTCTGCATGCTCGCATAAAACAACACACGAAAGACAAAACTCTTCTTTTTATAAGCACGCAATTCAATGCTCAAATAATGACACCAACATATAATGTGATTATGATTAGGTCTAGGGATCGACCGTGCTTGATTTTGTAGCGGTACACGTGCCCGTGACAGGGTACTTACCATAACACTAGACCCGATCCGTATCTACTTCCTTTTAGCGATGTAAGCGAACATTTCATAACCAGAAACACAGTACTTGGCTGATCGTTATCAGTTATCTAATGCTCTAATCAGATGCCATTTTTATGGTGATTGCCGAAATTTCGGCTGCCTTCCCTATTCTAGCCTCTAACACTAGAGGTGGGCTATACAGGGTCGAGAAATGGTCACTCCATTCGAACATCAGCAGTGTCTCCTGATCATCTTGGTACTGATTTTATTGAAATCCGTGCGAAATTGAGTAGGTGCGGACGAAAACAAACCTGGTAAGACACTCTGTCAAAATTTTCACGGTTGATGTTTTCTACGACAGTTCGTAACAAGCAATGACTTCAACAGGAAGGAGCTGCGACTTTCAGTTGGTTGACTATAAATATATCTGCGGATTCTTAGCGTATAAATTGGTATCAACCGTGTTTTCTTTGAATAATTGTATGAATGGTCCCAGAATTCCTAAAATTTCAGCCCGCGGGTTTCCATTTTCATTTTCTTAGGTATCTCAACTGATAACCGTGTGCACTGTGCATGTCAACGTCTGAATTATTTCAACCCTCCAATAATGTTTATTCAATTACTGCAACATAGTTTTTAGAATTTAACTTCTGAAATCACAACTGTGCGTGCCTCTAATTACGTGAAGATATACGCATACTTAGGCCTATTATACGCTGATGGTGAAAATGGTCCCGAAACTCTGTCCAACGGAAAGACTAGAAGTGATATTCAAATGGCATGAACGTTCACAGCAACATTTAAAACGCATGTTCGAAGAGGCACAATATATTCGACTGAAACTGCTGCATGAGACATGAATGAGCCTATAAGACTATATTGGTAGCCTAATACAAAAATCGAGCTATACACATAGAACCTAGGAGCATTGAGATAATCAAGTGTCAATGGAAATATTTTCTTTCAAGTAATCACCTCAAGAGGTTGTGTTGCACTGGCATGAAAGCTGAAGAATATATATCTGATTCATATTGGGCAAGGCGTGGGAGGTTCCTAAATCACCATTGATTTGATGACAAAGAGAAAAGTATACTCATTGGTGCAGATGTCAAGCTTAAATTGTGAACCGAAGTAGGATATCGAAGCATTCATCCGCGAATAATGACCAACCACTCTCCATCTTATACAGACTTCACCGAAATTCGACATCACAATTTTTCCCCAACATTCTATTGATCATGACAACTGACGCAAATAATGCGCATTCTCTTCCGGAGATGCCTAATGAAGACCACTGCAGATAAAAATGGATGCAAATGAGTCTTTCATTGAGTGTGAAGCGAAAGGGGTCTTCGTACAAAACGATATCATGAAAAATATCATGAACGTTCCTGGCAGTAACTTAATCTCTGCAGTTGCCTGAAATTTTGACTGGATTATCAGTTGCCTCTCGCAGCTACAAAATATTTGGAAGATTACTTGACTAGTCATGGTATAATAATTGGAGAGAGTCAGATATTTCTGACATTAATTTTTATTTCTTATCTTTACTGTAGATGTACCAAATTTTTCGGTTAACATCCAGAAATCATCTTCAGGTACTAAAGACTAGGTGAGGAGAAGTTTAAAAGAGGAGGAATTTGAAAGTGATATTTACAATGAAATGATATGACATGATGTAAAATAGGCCTACTTTAGCCTACCTCCACATACGTCCACTATACTGCAAGTGGCAATTGATTTTCAGGCGCATGGACTTCAGATGTTGCTGAGATAGTTCTTACGACATCAAATAAATTTCATCTCATGACTTTCCCTATGAAAGTTTCATCAAAAACTGAGTTTCATAGAAGACTATTTTGGAGAAGATTAGCCTTGTTTTGCCGAGTGAGATAGTAATGAAAAGCGTCGATGGAATGCAGACACAGAACATGTAACTGTATGAGTGATCACGCGGATGGATCATTTTAAGCAGATTTCATTGAGCGGTGTGACCCATTCAATGACATGATGGGATGGAGACATCTAAAGCACACCACATTTCAGAATGTAAACACATGACCCCATATTCTTATAGGAGCATTTGACCTTAGTAAACAGATTTTGACGTTTATGCTTGATACTTTGTTTGTGACTGATGTTTTGCGTGTATTTTTTATTGAACTTCAACTCTCTATAAGTCTGATATAAATGATAAGCACTTTCATATTGGGCATTATGTGGCTATTTTAAGTAACTTCACCGTTATTTTTTAAATGGGCCGCACCTACTCAATTTTGGGTCAATTTTGATCAAATTAGTGCCATGGTGCTCAGAAGTCAGCTTTACTAAATGAGCATGTGTGTGAACGCGATTATTTATATACTCGATTTTTATAGCCCACTAATACCAATAACATCTTAATAAAAATGGACCCCAAACCCAACGAAACTCCCTTCCATCATCAATTTGCCTCTCCTGATTAGAGATCGATTTTTAAATGAGGTGCCTTCTAACTGGCTCTAAGTTGATTCGTCTAAATTTAGTGCTGCAAACAATTTTATAATAAGTAGGAACAGGTAAACATTTTAGCACGTAAATCACTGAAATTTACTATGCATTGAATAATAAATGCAGTTAAGCCATGCCTTTGTTAGGCACGGTGCCCATCCCTGGGGACTCGGTTGATCCTTAATTAGGTCCGACATCGCTGATCTCTGTCTATCAACTCCATCATTCTATCCAATATCAACTCCAAATATGAAATGGACTACCTGAAAGAATTTCTATTCCTTTGATTTCCGACATCTTTTCCCGTTAAATTGATGGCAAAGCAACTCTATACCGAATTGAATTTTGATGCTTGGAAAGCATTTGATATGGTTATTAATGCGTCGTGTAAATCAGCTGTCTTAGGCGTCTATGACTTTATTAAACCGGTTTCGGATAAGTCGGTCAACTTCTCTTAACCTCCAGGAATAGAAGGATATACATCACACAGATTGACACAAAATTCAAATGTTTCAAGTTATTCTGAGCAGAGACCTGAAAAGATATCATACGTAAAATAAGATAACATAGAGCCTCAACTAGATGTATACCAAAGCCGAAGGAATAGGATCTTTGGGTCAAAAATAAGGGATCTTTGGAGACCATGCTCCATATATGGGCATGCATTGGGACTCAGATTGCAGTTTTTGGTTAAATTGAAATTTTCAATGTTTTCTCTGATTAAATGAAAAGTACTAATGCAATCTTCTTTGGATTTACACGTGTTTTTCCTTGATCCTGTCTGACAAGAGGAACTCACTAGAACTCGGCAGACGCACCGATTCGTAGTAGGCATAGGGTGTACATCATTCTGTGAAAGTCTCAGTTTCGGCCTCGTTCCCTGCAGAAACTCGCTCTGGCTGTCGGACTATGAGGTGTACATCATTCTGTGAGTGTCATTTTCGGCCTCGTTCCCTGCAGAAACTCGTGCTGTCTGCCGGACTATGAGGTGTACGTCATTGTGTGAAAGTCTCATTGTCGTCCTCGTTCCCTGCAGAAACTCGTGCTGGCTGCCGGACTATGAGGTGTACATCATTCTGTGAAAGTCTCATTGTCGTCCTCGTTCCCTGCAGAAACTCGTGCTGGCTGCCGGACTATGAGGTGTACATCATTTCTGTGAGTGTCATTTTCGGCCTCGTTCCCTGCAGAAACTCGTGCTGGCTGTCGGACTATGAGGTGTACATCATTCTGTGAGTGTCATTTTCGGCCTCGTTCCCTGCAGAAACTCGTGCTGTCTGCCGGACTATGAGGTGTACATCATTCTGTGAAAGTCTCATTGTCGGCCTCGTTCCTTGCAGAAACTCGTGCTGGCTGCCGGACTATGAGGTGTACATCATTCTGTGAAAGTCTCATTGTCGGCCTCGTTCCCTGCAGAAACTCGTGCTGGCTGTCGGACTATGAGGTGCACATCATTCTGTGAAAGTCTCATTGTCGGCCTCGTTCCCTGCAGAGACTCTTGCTGGCTGCCGGACTATGAGGTGTTCATCATTCTGTGAAAGTCTCATTGTCGGCCTCGTTCCCTGCAGAAACTCGTGCTGGCTGCCGGACTATATTCCATGGAATGGAGAGGCACAACTTTGTCGTAACGTATATCAAAACAGTGTCCATTAGTCCTTTTACGAAGGGGTGCTCCTGTTTCTCCAATGTTAATATAAGGGAATTTTTCACATTTTAGTGCGTGTACAGCGTTAAGTGCTGCGTGGGTGGTAGCATCAGCCGCTTAAATGTTATATGAAAGACCTGTGATTGATATTATTGAAGAGATATATTGGATAAGAAAATCTCAATAGGGTTCCGCTACCCTTGTGGCGGAACGCGCTTCCGCAATTTTTTGAGAGAAAACCCGTGATGTTGATACTCAGTTATTCTGTTCTATGCATGCTAAGACATTTTGGATTCCTGAATGATAATGTCATTATTTTGCTCATTTCAGCATGTGAAGACTTCATAGTTGAGCATTTGTCATTGGAAACCGTGGTTCCTTTACTACGTTGGTCTGCACAATCACACGGGTCAGCTTGGGTGCATCGACAAGCTCTGCATTTCCTCCATGAAGAATTCCTCCAAGTCGTACACAGTCCCGTCCTCTACGATCTCAACAAATACGAACTTGTCACTGCCCTACGTTCGCCATTTTTGCAAGTGAGTCGATTGACTTATTAGACCTTATCGAAATATTCAGATTCGTTCAAGTTTTTGAGATTTTTAAGGTTCGGCCGAACCAGTACATTTCCCGAACCTCAAAAAAGGTTGAACCTCGCCGAACCTATTGATAATTTCTTCTGAATATTTCGAAATACTGTATGAGCCATCTTCGTTTGAAACTTCATGGGCAAATAGCCCATTCTTATCATCTTACGAATTGTTAAGTCATAAATACATTCTCATGCTTAAACCTTTCGCACGATTGGATTGTAATCTTCAACAACACAAAGTCGATGACGAAGTGTTGAAAGAAGCATCTCTCCAGTCTGTGCTCATCAGTGTACTCACAAAGAATGTTTTCGGAGGCGGGAACGATTTGAGAGGACCGTCGCTCCCGCCTGCTTCCATCTCAGGGGCGAGATGTTGTTTTTACGTCAGAACACACGATGAACTTTGTTCGTGATCGTCATTCGTTTTGTTTATTCAGTTTGCGTTTCCAATGCATATTAATGCAGTTTCAACTTTCCTTTTCCTGTCTCTAGGCTTCACTCTATCGCAGGCCAGCGCTAAAGTCGTTTGTAAATGATCAGGTACAAAACCACAAACCGAAATTCCGAACCCAATACTGTGCGAGACTCAAAAATTAACTTAAACCTACAGGTGTCTTGCAAGTGTTTGTGGGGACAAGTGCATTTTTGCAAAAGCATCGGTTGAATGCCATCTTTGATATTCGCGTTGAATTACTGATAGCCAAATAGTCACTTCAGTGTTTGATGAGATGGAAACTTTACATCGAACCTGTATAGGCTACCCGTTAATAGCTAGAAGGGATGAGACAGTGGATCAGAAAAGTTACGTGCATGGAAGAAGATCTGGGAGCGAGTAGTGAAAGATGACCTCAAACGTGTTCGACTGAAATAGAAGTCCATACTCAAGCAGCAAACGTCTAACTCATTATCCTCTGGAAGCAAAGGACGCAAATAAAGGATGCTTGAACCCTACTGTTGAAATTATCGTTATCCTACGACCAGACGAGCTACCGGGCAAAGACAGGATAAAGTAGCCTGTTTTGCGGTCCATCTGTTTGCTCAGCCGTTCTAGATGTCAAATGCTGGTTCGTAGATGGGTCTACTGACAATCACTCCATATTGGGGAACACAAAGAAGGAATGCGAAAAGACTGAGGACACGAAAAAGGTACAAGAATCATCTGAGACTAAATTTAGCTGCGTGCCAGGATAGACCATGATTTTCAGTGTTCTCATTTGCCACCCTCAAGTCCACCCTGCCTTGTGCGCTATTGACTCGTTGAATTTCGGAAGCACTGCTGAACGCGATGGCTGGCGGAGTATATGCAGATAGGGAGGGATCCGAACAGAAGATCGACGTGCAATGACGAGCCTCTCAGCAGACAGCCGATATCCTATGTTCTAGTTCATCAGACTTGCCTCCCAACTGTGTAGAAGCCAGTGTCGCCGTATCGATGTGCAGGTGGGTCCTATTGTAGGACGAATCAAGCGTCTGCAGCTGACGAGAGTCCTTCAAGTCTGTTGACATTGCGTGGATAGGATACAAAGGTAATAATCATTCACCCTCATGTAAATTGAAGTGTTTCGAATAATTTTACAACAATTTCGGGAAATATATCAGCAGGTAATTTATTGATAGCATTTTCTAGGATTTTCAACCTCATCTTTATATTTTAAGTGTTGGGAACTGTACTTTCTCTTTCAAATATATTTCATAAATTATCTAACTGCACCAACCATCGAGCATTGAGGTCTACTGGGCCATGTCTTGTAAGCTCACTTCGCTGGGAGGTATGACCAAGTGTACAAACGACTATTTTTATCATAATCCTGTCATCTGTGATGATTTTTCTTTTGTAAACACAAGCACGTCATTGCAAGCTCGTAATATTGACCATTAATTATTTCAGGCGCCTGAATCAGAAGTTCTCAATGCAGTTATCCGGTGGGGCGAACATGAATTGTTGCGGTTAATGGATGAACGAGGTATGAGCATGTCGTGCATCGTCATATCATCTTGTGTAGGTGGAATTCGTTAACATTTAGAATCTTGGGCTACAGCAAGCCAATTAATCATTCGATAAGGAATTATGAAGATGAAAGCTCTTACCAATGATGGAAATAATCATTTCACTTAGAATATTATCTGAATTGCTAATTGACCTATACAAGGTCCGCACTTCAAATTGATGACATGAAATCAATTATACTGTCACATAGCTTTGGTCACTTAGAAGTCACTGATTTCGTCAGATGTTCATTTCATTTCAAGTAGCAATCGAGTGGGTACAAATTCATGATGCAACAGATCAGTTTTCACAACGGTTTCTAGGCATTCTGATGAGCAAGAGGGTACAAAAATTCTCTAGATCAACTTGAATTATCAAGTCATTAGGACTTCAGACCCTTGTCAGGTAAGCAGACAATTCCAGTCTTGTGAATTATTAATAAGTTTTTTAATATCAAGATGCTCGTAATTTGGGTTGGTATTAAGAGGTTTTCTTTGCGGTAATAATTTATTTATTTATGGCTAATTAACTATTTCTTTTTCAACTACCTAAACACGATTTTGTGATATTACTAGATCATGTCGAGGTTCAGAGACATTGTGAAAACAATTTTTGAGTTTCTCTCCTTCTTTTATAATGACCGAAATAAAATAAAATAATTTATAATCCTCGTTCGCAAACGGCCGGCGCTTCGTGCCACGGACACTTCTAAGAGCCAAGACTAAAATTGGCAGTATGACACAGCGTGTGAAATACATGGCAATGAAGTGGAGTTCTTGAATGCTGTTAAAACTGTGGGAGCTCATATTTCCGGTTAATGGGAGGTCGAAGTGTCTTTACGAGACGAGCTTCAGTCAACCTGCAATCGATAGCACTTTTACTTCTGTCAATAATATCAAGATAAAAATTAGACATGTTAATGACACAGATATCGTGATTCTTCAAACCATGTTCACAAAGTGCATTTCTTTTATTCTTATTATCTAAATCACGCCTGTGTTCGTTGTACCTTTTATAAAACGGACGGTTAGTCTGACCGATGTAAAAATCGCTGCGTAAATTACATTTAAATCTATAGACTAGGAAACGGTCCGAGCAAGCGAAATTATTCGGAAGTAACCCACAGAGGCGACAGTCACTATGCTTATTATTTTCTTGTTTATTTTTAACAACTGATTGAAGAGTAGGAGCAGGTTTGCTAATGAGTTTGATCGGTAGATCACAATGTTTTATCAATTTATTTAGTTTCCGATTACGCGTATCACTTGTAAAATTTATCTTACAGGGAACAAAGTCATTGTTACTTATTTTAGTTTTATTACTCGATTTAGTGGCTATCTCACGATTAGTGAAGCCTTTCTTTTTGAATCTATGATTAAGTTTTGAGAGAGCTTCGTCTTTCATGTGTCGAGGTTCTTACTCAGTTCACTTTTGTTTCACAAACTCCACCAATTTCAAGTACAAGCTTTCGGGAGAAGGGGCAGTGTGTTTCAAAACAATCATCATTTTGTAATTGCTGTCTTTATCATCAATTTTCTCTGAATTCCAACCAATGATATGATTGATTGTATATTTCTAAATGTGTATTAAATTTTCTTGCATTTGTGCTCATTTACACTTTCTTCCATTGATCTACTTGCCTCTCCGACATATTTCCAGTTACATTCACCACATTCAAGTTTATAAGACACTACATGTTGCTTAGCTTGCTAAGTTCGAATAGGTTTATAGCCTGCTGTTAGGTCGACAACGATTTTTTCAACAAAAGTCGACCTAATGGCTGCCGATAAACCTATTTGAACTTTGAATCAAGTGCTAATGAAGAATAGACCTTAGAGTGAGATGATGAGCCTCCAGTGTGAGGAGTAGTGACCCAGTCAGCTGCACCGTCCAAGCCTCCAGTGTGAGGAGTAGTGACCCAGTCATCTGCACCGTCCAAGCCTCCAGTGTGAGGAGTAGTGACCCAGTCAGCTGCACCGTCCAAGCCTCCAGTGTGAGGAGTAGTGACCCAGTCAGCTGCACCGTCCAAGCCTCCAGTGTGAGGAGTAGTGAGCCAGTCAGCTGCACCGTCCAAGCCTCCAGTGTGAGGAGTAGTGACCCAGTCAGCAGCACCTTCAAGCCTTCAGTGCGAGGAGTAGTGACCCAGTCAGCAGCACCTTCCAAGCCTCCAGTGTGAGGAGCAGTGACCCAGTCAGCTGCACCGTCCAAGCCTCCAGTGTGAGGAGTAGTGACCCAGTCAGCTGCACCGTCCAAGCCTCCAGTGTGAGGAGTAGTGACCCAGTCAGCTGCACCGTCCAGGCCTCCAGTGTGAGGAGTAGTGACCCAGTCAGCTGCACCGTCCAAGCCTCCAGTGTGAGGAGTAGTGACCCAGTCAGCTGCACCGTCCAAGCCTCCAGTGTGAGGAGTAGTGACCCAGTCAGCTGCACCGTCCAAGCCTCCAGTGTGAGGAGTAGTGAGCCAGTCGTCTGCACCGTCCGAGCCTCCAGTGTGAGGAGTAGTGACCCAGTCAGCTGCACCGTCCAAGCCTCCAGTGTGAGGAGTAGTGACCCAGTCAGCTGCACCGTCCAAGCCTCCAGTGTGAGGAGTAGTGAGCCAGTCGTCTGCACCGTCCAAGCCTCCAGTGTGAGGAGTAGTGACCCAGTCAGCTGCACCGTCCAAGCCTCCAGTGTGAGGAGTAGTGACCCAGTCAGCTGATGACCGTCCAAGCCTCCAGTGTGAGGAGTAGTGACCCAGTCAGCTGCACCGTCCAAGCCTCCAGTGTGAGGAGTGCTGACACGGTCAGCTGCACCGTCCAAGCCTCCAGTGTGAGGAGCAGTGACCCAGTCAGCTGCACCGTCCAAGCCTCCAGTGTGAGGAGTAGTGACCCAGTCAGCTGCACCGTCCAAGCCTCCAGTGTGAGGAGTAGTGACCCAGTCAGCTGCACCGTCCAAGCCTCCAGTGTGACGAGTAGTGACCCAGTCAGCTGCACCGTCCAAGCCTCCAGTGTGAGGAGCAGTGACTCAGTCAGCTGCACCGTCCAAGCCTCCAGTGTGAGGAGTAGTGACCCAGTCAGCTGCACCGTCCAAGCCTCCAGTGTGAGGAGTTCTGACCCACTCAGCTGCACTGTCCAAGCCTCCACTGTGAGGAGTAGTGACCCAGTCAGCTGCACCGTCCAAGCCTCCAGTGTGAGGAGTAGTGACCCAGTCAGCTGCACCGTCGAAGCCTCCAGTGTGAGGAGTAGTGACCCAGTCAGCTGTACTGTCCAAGCCTCCAGTGTGAGGAGTAGTGACTCAGTCAGCTGCACCGTCCAAGCCTGCGGTGTGAGGAGTAGTGACCCAGTCAGCTGCACCGTCCAAGCCTCCAGTGTGAGGAGTAGTGACCCAGTCAGCTGCACCGTCGAAGCCTCCAGTGTGAGGAGTAGTGACCCAGTCAGCTGTACTGTCCAAGCCTCCAGTGTGAGGAGTAGTGACTCAGTCAGCTGCACCGTCCAAGCCTGCGGTGTGAGGAGTAGTGACCCAGTCGGCTGCACCGTCCAAGCCTCCAGTGTGAGGAGTAGTGACCCAGTCAGCTGCACCGTCCAAGCCTCCAGTGTGAGGAGCAGTGACCCAGTCAGCTGCACCGTCCAAGCCTCCAGTGTGAGGAGTAGTGACCCAGTCAGCTGCAACGTCCAAGCCTCCAGTTTGAGGAATAGTGACCCAGTCAGCTGCACCGCCCAGCCTCCAGTGTGAGGAGCAGTGACCCAGTCAGCTGCACCGTCCAAGCCTCCAGTGTGAGGAGTAGTGAGCCAGTCGTCTGCACCGTCCGAGCCTCCAGTGTGAGGAGTAGCGACCCAGTCAACTGCACCGTCCAAGCCTCCAGTGTGAGGAGTAGTGACCCAGTCAGCTGCACCGTCCAAGCCTCCAGTGTGAGGAGTAGTGACCCAGTCAGCTGCACCGTCCAAGCCTCCAGTGTGAGGAGTAGTGACCCAGTCAGCTGCACCGTCCAAGCCTCCAGTGTGAGGAGTAGTGACCCAGTCAACTGCACCGTCCAAGCCTCCCGTGTGAGGAGTGCTGACCCAGTCAGCTGCACCGTCCAAGCCTCCAGTGTGAGGAGTAGTGACCCAGTCAGCTGCACCGTCCAAGCCTCCAGTGTGAGTAGTAGTGACCCAGTCAGCTGCACCGTCCAAGCCTCCAGTGTGAGGAGTAGTGACCCAGTCAGCTGCACCGTCCAAGCCTCCAGTGTGAGGAGTAGTGACCCAGTCAGCTGCACCGTCCAAGCCTCCAGTGTGAGGAGTAGTGACCCAGTCAGCTGCACCGTCCAAGCCTCCCGTGTGAGGAGTGCTGACCCAGTCAGCTGCACCGTCCAAGCCTCCATTGTGAGGAGTAGTGACCCAGTCAGCTGCACCGTCCAAGCCTCCAGTGTGAGGAGTAGTGACCCAGTCAGCTGCACCGTCCAAGCCTCCAGTGTGAGGAGTAGTGACCCAGTCAGCTGCACCGTCCAAGCCTCCAGTGTGAGGAGTAGTGACCCAGTCAGCGTCCAAGCCTCCAGTGTGAGGAGTAGTGACCCAGTCAGCTGCACCGTCCAAGCCTTGCAAGTGTGAGGAGTAGTGACCCAGTCAACTGCCACCGTCCAAGCCTCCAGTGTGAGGAGTAGTGACCCAGTCAGCTGCACCGTCCAAGCCTCCAGTGTGAGGAGTAGTGACCCAGTCAGCTGCACCGTCCAAGCCTCCACTGTGAGGAGTAGTGACCCAGTCAACTGCATCGTCCAAGCCTCCAGTGTGAGGAGTAGTGAGCCAGTCGGCTGCACCGTCCAAGCCTCCACCGTGAGGAGTAGTGACCCAGTCAACTGCATCGTCCAAGCCTCCAGTGTGAGGAGTAGTGACCCAGTCAGCTGCACCGTCCAAGCCTCCACTGTGAGGAGTAGACTAGTCAACTGCTCGTCCAAGCCTCCAGATGTGAGGAAGTAGTGAACCAGTCAACTGCACCGTCCAAGCTCCAGTGTGAGGTAGTAGTGACCCAGTCAGCTGCACCGTCCAAGCCCTCCAGTGTGAGGAGTAGTGACCCAGTCAGCGGCACCGTCCAAGCCTCCAGTGTGAGGAGTAGTGAGGCAGTCGTCTGCACCGTCCAAGCCTCCAGAGATGAGTGTAGTGACCCAGTCAGCTGCACCGTCCACGCCTCCAGTGAGAGGAGCAGTGACCCAGTCAGCTGCAGCGTCCAAGCCTCCAGTGTGAGGAGTAGTGACCCAGTCAGCTGATGACCGTCCAAGCCTCCAGTGTGAGGAGCAGTGACCCAGTCAGCTGCACCGTCCAAGCCTCCAGTGTGAGGAGTAGTGACCCAGTCAGCTGAACCGTCCAAGCCTCCAGTGTGAGGAGTAGTGACCCAGTCAGCTGCACCGTCCAAGCCTCCAGTTTGAGGAATAGTGGACCCAGTCAGCGCACCGTCCAAGCCTCCATGTGAGGAGTATGACCCATTCAGCTGCACCGTCAAGCCTCCAGTGTGACAGTAGTGACCCAGTCAGCTGCACCGTCCAAGCCTCCAGTGTGAGGAGTAGTGGACCCAGTCAGCTGCACCGTCCAAGCCTCCAGTGTGAGAGTAGTGACCAGTCAGCTGCAACCGTCCAAGCCTCCAGTGTGAGAGTAGTGAGCCAGTCGTCTGCACCGTCCGAGCCTCCAGTGGTGAGGAGTAGTGACCCCAGTCAGCATGCACCGTCCAAGCCTCCAGTGTGAGGTGTAGTGACCAGTCAGCTGCACCGTCCAAGCCTCCAGTGTGAGGAGTAGTGAGGCAGTCCGCTGCACCGTCCAAGCCTCAGAGTGAGTAGTAGTGACCCAGTCAGCTTGCACCGTCCAAGCCTCCAGTGTGAGGAGTAGTGACCCAGTTCAGCTGCACCGTCCAAGCCTCCAGTGTGAGAGTAGTGACCCAGTCAGCTGATGACCGACCGTCCAAGCTCCAGTGTGAGGATTAGTGACCCAGTCAGCCGCACCGTCCCAGCCCCCCGTGTGAGGAGTAGTGACCCAGTCAGCTGCACCGACCAAGCCTCCAGTGTGAGGAGTAGTGACCCAGTCAGCTGCACCGCCGAAGCCTCCAGTGTGAGGAGTAGTGACCCCAGTCAGCTGCACCGTCCAAGCCTCCAGTGTTGTTGAGGAGTAGTGACCCTCAAGTCAGCTGCACCGTCCAAGCCTCCAGTGTGAGGAGTAGTGACCCAGTCAGCTGCACCGTCCAAGCCTCCAGAGTGAGTAGTAGTGACCCAGTCAGCTGCACCGTCCAAGCCTCCAGTGTGAGGAGTAGTGACCCAGTCAGCTGCACCGTCCAAGCCTCCAGTGTGAGGAGTAGTGACCCAGTCAGCTGATGACCGTCCAAGCCTCCAGTGTGAGGAGTTCTGACCCACTCAGCTGCACTGTCCAAGCCTCCAGTGTGAGGAGTTCTGACCCACTCAGCTGCACTGTCCAAGCCTCCAGTGTGAGGAGTAGTGACCCAGTCAGCTGCACCGTCCAAGCCTGCAGTGTGAGGAGTAGTGACCCAGTCAACTGCACCGTCCAAGCCTCCAGTGTGAGGAGTAGTGACCCAGTCAGCTGCACCGTCCAAGCCTCCACTGTGTGGAGTAGTGACCCAGTCAACTGCATCGTCCAAGCCTCCAGTGTGAGGAGTAGTGACCTAGTCAACTGCACCGTCCAAGCCTCCAGTGTGAGGAGTAGTGACCCAGTCAACTGCACCGTCCAAGCCTCCAGTGTGAGGAGCAGTGACCCAGTCAGCTGAACCGTCCAAGCCTCCAGTGTGAGGAGTAGTGACCCAGTCCAGCTGCACCGTCCAAGCCTCCAAGTTTGAGGAATAGGGACCCAGTCAGCTGCACTCGTCCAAGCCTCCAGTGTGAGGAGTAGTGACCCATTCAGCTGCACCGTCCAAGCCCCAGTGTGACGAGTATGTCCCAGTCAGCTGCACCGTCCAAGCCTCCAGTGTGAGGAGTAGTGACCCAGTCAGCTGCACCGTCCAAGCCTCCAGTGTGAGGATAAGTGAGCCAGTCGTCTGCACCGTCCGAGCCTCCAGTGTGAGGAGTAGTGACCCAGTCAGCTGCACCGTCCAAGCCTCCAGTGTGAGGAGTAGTGACCCAGTCAGCTGCACCGTCCAAGCCTCCAGTGTGAGGAGTAGTGAGGCAGTCGTCTGCACCGTCCAAGCCTCCAGAGTGAGTAGTAGTGACCCAGTCAGCTGCACCGTCCAAGCCTCCAGTGTGAGGAGTAGTGACCCAGTCAGCTGCACCGTCCAAGCCTCCAGTGTGAGGAGTAGTGACCCAGTCAGCTGCACTGTCCAAGCCTCCACTGTGAGGAGTAGTGACCCAGTCAGCTACACTGTCCAGGCCTCCGCTTTGAGGAGTAGTGACCCAGTCTGCTGCTCCGTCCAAGCCTACACTGTGAGGAGCAGTGACCCACTCAGCTGCACTGTCCAGGCCTCCGCTTTGAGGAGTAGTGACCCAGTCAGCTGCACCGTCCAAGCCTCCAGTGTGAGGAGTAGTGACCCAGTCAGCTGCACCGTCCAAGCCTGCAATGTGAGGAGTAGTGACCCAGTCAAATGCACTATCCAAGCCTCCAGTGTGAGGAGTAGTGACCGAGTCAGCTGCACCGTCCAAGCCTCCACTGTGAGGAGTAGTGACCCAGTCAACTGCATCGTCCAAGCCTCCAGTGTGAGGAGTAGTGAGCCAGTCGGCTGCACCGTCCAAGCCTCCACTGTGAGGAGTAGTGACCCAGTCAACTGCATCGTCCAAGCCTCCAGTGTGAGGAGTAGTGACCCAGTCAGCTGCACCGTCCAAGCCTCCCGTGTGAGGAGTAGTGACCCAGTCAACTGCATCGTCCAAGCCTCCAGTGTGAGGAGTAGTGACCCAGTCAACTGCACCGTCCAAGCCTCCAGTGTGAGGAGTAGTGACCCAGTCAGCTGCACCGTCCAAGCCTCCAGTGTGAGGAGTAGTGTCCCAGTCAACTGCATCGTCCAAGCCTCCAGTGTGAGGAGTAGTGACCCAGTCAGCTGCACCGTCGAAGCCTCCAGTGTGAGGAGTAGTGACCCAGTCAGCTGCATCGTCCAAGCCACCAGTGTGAGGAGTAGTGAGCCAGTCGGCTGCACCGTCCAAGCCTCCAGTGTGAGGAGTAGTGACCTAGTCAACTGCACCGTCCAAGCCTCCAGTGTGAGGAGTAGTGACCCAGTCAACTGCACCGTCCAAGCCTCCAGTGTGAGGAGCAGTGACCCAGTCAGCTGAACCGTCCAAGCCTCCAGTGTGAGGAGTAGTGACCCAGTCAGCTGCACCGTCCAAGCCTCCAGTTTGAGGAATAGTGACCCAGTCAGCTGCACCGTCCAAGCCTCCAGTGTGAGGAGTAGTGACCCATTCAGCTGCACCGTCCAAGCCTCCAGTGTGAGGAGCAGTGACCCAGTCAGCTGCACCGTCCAAGCCTCCAGTGTGAGGAGTAGTGACCCAGTCAGCTGCACCGTCCGAGCCTCCAGTGTGAGGAGTAGTGACCCAGTCAGCTGCACCGTCCAAGCCTCCAGTGTGAGGAGTAGTGACCCAGTCAGCTGCACCGTCCAAGCCTCCACTGTGAGGAGTAGTGACCCAGTCAACTGCATCGTCCAAGCCTCCAGTGTGAGGAGTAGTGACCCAGTCAGCTGCACCGTCCAAGCCTCCACTGTGAGGAGTAGTGACCCAGTCAGCTGCACCGTCCAAGCCTCCACTGTGAGGAGTAGTGACCCAGTCAACTGCATCGTCCAAGCCTCCAGTGTGAGGAGTAGTGACCCAGTCGGCTGCACCGTCCAAGCCTCCAGTGTGAGGAGTAGTGACCCAGTCAACTGCATCGTCCAAGCCTCCAGTGTGAGGAGTAGTGACCAGTCAGCTGCACCGTCCAAGCCTCCAGTGTGAGGAGTAGTGACCCAGTCAACTGCATCGTCCAAGCCTCCAGTGTGAGGAGTAGTGACCCAGTCAGCTGCACCGTCCAAGCCTCCACTGTTAGGAGTAGTGACCCAGTCAACTGCATCGTCCAAGCCTCCAGTGTGAGGAGTAGTGAGCCAGTCGGCTGCACCGTCCAAGCCTCCAGTGTGAGGAGTAGTGACCCAGTCAGCTGCACTGTCCAAGCCTCCAGTGTGAGGAGTAGTGACTCAGTCAGCTGCACCGTCCAAGCCTAGCGGTATTTGCGTGTGAGGAGTATTGAACCCCACCCCCCCAGTCAGCTGCACCGTCCTAGAAAAATGGGGGGGGGTGGGGGAAAGCTCCAGTGTGAGGAGTAGTGACCAGTAACTGCACCGTCCAAGCCTCCAGTGTGAGGAGTAGTGACCCAGTCAGCTGCACCGTCCAAGCCTCCAGTGTGAGGAGCAGTGACCCAGTCAGCTGCACCGTCCAAGCCTCCAGTGTGAGGAGTAGTGACCCAGTCAGCTGCACCGTCCAAGCCTCCAGTGTGAGGAGTAGTGACCCAGTCAGCTGCACTGTCCAAGCCTGCGGTGTGAGGAGCAGTGACCCAGTCAGCTGCACCGTCCAAGCCTCCAGTGTGAGGAGTAGTGACCCAGTCAGCTGCACCGTCCAAGCCTGCGGTGTGAGGAGTAGTGACCCAGTCAGCTGCACCGTCCAAGCCTCCAGTGTGAGGAGTAGTGACCCAGTCAGCTGCACCGTCCAAGCCTCCAGTGTGAGGAGTAGTGACCCAGTCAGCTGCACCGTCCAAGCCTCCAGTGTGAGGAGTAGTGACCCAGTCAGCTGCACCGTCCAAGCCTCCACCTTCAGAAGTTCAAAATGCCGGTGACAGTGATTTCTGATATTTAGTTATCGCCGATGCATTGGTTAACTTGTGAGTTGTGTGAATCGTTGAAATACTTATCAAGCACGTGTATTGCCTACATGTTAAGAGTGACATATTAAGGACAGAAATGTACTGCAATCGATCAGGTTGGTAGACTCTTGTGTATTTACGCAGTTGGTTTATTGTGTCAGCAAGGCGACCGGTTGTAGTGTGATAACTCGGAGTAATAAACTCACGTGATTCACAATGATACCTCAATACTTCGAAGTTCATACATTTTCCAATAGAGACTGAGAAAATGTTGATGGGAAATCGTGTTTGCAAATTGAATAGGTCTTGTTATAGTCCTTTATAGTATGGCCTCATGCTAGCCGGACACACAACTGTCCGCAGCCGGTGGAGTTACTCGCATTGCCACGGACATAAAGTATTTCGAATAGGGATCTCTGTGCGTTGCTTGGAACTTTCTACTTCGCATTGAGGAAAGTTTATAAGCGGGAGCATATTAGATAAGCTCTGATTTTTGCCAGTTCTCATTATTTTCCGCTGAGTGTTTAACAAGAATAAAGTTTCGTAGTTTGAACATTCTCAGACGTGGCCCCAGAAGTCGGCTAAAGTCCAAACAATTCCCGTTACAATCTACGTCGATGCGAATCCTTCTTACTTCTGGCTCTAATACTCTCCCAGTTTCATCATTGAGGTCAACAAGGTTCGAAGTGCAAACATGGGCTACAACGTTGTTGATTAACCCTGATCTTTCCAGAGAACATCTGGCTGCGTGTCGAATCGACAGTGAATCAACTCATCCTGCAAGCAAACAAATGGTTGCTGCTGAGATGAAGTGAACAGGGGGGGGGGCATTCCGATACTGTTCACACCGAGTGAACAGCATCACCGTAGGAGGCAGCAAGAAGCAAAACGAGGCAAACCGTAGGAGGCAGCCTCCGAAGAAAAACGGCGGACACCGCTGAGGGGAGTTAGGACTAGGCAGAGCAAGCCAGATATTTCACGGGACGAAGCATTTAAGGGCTTTTTGCTTAATTCAGCAACAATGATTCGGCTGTCCAGATCCCCATAGTATTACTCTTAGCCGTCAAAGAAAAGCAAGGAGAGAGACATCAAGTTGCCAACCGCGCTGGCGTAGAGCCGTTCCAGTCACATCTTACGACATGCTGGGGACGTCGGTTCTTTTATTTTCGCTTCCAGGAGCCGCGAACTTCAACCAGACCTAACCTGTCGCCACCACTCAGTGTCGTCGGATGTAATTGTCACATTTCACATTATTGACTAAGAACATTGATGCAGATCGGAACCTGTACGGGTAATTGAATCCATCAACGAACGGCAGATTACAGTTTTGCTCACTTCTGTCAGGCCGCTAACCCTAGCCTGTGTATGAAGGCTACTCCCTATCTTGCTATCGTGTTTGAATTGCGAGGGGAGTGAGCAAAAAGAGAAATTTGAAAATTCTAATGAACAGAGCTGTTTATGAGTCAATCAGAAAAATGTATCTCAGTTCTTCTGTCTTCTCTGTTGATGATTTCTCACTGACACTAGAACAAGGCCATAGATATTTGGCCCATTGTTACAATGAGCCGGAGACCTAAGCAGTCATCCATGCAGGGGAGTTTGTGAAGTGCAAACCTCTAATTAGTCCTGTGCTGGCAAACTCTATTTCACATTCATTGTTTCCATCGGCTCTGGACAATAGGCCAGGACTCGGCCTTTCCATTGTAATAACGCATAAGGAAATTCTCATTTCATCGTATTTATAGAAGGTTTCCGCCGGAATACACGGATAATAGAGACTTCTTCAGTCTTGTGCGTTGTGTATGGGCATCTTCGTAGACAAGTTCGTCGTTCAGTTCTCTCTGTCACGCAAGGGCGGTCCCGGCCGAAAAGAATAACTCCAAAAATGATGCATTTTACAAGAACCTTTTATTCATTTATTTGAGAACGTTTCAATTCCTAATTTGAGTAATGCTAGAATATTGTGGAGTTATAGTCAATTCGAAGCATACAAAACAAGCTCGAGTTATGTTATCGATTGTAATATGTAAATCACACCGCGACCGTCACCAGGATAACTTAAAGCTTGCATTAAGACAATTCATGTCCTCCGAACTGCCCCGAAAAAAATGAAGGTCTCGAAATCCTACGCCTTCTGAGGTCGATAGTAGGCTACAGCGTTGTCAGCAGCCGCTGTGAATCAAGATGTGTATTCTAATCAGAAATATCCAGCTGAGATCTTCATTTACATGCAACTTGTACAGGTCTCCGTTGCACAGTGGTTAAGTGCTTGGCCTGGTGATCTATTGGTCCTGAGGTCGAGCCCCGAGAGTGTCATTTGAAGAAGACTGAATGAATGTCATCCTGTCTCCGTTCAACGGGATATTATAGGAGTGATGCTCATCTGAGGAAGTCTTTAATGACGACAGCTTGAGGGCGATAATCGTCATTAAAATCCGATTCAGGTGGGTAAATATTCGCATCATAACCCGAATGAATATTTGTTCCGCCGGGTTTTGATGTCAGTTACATCTCCATTGTGTTGATATTAAACCCCGTGGGAAACTTTTTTTCATAAATTAGAACATTCAGTTGTCTTTAAATATTCATGTCTATGATGAATAGAAATCCTAGCAAATGAGGGTTAGCCTACAATATATTTTGCCATACTCTTACACAGGTGCCCTACTTCATAGGCACAAGACGCCATGAAAAACGCCCTTCCAAATTGACGCGCACTTTGTGGTCGCTCCAGTATCTCAAGCTCTTTCCTCCTAGACGCCATGCCGTCTCACTGTCGCCTCACTGAGTGAAGCCGTCTAGGGAGACTGGCGCCCCACCTGTCCTTTGTCGCCTCAGACGTCCTCATGACCTCGTTCCCCAAGATTGGAAGTCAGGTTCGAATGTATCGACAACAGATCTACCAAGTGATGAGGTCCAGATTGTTGAGATGAGATGACATCGGATTGTTGATCGATCTGTTCACTGCCTTTCTCTCCCTTTATCTAGGGAAATTGAAATTCATTGCCAGATGTACCTTCTGACGAGCAATTGTCTCACAGATTCAACTATCATCATTAAGAAACATGAGAAGTCACTTGATCTTGCGTCAATGCTTTCTACATATCAGAGAGTTTCAACACGTTAATGTCCTCTGATTCACGGAAAACAGCTTCTGTCAGAAATCCAATTTGCTTACAAATGAAGATTGGATCAGGTAGTGGACCACTGTCACTGTCTGTGGTCATGTTTAGACATTTCAAGTCATTTATCAACGAATAGCATGAAGATTTGCATGCGTCAGTAGAGCTGATAATGCAGCGATCATCTGATGCCAAGCGTCTTATCAAATGGATGTCTTCAAAAACGTTTCCCTTTTGATAATGAATTCAGTAATCATAGAAGTCGTATTGTCAGATATCTTTGCTATTTTAGTATGGAGGATAATTATGTATGCTCTACCAAATGTATTTGCACTGATCCGGCCAATATGTAACAACATCTCGTTGACTTCATCGTCTTAACTCAAGTGATATCCTGCAGTGATCATTAGCCCCGATAAGAGGACAGATCAGGAGGTAAATTGACAAGCAATGTATAGGTGAGTCTAGTGTGCTTCAGAATAGTAGCTCATTCCAAACCATAATCAATAATTAAAAATCAGCAAGACAGTATGACAATGAAATCACCGACAGAATCTGTCAGATGCAAAGCAGAATATTCCCCAGGATGTATCGATTGTGAACATTAACCATACAAAAAATATTCGGTTATACGGCATTTTTGTCAGTTGTTTCGAAATATAGATGGAGAAACAATGAGACACACTATTACTCATAACTATAAGTGGGCCATCTTATATCCTCTCTGAACTTTCATAGATCTCGATTGTGGTGGTGGTGTCAACCCACCCCAGGGGGCCGTCAACAACCCTCTCCCAGCGGCGGATGAGCTCCATACACCTGACGGGGGTAACCCACAGGTCCCATGGTGTGAGCGTTGTGTGTATGGAAGAAAAGAGGTGCTTTGTGTTGTCCGGTTGAGATTTCGAGAGGGAACAAAGAGGGGAAGAATGGTCAGTGCGTTTAATATCATGCAAGTATTCTTAAGAAGGGTGATTTGTTGGTTTTGCGTGTGCGTCTGTCGAGTATTTGTTCTGATTTGTGAACTGTGGGGGGTTGCGTCTATGACTTTGTTGTTTTGTCTGTTCGTTTGGTGTGTGTGTGTGTGTGCTTGAGTAGCTGTATTGTTGTTGCGTTGGATGATAGTGTGGATGGGGTGATATGTACTTCCCTGTGTGGAAAATTGTGGACTTTCGTTGTCTGGGATGTGGAGGTTATCGCGTGAGGAGATGAAGAAGGTGGTGTTAACATTTTGCTTTGTTGAAAGGCTCTTTCGCTTGTAGTGAGAGGTGTTCGGCAATGGGGAGGACATGTTTCGTCATGTGTTTGTGTCGCGTGTGCATCCTGTGCGCTTTGTGTTGTATTGCTTGTAGTTTGTCAATGTCTGTTTGTGAGATGATTGGTGACCAGACTGTGAATTTGTATTCCTCCGTTACAGCGTAGTCATCACTGTAATATTGAGAGCCGTCATGCCCGAAGCCATAGCTTATTGCGGTTCCGATGTCTAAACTGTAATATCATCGTGTTTCGGTTTTCTATGTAACTGAACTGCAATATGCTACTATTGAACCGCAATATACCCACGAAGCATAACATCATAGAATTCTAATTCAAATTTGGACTTAAATGGAATGATTAAAATGTTTTTCATATATCTACGTTCTTTATTCTGAACTGCAATATGCCAAACCGGCATAAAGTGGTTCAGTATTTTAACTAAGGAAGATATACGAACCTAAACACAATGTACATGCGTTGACGGAACGCTGACCACTAAGCCTGAGTACCCGCATCGACATGTCAGATAATATGAGCAATTTTTAAGTCTTGAAGAATTCAGAGACCGCAATAGCTGACGAGTTAAGTTTCCTTCGATGAAGCTCCTTCGATACATTCGATTCGAGAGCCGTGCTGTAAAGCAATGATATTCATGTCCTGTGCGGTGTCTTTTTCTAACAGAGGATGATATTTGCTCATCCATTTTCCGAGAAAATTTATCATGTCGCTGGGTTTGTTTAATAATGAGAGTTGAAACTTTCACTCAATATTTTCGATGAAAATTGTCGATGTTCGATGCTCAGCATTGGAAAGCGGACGGAAATCGCGGCCAACTGCTTGTTGACTTGGTAGGCCTTCGTTTTCTTAGTTGCTCAAATTCTAAGGAAAAATTGTTGCAATTAATTCAGTGACGCCCTTCTTTCCCAGATGTATGAAGTCACACGTTAGATAAACAATAGAGAGATGAACGTGAATGTCCATGTGCCAATCTTTATTTGCTTTGCTGATAGTGCTACAGTGACTGATTTATTGCAGGTCGTGCTTTCTTCCGCTCTTTCTATTCCCCAGAAATCATCACAATACTCCCAGTGGAGGCGCCATTTCTTGTGCTCTTGCATGTCTCAGTTCTTCGTCGAGACTCATGGAATTCAGTTCGCATGTTCGACTTTCGCAGCTATCCGCCCACAGAATTAGATTCATCTGCGCGCGTCTTCGGTTTCCTAGAAAGGAAGAATCATATCTAACCTTAATATCGAAATGGCACATCACAGAATTAGACAACTTGCTCCTTCTCGAATGGATAATTCGTGTATCGCTTGCTATTGGAAATGGCAAACAATAAGCTGTCAGCAGAGGACACCAGAGCCAGTGAGAGATGCGTGAGTTCTGTGATATCACCTCGCACACACCAAAACACATCGCTGTGTGGCTAATATTCGGTTCAGTGTACGCACTATTTAGTGAGGAATGGTGAGAAGACGATGGTAAAATCCTCAAGTGAACTAATTTTCGTACGCCGGCTATTTTTTTAGTAATGATCGGAAAGGTCAACATAGTGGAGAAAACTTGTGGGCAATGATCTGAATTCTTCGAATCTGAAGGAATTGTGGCAACCGAAATACTTCGCTGGAACTCACAGCAATCCGCAAGCGACGCACGACTTTTTTCCTATCTCAATAAGGTATTAGGAATTCCTATTTGCCCACTTAATAAGTTCCTCGATGTGCCGGCGATTTCGAATAAATGACACTTCCAGCAAATCGAAGCAGATAAACAAAATATTTAATTCTGTGTGTCCGCCGACGCAGGAATGTCCGATCGATTGATGTGGAGTCTCTTGCATCTTAAACATTTGTCTTTTTAAAGTAGGGAATTTGAAAATGAGAGATGCCATTCTATCCAATACCAGGAATCATCAAGGAATCACATCCGCTGTCCATGCGACTGAATTTCAGCATTCAGTGTCTTGTAATGTTCAGATATATATTCCCTTTCATTTATAGACTTCTAATCGCGGAAGGGAAACATCTAGGAATAGTCTTCCGAAAACTTTTCATCTTCTAGAATGATGAATGTTTGATGTAGATACTTGAAAATAGCAAAAGGAAAACTAATTTTCAGAAATGAAATTCAACTTTTTTTTCAAGAGATATATATTTTGGATTTTTTGAAATCTCTCTTAAGACGTATCATTACTTAATACCCCCTAGCGAATTTCATTATTATCCTTTGAACCAATTTAAACCAAGCAGCGATGGCCACCAGATTTCTAGTAGCCTACTTTCTACGTTTGATGCAACTTTTGACAGAAGGACTTTTGGCGTGAGATCTTTTTTAAAATTTGAATGTTTGGAATATGTTGGCTGATTTCGGTTTATATTCAATTCTTATGTATATTGCATAAAGGTATTCTTCCTATTAAAATAGAGATATTCACAAATGTAAAATCAGAATTTGAAATTATCTGCCTATTATGTATGCATGTTTGAAATTCAAATTTCTGGTCTGTATCTGATCAGGATCAGGAAAAAATTTCATTTCATTTTAGGGAAAAAGTCAGGTTATGCACTTCGATGAAAATAATATACAACAGACACTCATAAATAAATAATAAGTGGAGCCTGAAAGTGTAGCCCTGAAAAGAGCTGCCGAAAGCGTTCATAATATAAAAGAAAGAAATATTAGAAAGATGGCGTACCGAACAATAAAACAATGTACACTCTTTATACAAGACATACCAGAAAAGAAAAAACAAGAAGGTTTCATCAGCAAAATGACCACCTAGGTCGCGTTTCGGTCCTTTAACATTTTGTGCGCTCATTACCAGCTTGCGGACCCCAGCATGACTTAACAATGATACACTCTTAAATGCAGCCACACTAAATACAAAATTCTAAAGCACACTGCAAACAAATTTTAACCAAAACTAAAAAACCAAAATTCAAAAGTTTTCTCCATACATTTGATTTCAACAGTTTCTTTCATAACCCGTTCACACTTGCAGGCTTCATGCTTTATCTTTAACAATGCATACGCAGAAGAAACATATCCTAAGGTAACGAAGAACTTGAATGGCAAAGACATTCGCACCCATATGAAGAGGAAGAAGACTGTCGGGAAAAGTGAAAACAATAACATCAAAACAAAATTGCTCAACCTTATAAAGGTATAATTGATATAATTGAACTTATATCAACCTATGTTGCTTTTAGCCTCAGTGTCTCGATAAAGGTCACCGAATTGGGTTGTTTCTTTATCGGCAGAAACTAATAACTAAAATGTGTGTTTTTAGTGATATTTGAGTTGAACTAAAAGTTTGAATTATTTGACCTTTGACCTCATCTGATATAATGATGCAATTTTACAGCGATTAATAATCATCGTTTTATTAACCACCTTAACCAGATCTTTCGATTAGTGTATGGTTTATTAGTTTTTGTTATCATTTTCCATTTCAAATAGTGATCCATAAATTCGGTTCACCATTGACCTAGATGCTAAATTTGTAAAACGAAGACAAGGTCAATAATAAAATGTATTGAAAGGCTTTTGACTTCGTCTTTGTCAATTCAATAAAACAGCAACTACCTCTAACAGATCAACAAGAAAAGAAGGAAAACATTTTTGACAGAATATCATAGAGACTTTTTACAATGTAACACCATGCACGAGTACCATGAGAAAGAGAATCCAAGAACATCTTAATTGTAATAACAGCCTTGTTCATCAACATTTTTTATCAAAACACCGATTGCCTCCATCTACCAATGATATAAAAGTAGAAATCTTACAACGTAATTTCACAAATGTTTACGAACGCAAAATTTGTGAGAGATCAATACCAAAACCAATAGGCCTGGAATTAATGTAATGTATAACACTACGTAACATGATATCTTGTCTAGCATTCATCATAGTATTTAGTTTGCATCTCATTTTGAACATTTTCTGTGATATTCTGTCAAAAATGTTTTCCTTCTTTTCTTGTTGATCTGTTAGAGGTAGTTGCTGTTTTATTGAATTGACAAAGACGTAGTCGAAAGCTCTTCAATACATTTTATTATTGACCTTGTCTTCGTTTTTATAAATTTTTCAAATAGTGATCTAATGGAAATTTGCACCCCCCCCCAGTGGGGCGCGTCCGGGAAAATATCCTTGTGAGTCGAGAATTCAGTTGTCAAGGAGATGGACCTCCGCCGGTTCGCATGTCTTAAATGATGGATTTATCGATGTTCTTAGTCCCTTCAAGTACATCCAATTGCTGTCAGTCATCCGCTGAATCAACGATTTGTCTGTTCATAACATTGTCAATATCCTTCAGTAACCATGATTGTATGAAAGTGAACTTCGCGCAGTGATGATGATTCTGAAAATATGATTACCGATGTCAACAACAACGATAATAGTTTGAGTTACTGTGGTAGGAGTTCCTACTTCAAGTAAATACTTATGCCTCTATCAGAGAGAGCATTAAATAGAAAGAATGCGACAGAGTCTGTTTATTACATTTTTATTGAAATACAACTATTATTAGAAAGATCTTCGTCGTGAACGTACATGAACTGCTCAAAATATGAAGTATGAAACAGCAATAAAACAAAAAGCTCTTCAAATGTGGTTGATTTCTATAACGTGATCTCCGTGGCACTATGGTGGAGTGACCACAAGGCACGTTCGAGTATAACACGGGTGATGGGAAATTAGATAAATTCACTGCAATGTCTAAACTAACTGGAACTTCATTCTATTGTCTACAAGCTTTTATCTATGAATTGAAAGTCTTACCCGCGAGGAAATAAGTCGGTATGAATCATAGTATGATTTTCGTATGATTCATATGTTCTTCAGATTTTATGCCGAAATCATGCGCAAACATGTGTATGAATTTTTCATACTATGATTTCTGTATGAATTTTCCATACTGTGATCATTCTCAAATATAGGCATGAGTTTTTCATGCCATGATTTTTGTAAAAGATTCTCTAATACTGAATTCCTATTCTAGAATGAAGTCGTTTCAAGGTTTCTCCTCTAATTTTGTTCCACTGAGATGGTTCTAAAGAAATATACTGGCGAAACCATCGGCAGATAGAAACAAACAAATACAAATTAAAAAAATACAATCAAACAGACTCACTTATTGTTCTCAGTGAGGCGTCCTTGAATCATTTGTGGTTCAAATACACGACACTCAATACGTTTTCAAGACGCCCGTTTTCCTACGAATGAATTCTTTTAACTACTGAAATGATATTCTGCCTGTCCTATCAGAGTATGTAATATTACAATACAAATATATAGTATATACAATTATACATGTAATGGTATGATTACAGCTTATCATATCATAGGAATATGACTACATGTACACTTAATGTAATGCTATCATATCTATCATACGATTGCTTAAATTCAACTTAACTAGAAAACAAGCCCGGGCCCTAAATATTTGGGCCGGTTCCGCAGACCCTCATACTTTCTCTGCCTTTTGTCCTCCGCTCGTGAAACTTACTTCAAAGCTGTTGGCAATAGAATTACGATTCTACTGAACTGTGGGTCAGTCACAGCAAGCTATATGTCATGCATTGACTATATTGGTTTAACATTAACTTTGATTTAGAGAACAAAATTGTCGAAATTACTGAATATCTCCCACACTGATTCTAATAACGAAGGCGTCCAGTTCAAGAGTTTTGCATTTGTAACTCTGCAAGTGCTATCAACGCGAATTGGACATGGATTCTCTTGTAATAAGAGGAAGACATATGGCGTAGAGATGTTTCAACAAATTGAAATTGATTCTTTAAACGAGCGTCCGTCCACTGTAATTGATTATCAAATCATTGAACTTGCAATTTTGAACAGATTGAATCATCACTAACCCAACAGTTGTCTCGTGCGGTGGAAGTGTACATGGTGAACATGTCGCTAGTGAAGGTGTATCATCGTATTTTCTCACTGCAATCTGTCAATTGGTTTGACATGAACAGATGGGAAACGACGCTTGACATCTCCACCTACTTACTGTCTCCAGGGCTTACTCTTGTCTTTATTATCAAGTATGAGAGATTACAGTTTGCCGGAGTTAAATAAGGTTCAACAAGATGTTTTTTTCTAATACTTGATGTTTCTAAACAACACCAGTTCGAATGCTGAGGATGAGTCAGCAAGGTTCTGATGCCAGAAAATGAAGTCAGCTACCGATAACAGTGAAGATTTGTTTTTCTTACATTTTGTCGCAAAGCAAATGAAGCGAGGAAGTTCAGTTGACATAGTTTGGAATCACTTGTTGTGTATGACCAGAGAAATCAATCGATCTGTTTGTCCAAGCGTGATTTTCACTGATATCTCCTGCCAAGTGCATTGGTGCGTGTTGTAGAATTCTACACCTTTTCCATGTCTACTTTAGGTATTTCCAGATGAATTTCAGATTTCTACAATTGAATTTCAGATATCTTCAAAGTTGAGCAGTTGATAGACATCTGAAATTCAATTGTAGAAATCTGAAATAGACATGGAAAATGTGTCGATCACATCGCAAATTAGAGCTCAGATTTCTCTTGGTTGCAATCTATTAACATTTATCTTAAAAGGTCAACGAAATCATAGAATTCAGTAAATGCGCATATTTCTCTCCGTGCATGTATTGCAGATATCCTATCGCTTTATTTGACCTGTAAAGCAGGTTATTGACCGCGCGGGAGATAATATTTCCTCCAATGCACTGGTAGGAGCGCAATCTATGACAATGATGAGTGCTCTTGTCCTGCTTTAGTATAGACTAGATCTGTGAATAGATATTTTCACGATTGATTAGGTTAAATTTCTATTCAAATCCTCTTGATAATCATAGACATGTCAATCACAATCTGTCCTTGATCATCATAGAACGTCGTCAAATAAAATTCTCTACACAACTCGTGCATGAGATTGCTTAATCATAGCATTCCAACTCGTTAGATTTAAATAGTCGTCACGCTTGCGGGCTCGGGCATTTAAGATATCTAACTCGTGCATGAGATTGCTTCATCATAGCATTCCAACTCGTTAGATTTAAATAGTTCTCACCCTACGGGTTTCGGGCATTAAAGATATCTGACTCGTGCATGAGATTGCTTCATCATAGCATTCGAACTCGTTAGATTTAAATAGTTCTCACCCTACGGGTTTCGGGCATTAAAGATATCTGACTCGTGCATGAGATTGCTTCATCATAGCATTCCAACTCGTTAGATTTAAATAGTCCTCACCCTACGGGCTCGGGCATTAAAGATATCTAACTCGTGCATGAGATTGCTTCATCATAGCATTCGAACTCGTTAGATTTAAATAGTTCTCACCCTACGGGTTTCGGGCATTAAAGATATCTGACTCGTGCATGAGATTGCTTCATCATAGCATTCCAACTCGTTAGATTTAAATAGTTCTCACCCTACGGGTTTCGGGCATTAAAGATATCTGACTCGTGCATGAGATTGCTTCATCATAGCATTCCAACTCGTTAGATTTAAATAGTTCTCACCCTACGGGTTTCGGGCATTAAAGATATCTGACTCGTGCATGAGATTGCTTAATCATAGCATTCCAACTCGTTAGATTTAAATAGTCCTCACCTTACGGGCTCGGGCATTGAAGATATCTAACTCGTGAAATGCTACAAAGAACCAAGCATATACTAGTAGCGTAATTCGCTAATATTTTTATCTTATTTGAAATACATCTTCAAATTAGAATGAATATATCAAAGTTGTCCGTTATATGACACCAAAAGGCCTGCTGCAGGAAATTCATGCGCATCGGCAACTCATTTTATCCGGCTCAAGATAGCCTTCCTTGATTGCCGAAGAAAGGACATTGGAATAAACCATTTCATGGTCTAAGATATACTCTAAATATTTTCGGCAGATCGCAAAACCTAAGTTCTTGGCCTAGCGATCTTTTGGTCGAAAAATCCAGCCCCGAAAGTGTAATTGGAGGTCGGCTGGAAGGACATCCGGACTAGAGCGTCTATGTCATCATTGTCCAAGCCCCTAATATGGAAGAGTGGTGACGCTAAAGCTGCACCCGTCTCCATGCCATTATTTTAGAATTAATCAGAAAATGCAGAGATTCCTATAGAGATTTGTCATGGTATTAAAATACAGTGTTATACTAAGGCTCGGTAAATAGCTTCGAAGAGCTGTTTTCACATAAACGCTGCGGTCCTGTCACATTTGTCATATTGCTATTTCTTAATGTGTTGAAGAAAACATTGTGTGGCTTATATGGATATCGGATGTCATTTACACGGGATTCCATAAATCTTAAGTCCAAAGTATTTTCTAAGCAACTTGTGATTGAATATGAAGAAGTCATTTTGTCAGTTAGCGTTGCCGTGGAAATGACTACTTTCTCATACAAAGGTTTCATCGGAGAGAGTTTTTCCATTGTCCGCTGAAGGTGTTGGTCGCCGAGAGACTGATTGTCCTTCTAATTTCATTCATCTGCAGTTTTCTTAGTGGAGTTTCTCTGAAATACACATTTTCTAAATCTGCTTGACATTTTTAGAATCAGAAATTGTTGAAAGGAAACTGACATTAATTTGATGATGGTGATAATGACGGGCTGACAGCTTCATCGTCGATGATAACTGTCATATCAAACCATTAATAGAAATGTTTCTGATATTAATATAAATTTATCTATTTGTTGCATATTCAAATATGGATATCTGCGCAATATGTTAGTTGTCGCTTGTGATATGAAACGGATTGAGATGTGACTTCCTTTTTAGCATGAAATTGTTCTAATTTATAGAATTTCAGTAATGCACAGAGAATAAGTGTTTCAATTCATTTGACCTCGAATCTTTCCCATTCTGTCTGAGGAGTCTCTTTTATCATCAAGGCTTAGCGCTGTGATGAAGATTCTCTGAAAATAGGAGAAAACGCAAAACAACACTTCGTCCAAATTTTCTTTGATAAAGTCTCAAGCCGTATTTCTCGTGGATTCTCAGATTTTCATTCTCTCTCACACTGTAGCTGCTGAAACCTATTTTCAACCAGTTTGTCGTATTGATGCCAATTTCCAAGCGTTCTGTCTACTGCTAGACGTGAAGCACATCTGCAACAATCAAATTTAACAAAACTTATCTTTCGCAGCCAATCTCAAACGGTGATATTGCGTCGATGAAATGTGCATCACCTCTCCGCTTTCAATGATAGTAAGTGTTCTCTGACACAGTGAACACGTAGAGGTTACAAATTTTGCCTTGTTATAAGACTTCTAATTTTTAATCTTTGTACTTGTGAACACAGAAAATTAGGAAGTTGAAAATCTAGGACGGCTGCCTCCTCCTTCTGTCTGAAGATCCTCACAATCACACAGAAAGCAAAGCAGTCGGTAGTTCCATCTGCCCGTGGTTGTGATGGTTTGCATTGTCAGCGACCTCCTTCATTCATTTTTGGACAATGCAGATTTAGACTCAAGTTTTTCCGACTCATTTCGAGTGCTGTTGTTTCTGCCGTTCTGTAGATGAATGGTTGCGGCATTGTATTCTCTGAGGTTGTCCTCCGTTCACAGGAGTATTATAGGAGTACTTACAGGAGTAGGGGCCGAAACGCGAATCCTTACCCAACTTCCTGCTGATGACCTCAATTGCACATTTTTTCAATTAGGTAATCTGTTGTAGTTGTTATTTCCTTTAACCTGTAGGGAACGCCACATGGGTCCTTTTGAGGGATCAAATTCTTTTCACTTATCGTTATCTTCTACTTCATCTTCTCCTCAATCAAAGCATTAAATTTCATTCTGACGCAATTGATATATGCAAGCATCTGGGCGACCAGACCTGCAGATTAAGTTTTGTCAATATTAGCAATTTCCGCAATTACTACACTGCCCAACACAGTGTGGCAGACAGGCAGGAGTTCTCGTGTAAGTTATCAAATTTTCTCACTCTACTTATATTTACACAGTCCTTTTTTTCATTACCTACCATTTGAATATTATCATCATTTACATTTGTGTTTTATTCTTATTTTTCACATTGGTTTTACTTGAAGAGTAGTGCGATTTGTGATTTAATTCATTATTAATTGTCTCGCCTAAGGTTAGCCCTTGCTAATGTGAAGACTTTTTTAGAAGACGCATCCGCTACAACTTTTGCTGGTCATCAATATCGCCGGATTACTTGTTATTCTCTAATCCAACGTTTCATACTTATTACTTTTGTTTGAATGCATTCATAGTTGAGCAATCGACTGTCAACATTTAGTCAACAAATCAAATTGTCGGATATTGACCGCAAACACACCTTTTCACACACATCAACATTTCCCCAAAAGTCCGAATCTGATGTTGAATTCCACGTTTGAAGTCGATTTATAGCTGAATTTTTAAAGATTCCTTCAAAATTCATTTTTGCGTGAATTTCAATATGATTTTTTTTAACAAGAGAGTTAATCATTTTTCTTTTCAACAGTAATATTTTCAAATCAGGTCAAAAATGATAGAAAGATTTCTATGGATTCATTCAATCTTTAATTTTTGCTGAGAAATTTTACATTGTAAAACACATGTAAAAAATGTATCGTTATTACGCTTCAGAGCGATTTTTTAATCTGTAGGATTACCTATTGAGCCGAATGTGGCATAATCTCATATCCTAAGCTATCATCGGTCACTCATGATATAACAACTGTGAAATTGATTTTCACTCGCTTCATAAATGCTGCATAGAATGCAACGTTATTACGTTTCAAGCGTAATAACGCTACACAAACAATATTTTATCATTGTAGACAGTTTCTCAAAAGGAACCTCGAGAATATCGCGACATAAACTTTGACAAAATGCAAATCATATCGTGTGTGTTTGACATCAATTTATCTAAAAAAAAATAACTGGCCGTTTCTAAGAACTACAGCGCTACATCGCACGTAAACATAAAGTTTCAATAACTTATTTTGTAGTCCAGTATATAGAACAGTTTGGTATCAATTTAGCGGATTAAATTAATAAAATATATCTATGTGTTTTGTGTAGATGCTCCGAAGGTAGTGTTTGCATGTTTCATTTGTTTGTTATTCTTCATAAGTGAATCAATAATAAATCCAAAATCTGTCGCAGCAAAGTTACACGATTTGCTATGAAAATCGAGTTGTCGCTGTCCATGAGAAAATGTCCATGAATTGAAAGATTTGATCGAGACCATCATACCATATAAACAGTAGAAATCATATTATTATCCTAGTTGCTGGAAATAAGTTCGTGGATTGCCCTAGCAGTGGCATGTGCTGCACAGTTGAAGTCACGGAGTCAAGCCAAAATAGTCCTCGTCCGAAATGGTCTTTGATGGTTTTGATAAAACTGTCCCAGGAAAAGTCTTGAGAAAAAATGCAAATAACAGATGTCCTCAGCAACATCTGAAACCTACGCTAATGTTAAATTTTAAGCGTAAAGTTAATAGTCTCTGAGTTTGAAACCAAATAGAAGTAGGCTACTTCTACTGGCAGTCATAGCCTATTGGTTTTCCGACTAAAATTATAACGGAAACATAGTTATTTGATGCTGTTATTCAAATTTTTTTGAAACTTACCCTGGGACCGGTTTATTGAAGACGAATTTTAGGACCATTTCGTGAAAACAGCATTTTGACAAGGAGCCATAGTCACACTTTGCCTTCAGATTGCTATCTCATCTGTCATGTGATCATGATACTCAAACTCAGTGGGTAATTCTGCAACAGTCTATGGAAAACGTAAGCTGTCCAAATCATGATTAAAAATGTATGTGCTTTACTATGCATTCGTGACTTCTTGAACTGTAATTACTATCAACCGCATGTCAAGTCATTTCTCCTGAGGATGCGAGTTGAAAGCTTGAGTTATACACAGACCATTCTGCAGACAAGAGTCTTCGGGAAATCATATCTGTCTGTAGGAATGTTTCATCCAGAAAAATTGTAGTTTGAATATAGGACGGCATCGGTGATAAATCGTCGACACACGTTGTTTCGCAAACTTTAGGTTAGATAAGTTGCTAGCTGTAGTCATGTAAGCATCATCCAAGGTTGAATCTGCCGACCTAACCGCTCTGAAGTGTTCATACAGCACATTATTTGAAATTGATCAATCAAAGTTTGAATTTAGCCAACTAGTTTTATTACTAATATCGTGTAATACGCAGTAAATTACTGGCAATTGAAATATTTAGGGGACTTAAAGACATAAGCAGATAACATGAACATATGTCTCATGAATGCAGAGTTGTTTATTACGGTTTTACATCTTAACTATTTTGAATTAAATGTGTCTACAAGAACCCGTGGAATCAATTTGAATGGTGAGGGAAAACTTGCATTCATCTCCTTTTTCCCAAGATAAAGCATTTTCAAAATAACTGAAAGAAAAATACCTTCATCACTACTGCCTACTTTTATCAGTAGTACGACATGAACATCTCACCAATCACCGGAAAATCCCCGAGCAAGCATAGGAGGACTTCTAAGTGTTGTATTGAGACTAACTGGAGCATGTGAAGCCGAAGTAATTTTCACTTCAGTCAAATGTAAATCCGGATTTCGTACGTGTATTACGTGTTATTACGCTTCAGCTGAACGTCATTACGTTTCCTTTGTTAAGATTGCTACTTGAGGAATGCACGCATTCAATTCCAACAACTGCTGTGATGTTGCTATGATCTTCAACTTCGACTTCATGGAATAATGGCATCGATCAAATCTTTCAATTCGCAGACTTTTTCACATAAGTAAACACTACTCGATTTTCATGTCAATTCGTGTAGCATTATTATGCTTGACCTTTAACAATTATTGCGTCACAAAGAAAGGTGAAGCAAATAAAGCATGCAAACTAAAAATTTCAGGGAATCTGTTAGCCATTCTGTCCGGTAGATCGATACCAACCTGGTAACATCTACTACAAAAATGTTATTGAAATGTAGTAAATGCATGCGATGTAACGTTATTACGCATTGGATTGCTCAGTTATGAGTGTGTTTTTAATTTGAAATACGGTTACGCATGAAACGACTGATATTACTGAATCCGATATTTTGCGTGTGCTGAAGTTGACATCAAACCTTGTTGTCCATTGTGGATTTTGTGTTGTACAACAGCTGCATATCGATGTGAAATCTACGTAGACCTCTAGAGACACTTCAAAGACACCAGAGATTAGCAGCGATCCCAAACCTCCTGTCTGCAAGAAGTTCGGCAGTCAGAGGAGACCCCAGACAAACACGTTGGCGTCACTGAGACAACGCCCTCAGCATCCGTTATTAGCTGGAGCCAAGTCTTGAACTTGCACATCTCACTGCTTCTCCTGTCGTGAATGAATGAATAGAGACTTTATTCAGTTCACAATGTGCGGTGAACGTGTTGCAGACACATCATGAAAAATCAGAAAAAGTAATCAATGTACGGATCACACAAGAGACGTGCATCTGCTAAAACGACTAGTTGCCGCTGCTGGTGCTGTCGATTGATTTCAACTAAAGCGGGGGTCGTAGCACATGGTCTGAACCGTTCTCAATCTGTCTGAAGAGTTAATAAATACATTTTCCATAATGATGGGCAAATTTACAAAATCAAAATCAATGAAAAATTTTGCTAAATTACGCTCAACACGTAGCAAATCAGACAGAAGGTAGGCACTGTGATTGCAGAAACATGGATGCGCATGCGTAATCAAGCAGCGAATAAAGGCAACATAACAAATATATATAAGATGTGGTGGATACTGAGTCTCCGTCGACATTTAGTCAACATGCGTATTCCACGTAAAATTATTGGAAAACGTTGCGCCCAAAAGTGACGTTTCAGACACTGTAATCAGAAGTACACCAGTAGCTGATGTCATCAAAATCTATGAATCTCTTAGCAACAATATAAACATCACAACTCCTTGCATTGTTAAAAAAACAATCCGACCTGCTTCCACTGATTTTCAAGGTGCAGCCATTCTTTCAGGAGGCAATCTTGCTCTTTGTCTCGCAGAAAGTGTAACAAGTTGATGTCACCCGCATACTTAACGAGCATTGAATTATCACATAGAGATTTCAGAGAATCAACAACGGCAGCAAAAGTATTGGTCCAATCGTGCTCCCTTGTGGAACGCCATCAATGCTGACACATCCTGGTTAACACGTACACGTTTACGACCTTGTAAAAAACTTGTAACCCAAAATATGAAGTGTTGAGGAAGCTGTAAATCAACAATGCCGAGGTCACTGAAGAAAATGATAGTTTATCAAATGCTTGGGAATAATTTTCCGCCAATAATCGAACATCTTCAGAATTTCCATCACAAAAATGCAGTATACGGTGACTCAGATGCACCAAAGCTGCAGACGTGCCTTGCCAGAGCCTGGGATGCAAGCGAACTGGAAAGGATCCAATTTAATAAACCTCGGAGGCTGCACGACCTATCTCAACATGTTTCAGTGAGCGGTTGTTACTGGGCATGTTCCAACATCCACAGAGATTAATTCACTTGCGTCTGGTTTTGCGTTAGTCCACAGTCAGACCAATAAACGCAGGCGAGACAATCTCTGCCTTCCCGAACGCGATTCGTCTCACCAACAAATGGGCGCAAGCCAGCCAGAAGATGGAAGACCCGGATGTCATCACAACAGCCATGCATTCGCTATTCCTGATGTTCAACTTCCAGCTGACTGCTGTTCAGATCATGATCGGGGTGTTGGCGTCCGCATACCAATCACATTCTTACGATAAGGGAGAACGGTGTGTTATGGGCCATATTGGCCATAGAGAGTTATATATTTTAGCATAGCAGGACGGCGTGCTAATTCGTCAAAATATAATTTATACCTTGCTAACCTCCTGTCTTGCCGGATAATCACCGATAATCGTGTTATCTCCTTGTTAACACGACCAGCATCGTTGACTTTAGACTTTATTATACTTAATACAAAATTCAAAATAATATACTCTACATAGAGGGCTCATGCCAACTGAAATCAACTCCATGCTCATAGAAATACATGAAGTAAACTAGTAACATAGAAGTGAAATAATATTGTTCCGGCCATTAAACAATCAGTCAGGTGACTACGTCACAAATCGGTCAATTAGAAAGTTAATCGCTTTGGTGTGTAGGGTGCATCTTAAATTTGACTGTTGGGAACACAACAGAATTGATGTCGCATTTCTACAATTATTAATGGGTAGTCCATAACACCTCATCACGTGGCCCTTAGCACCTCATCACGTGACCCTTAACACCTCATCACGTGGTCCGTGACACCTCATCACGTGGTCCGTGACACATCACGTGGCCCTTAACACCTCATCACGTGACCCTTAACACCTCATCACGTGGCCCTTAGCACCTCATCACGTGACCCGTGACACCTCATCACGTGGTCCGTGACACCTCATCACGTGGCCCTTAACACCTCATCACGTGACCCTTAACACCTCATCACGTGGCCCTTAGCACCTCATCACGTGACCCGTGACACCTCATCACGTGGCCCTTAGCACCTCATCACGTGACCCGTGACACCTCATCACGTGGTCCGTGACACCTCATCACGTGGCCATTAACACCTCATCACGTGACCCGTGACACCTCATCGCGTGACCCGTGACACCTCATCACGTGGCCCTTAGCACCTCATCACGTGACCCGTGACACCTCATCGCGTGACCCGTGACACCTCATCACGTGACCCGTGACACCTCATCACGTGGCCCTTAGCACCTCATCACGTGACCCGTGACACCTCATCACGTGGTCCGTGACACCTCATCACGTGGCCATTAACACCTCATCACGTGACCCTTAACACCTCATCACGTGACCCTTAACACCTCATCACGTGGCCCTTAACACCTCATCACGTGACCCGTGACACCTCATCACGTGGTCCGTGACACCTCATCACGTGGTCCGTGACACCTCATCACGTGACCCTTAACACCTCATCACGTGGCCCTTAGCACCTCATCACGTGGTCCGTGACACCTCATCACGTGGTCCGTGACACCTCATCACGTGGCCATTAACACCTCATCACGTGGCTCTTAGCACCTCATCACGTGACCCGTGACACCTCATCACGTGACCCGTGACACCTCATCACGTGGCCCGTGACACCTCATCACGTGACCCGTGACACCTCATCACGTGACCCTTAACACCTCATCACGTGGCCCTTAACACCTCATCACGTGACCCGTGACACCTCATCACGTGGCCCTTAACACCTCATCACGTGGCTCTTAGCACCTCATCACGTGACCCTTAACACCTCATCACGTGACCCGTGACACCTCATCACGTGGCCCTTAGCACCTCATCACGTGACCCTTAACACCTCATCACGTGGTCCGTGACACCTCATCACGTGGTCCGTGACACCTCATCACGTGGCCCTTAACACCTTATCACGTGACCCTTAACACCTCATCATGTGGCCCTTAGCACCTCATCACGTGACCCGTGACACCTCATCACGTGGTCCGTGACACCTCATCACGTGGCCCTTAACACCTCATCACGTGACCCTTAACACCTCATCACGTGGCCCTTAGCACCTCATCACGTGACCCGTGACACCTCATCACGTGGCCCTTAGCATCTCATCACGTGACCCGTGACACCTCATCACGTGGTCCGTGACACCTCATCACGTGGCCATTAACACCTCATCACGTGACCCGTGACACCTCATCGCGTGACCCGTGACACCTCATCACGTGGCCCTTAGCACCTCATCACGTGACCCGTGACACCTCATCGCGTGACCCGTGACACCTCATCACGTGACCCGTGACACCTCATCACGTGGCCCTTAGCACCTCATCACGTGACCCGTGACACCTCATCACGTGGTCCGTGACACCTCATCACGTGGCCATTAACACCTCATCACGTGGCCATTAACACCTCATCACGTGACCCTTAACACCTCATCACGTGGCCTTTAACACCTCATCACGTGACCCGTGACACCTCATCACGTGACCCGTGACACCTCATCACGTGGTCCGTGACACCTCATCACGTGGTCCGTGACACCTCATCACGTGACCCGTGACACCTCATCACGTGACCCGTGACACCTCATCACGTGACCCGTGACACCTCATCACGTGGCCATTAACACCTCATCACGTGGCCATTAACACCTCATCACGTGACCCGTGACACCTCATCGCGTGACCCGTGACACCTCATCACGTGGCCCTTAGCACCTCATCACGTGACCCGTGACACCTCATCACGTGACCCGTGACACCTCATCACGTGACCCGTGACACCTCATCACGTGACCCTTAACACCTCATCACGTGGCCCTTAACACCTCATCACGTGACCCTTAACACCTAAATGGCAAATTTTTGGCTCTATTCAGGAAATTTCCTCTACAACAAAGTGAAGCGGGTAGTATTGGAAAATAACAACATCATGAAACCTTGCGTCTTGTGTCTATAGCTAGTGATAAGGCTAAGGAAGTTGTTCCTATAGTGGAATCCTAGTGGTTTCTATAACATCTTGAACTCAGGTGTACCATAACACCCCACTCTTCCATATCACATTGTCGCTTTCATCTTGCAGTACCGAACATCATTTCCCACGTCAGTGCTTCGAGTCAGCAGAAGAAGTCGGCGCATGCCAAGCGCGTGAAGGACATCGATAATGCGGAACTTGCTGAGCTGCTCATTGATATTCTGCCGTTTGTACGCCTTCAACACGTTCTCCCAGCTGGTCAGTCAGAGTTGGTACAAGCAGCGATCCGGCGTGAGTTGATCCGCAGCCCGCCGACACTCTACCTCGTCCAGGCTTCCCCCTCCGACTTCCTGCATTGTTGGATTCGAGGTGCCGCTCCGCCCTCCGCCTCGCCGCAGCCAGCAGCCATGCATGGAGGAGGCAATCGGAGTTGGCGAGGAATGCCTGGACCAGGCCATGTGATGGCGGATTTCTATCAATGCAAAGGCCGTTCCTACATGTCAGTTGTCAATCCCACAGCGACCTCCCCACCTCCTCCAGTTCAATTCATTCCACCGAGGCTGTTCATGCCTTTCTATGAAGAAGTGAAGGTCAGTATTCATTCCGTGGAGTATCAGGTCGTGACGGGTTGGCTCTTCAAGCAAGAGATAGCATTCGGCGGCTGTCTAAATGTGGTCAAAATTAGTCACTGAAATTCACCAAAATCTAAATGTTGTTTCATTTGTCCACGCGGGAGATAACATTTACTAATCCATGAAAATTATGGCCGATTTTGTCCTGATTAGACTGAGAATAAACAATCAGGTAGCTGTTAATGATAAATTTCTCTACAAATTTTCTTGATAATGTAACATAAACATGGATTTTTTGAGGGCAATAATGTATGAAATTTGAGGGAGCACCTTCAACACATCATGTAATATAAATGCACAATTCGTGCATAATCGTGTGAAACTGAAACATCTAATGAGCCAAACAACCCTATAATTAATGTCAAGATCTTCGGAAATGCGGCGAACCTACTTCAAGTCTCGACGAACTGATCGAGAAGAAGTGAAACACTTTTTCAGTGGTAATAATGCTTAGTTCAGTCCTGCATGTATGTCTCTTCTTTTTCAACTGTTCATCATTTTCGTTGTGATGTGTCGCAAGTTCGAGCTGAAGATTTGTGACTTAATAAAAGGACTTATGTAAATCAGAGTTGTTAATGAAGCAAATCTGTAGAATATTAGCAATCATCATAACACTGAGAAATATTTCATTCTGACTTCTATTTACAACGAATTTATCAATGAAGTGAACGAGTTAGAATTCTATTTTTGACATTTCCAACGGATGGATTCACCTGATGATATCGAAGCACTTGACAGACGAAATCAATCATTAAAAGTTGACAAATCACTTTACCTATAGTGGGAGAGAAAATCACTAATGGCCAAAGTGAAGATGAAAGATTGTTGCTATCTCTGTTTATTTCAAGAAACATCCAAGACGGAGGATTAGTCACGCTGTTTATCAGTCACTAAGTAACAAAAAATTAAGGAATTGTTCACATGAATGGTTAGCAAAGATGTGCGTCGGATCAGAGAATGGCTGTCGATCCGATCCGATAGTATACGCATGCCTGTGTACTCTTCTGATTTTCCGGGAAATTGTACGATTTTTCATCGATTTTATATAATTGTAGGAATTTTTCGAAATTAATGTGCCCGATTGTGGTAAGGAATTTTTGCTATCGAATAAGTCACTTTCTTATTACATACTTGAGGTGTGAGCTTCAGTCAAACGCATTTTAACAATGCAGTTGCTTCTCAGAAATCACAAGTCGTGGCTATCCGAGGCGTCAGCACATGCCTATCCACATTAAAAGTAAATTAAAGCCAGGCCATGCAAAGGTGTGATACTGATCCTAACAACTCGTATTTGTTGATGACTAGGATAGTTTCCAATGATGCATGGGAACTTCTGTACGCCGACGACCTAATGCTCACTGCAGAGACTAAACGAGAAGTTCTTTCCATGTTTCAAAGATGGAAATCTAGCTTTGAAAGAAGTGGTCTCAAGATCAACCCGGAGAAAACGGAGATCCTTGTGACGGGGAGGAAACAAAAGGACGTGATGCGCACATGTAGATGGCCATGCTCTTATTGCGGAAAAGGCGTCGGTCAGAACTCGATTCTGTGCACGGCGTGCAATAGCTGATGCCATTTCAGATGTTCCGGTTTAACCTCAGTGAGGGCGTCGTCCTCGTCTTCCTCGTTTAGATGCCCACAGTGTATCCGAGGACACCAATACAACGAAGATGATGACGACACGCTTCTATTGGATGAGTGCATTGTGCAAGAAGTTCAGCATTTCTGCTATCTTGGGGACATACATGACAGGGATGCAGGCGTCGAGAGAGCGGTGAGGACTCGCATTGCGGCGACATGGTCAAAATGGAGGGCAGATTTATCAATCTTGCTTGAGATCTGTCATGATATTCGGTTCGGAGACATGGCCTCTCACAAGCAAATTGATGCATGCCATGACAACGTGTGACTTGACGATGCTTCGCTTTATGGCTGGTGTAAGATGGAGAGACAGGACCCCAAATGAAGAAGTAGTGAAAAGGTGTTGTCTGAAGGACTTGGAACTGCTCATCCGGAGAAGCAGACTTCGCTGGTTTGGGCATGTGAGCTGTTAACTTCAGAGAAGTCAACAGTTGCGAAAACAGGATATTTAGCGAAATATGTCAGGTTGATGATGATGTCAAGTCTGAAGAGATAGGCGGCATAAAAGAAGCAAATATTCACTTCGCCTCCTAAATTGATAGCTGTTTGATAACTACGTTCTCACAAAGTTCTAGATAGGCCTGGTTAGTATCACATGTTGCATCCTGTAGGTATTATTGATTATTTGTGTATGAATGATGGTCTAACCCTCATCGGCCCACCTCTCTACATGTGTGGAAACTATGTATTCACAGTGCTGTCATTTTTGTTCTAAGCACCCAATCAAGCTGAAATTAAGTTTCCATGCGTGACTTCTATCATTTAAACTTCTCCCATAATATCAATCGATTTTAACAAATGGAACATGGGGTAAAATATTATTTTGTCATATTTGGCCCACCTCTCTACAGGTGTAGAATTGCATTTCCTGAGAAGTTGGAGACTTCATTCCTCACTTTTGACAAACAATTTTCAAAATTCCTCTTGAAATTCATCTTGATTTCTTATCATGATATCATGAATAAGTAACAGAATGTAAGCCCTAATGTCTGACAAAGTTTGTTATTACGTAATGGGCAATTTGGTGTTGACGCCAATTTTCAAGTGATGGACAAATTTGACAGAACGGAACGATTTCAACTATCGACAACTTCTGATTGTCTCAAAATTGCGTAATGGCGCCCCAACAACTATCTTGCATCAGATTTAGTATGTAATCTTGATATCAGTAAAAGTTTTAGGAAAATTTATCTACTGGTGGCTTCTATGATGTAATTGAAGAATCTGGTAGGAAGACACAGCAACTCGAATAGAATTGCGTCATTTATTTCATTGATTTTCTTGACGTCTGAGATCATTTCGACACTATCGAGACTGCTATCTGAACTTTAAGTTATTTTCATGATTCAGTCTTCCACATTGACATGCGTCCGACGCTCGAAAACATTGTGCTGCGACTTCGGCAAGAGAAGATGAAGCATCCAGCGATGATGGCGAAGATTCCGATAACACCTCAGGCAGCAGCGACGGTGAACCAGTCGAAGAACCACATTTGTATCTGCAATCGAGTGATGGCAAATTGGTTGAGGAAGCAAGCAGTATTGATACCAGTTCTTCAGACTCCGACGATGACAGCAACGAAAACTCTAACGGCGACGATTTGACATCACCTAGTGGCGTAACATGGAAACCCAACGCTCCTCCGCCCAGACGCCTGAGCAGAAATGTGATCAATTTCCACGATGGACCTACAATTGCTCCTGCCTCCGAGGAACAGTCATTTAGCTGTTTCATAACTGAAGAAATGCTGAGGACATCATTGCGCTATACCAACAGAAGATTGAAGGCACTGGGAAAGAAGAAGTTTACTTTCAATAAACTGAAAGCAGGAATAGCTGTGATTATTCGCGCAGGTGTCGATCGTGACAATATGTCATCACTGTCCTCTCTTTACATTCCATCAGACAGTAGACCTTTTTACCGCTGCACCATCTCTAAAAATCGTTTGAAAATTTTGCTGGCACATTTGACTTTTGATAACAAAATAAACAGGCGAGAGCGTCAAGAAATTGACAAAGTAGCTGCCATCGGAGAGTTTTGGGATTTATTTGTTCTCAACCTGCGTCGTTACTACATACCATCATCTTCAATAACAGTCGACGAACAATTATACGGATATCGTGGCTATTCCCCAGGCAGAACATACATGCCTCAAAAACCGGCAAAGTATGGCATCAAAGTCTTCTGGCTATGCGATGCCGAAAATGGCTACGCACTGAATGCGTTACCGTACTATGGAGCTGATGGGGCTAGGGCGACCGGTCTAGCAAAAACAATCGTCATGCAATTAACTGAACCGTATCATCAAAGTCATCGGAATGTTTATTTAGATCGCTATTTTACATCGTATGAATTATGCGTCGATCTTTTGAATAGCGGACTCAAAATGACGGGGACAATTCAAGCTTCGCGGCGCGATGTTCCGCATGCTATGAAAAATGCAAAAGACATACCCGTGCATGAAACGAGAAACTTTTGAAATCATGACCACCGTGTCCTCTTGACATCATATGTTACAAAGAAAAATAAAAATGTTCTCCTAATGAGCAGCTATCATACAACGAACCGGCCATTAGAAAGAGAAGATCGAAAATCAGAAGTTATTTTGGACTATAACACTGATAAAGGTGGTGTTGATGTCATGGACTCAAGAGTGGAGGATTTCACATGTCGCCGAAAGACAAGGCGGTATCCTCTGCTTCATTTCTTCGACATGCTCGACGTCGCATTGCTGAATTCCTTCTTGATCATGGAGAAGAATGGGTACGACAAACCTCGCTCCTTTTTCATAAAACAGGTTGCCTTGCAACTTGCTAATGACAACATCTTGACTCGCTATAACACTGCAGCGATCTACCGTCAATCCAAGGCTGCATTTTCATCGATGGGATATCCCGCCAGAAAACCTTCAACAACCACCAATGACAACAAACCGAAAAAGTGCCAGGTTCCTCGTTGTGGAAAATCATCTCGCAAGCGCTGCGCTAATTGCGCAATGGTTGTATGCTCCCAGCATCACATTGAAAAGATTTCATGTACTAGCTGTGCATCCTCACCGTAAATTCATACATTGGAGTAGTGGACGATTTATATTATGATTGTCAAGATTTTCAAGAAAGTTGTTGCTGTTATTGTTTTTATGAATATATAGATAGATGCTTGCAGTTTATTGTTTTTTTTCTAATATCAAAATCGGATTTCAGACATGTATAATTGATTATAGCCTACTAATCGATAAATACAACTAAAACAGTTAATTATGAATGGGATCATAATCGATGCATAGCACATAAATTATATGAGTAATATTGCCCTCTAATTGATTTAAATTAATTACCTGATTTAAGTGCTGATTTAAACTAATTAGCACACATAGCTTAGTTCAGGATATCTCGAATAATAACATCCGGTATTTTAATGTATAAAAATGACATTCTCGATGATTTTAAGGTCAATGGGGTCATCTATAAGGTCAAGGGTCATCACGATGTCAATGGGGATACATTATGGTGTTGATAATTATCTTTGAATATTATCTGGCCAATTGTCTTATGGGATCGATACTAAATTCTAAACAGTTGATTAAAAATGCAATATTCTACACATGTAGAGAGGTGGGCTGAATCTAATGGTTGAATTTGCCGGTCCGATGAGGGTTAACGTAGCTGCTTCTCCATAGGCGGCTTGGACGGTGCTGACATCGTCATTCTTCAATAAGAAGCGTTGTATATACGGGATGCCTTCCTGACGACTTCCAGAGACACTTTCGGGGCTCGACCTCTGAACCGAAAGATCGCTAGGCCAAGCACTTAGCCACTTTCCATTTGGAAGAATTTTTTATTAAATTTGTGCTCTTCTATCGATCTTTTAAATCGACGAATTTTCTCAACACAAATAGCTCTAACAAGCTGAGTCAATTCGACAGTCTCAAATATGTTGAGCAAGTCATTCGTTATTTCAATTTCGGTCTGCAGTGTAAATTGTCAATAAAGGCGTCATTTAGAAGTATCAGCAGAATTTGCCGACTGCGAAGGATTTTCCACAAGTTGAAGGTAAAGATAGAGGAAGTGACGTCAGAACTATTAATATCATGTCGTCCGCTCCCTGTGACTGAGATCGTGATGCGTCAATCATTTCATGTTGAAGCACTTGCATACATGTTCATGCCAATAGCGCACAGACTTATTTGCATTTAGGAACTATTAAGTCTAACAAAATGCCGTTGGCGAAGATGCAGTCCAAGAAGTGGGTCGACTGAAAATGTGGTGATCTCAACAGTCAAAATGACGTTAGGAAAGTAATTGGGTTAGTTTTAGAAATGGAAGATAAATTCAGTGTCGTATGAAGGGCTTGGGCGAATAAGAGGATCAGCCACACTTTCACAGTTTTACAGGAGAGCAAGATTTCAAATGTTATCGTACAAAGGCTATGCAAACTAGTCCCCTGAACATCAGCTAGGTTACGAGCCTTGATTCTTCTATGTGGCTTAAGTCTCGATCACATAAATGAGTGTGCAACCTGTTGGAAGGAAGACATGGGTAATGCTTCATCAGGTTGTGCCCCACTATTGTACAACGACAAGGTCAATTTCTTGCTTTGGACCTTGCACCATGCAGTACAGATCAGTGATGCGGAGCGGAGCGGTAGTAAAGAAAATTTTGACTGGAGCGGAGCGGAGTGGAGTGGGAGAGAACCTGATGTTGACAAAGTCAACAAAGTTTTATCAGAATTAATGATTTTTTACATTAGTATTATTATTACACTATTTTTCGTAAGATATTAGTCTATTATTTATTTTTTTCAACATTATTCGGAGATAAGACTCCATTCTCAAGTTATACAGTAAGTGGAAGGGTTGTAAAAACCGTTAATAAGAAAGCCAATAAAGATATGATTTGAAATTCGACAAGCATAAAGCTAATATTTTGCAGTTAAGCATATTATCAGAGTGGAAGTCAATCATAATTTACAGTAGTCAAACAACCTAAAAAGTTTAAGTGGAGCGGAGCGGAGCGAAAGCGAAGTGTAATCGGAGCGGAGCGGAGTGGAGCGGTAAAATTGTACCGCTCCACATCCTTGGTACAGATAGCGGCTTATCCCCTTATGCACTTTCTGGAAACAGTATAAAAAACCTCCAATCATTGTCTTAGTCAGTCAAAAGAAGTATCCAGATCCATCATAACATTGGGTGAAATATCCTTGTTTTTGAAAAAAATGTGTCTTATTCCCTTATGCGTGCGACCCTTTCATATGTCGGCAGAATGAATCATTCTTCTTAATGTGCTCTGACACAGTAGACAAGTACTATAATGAACACGAATGAAACAAATCATTTGAAAATTTAGGACGCTTCTATTCTTGATACTCCTAGTAGTTTGAGTTGCATGAATTCTTAGATCCTCGCAGCACTGATGACTCTAGAGATGTTTTTATGCATGCCTATGCATCAATGAAGAGCCTATGTGTCCAGACTACAGCGAAGTCCACAAGAATCGAGCCGATGAAGGCAAGTCGGTCGCTATTTTTCGAGTGCTTCGTGGGAGGAAGTAGCTTTGTTGACATATGTATGCTATTGTTTATGGCAGCTGACGGGAGGTTGTTTTATTTCATAGTGAATTTCTCTTCAGTTGCCTCGTCTCCCCAAAAATATGTTAGCTGCTAAAATTGCTTTATTGGTAGAAAATGTTTACAAGTCCAAGTATCACGAGCCGGCTCGCATTGTCAAGGTTTGTCAGGAGGAGTCATTCGGAAGACGAGATTGATTGGACATTTATCTCCGTGGAATCAGTGGGATAAAACACATTAATTCACGATTCCATAGCCATAGAAAGTCCGGAATTGCATTGCTCAATTTTGTGGATAAATCAGATCTATTAAGCGCTTGAAATCTACTACAGATTAATGAATTATCTCCACAGAAATGTGGAATGAATATTTATGGATTTTCCTCTCAATTTCGTCCTTTAGTTTTTACCCTTTGAAGTTTGTTTTAGGCTTCTTTACCCGGACGGAATGTCGGTTGTTTCTGAGGATAATTGGCTTTTGTTGACTTTTTCCTTGGAAGTGGAATATTTAAGAAACAGGTAATGAGATACAAATCAGCTTCCGATCATTGAAGAAAATGTCGGTACTGATGCTTTAGATACGGATGCAATCATCGCACGGTGAACCACGCGTACGTAACTTTGTCAATCCTGCAGACTGAACATAAACAAACAATTACAAGTTGTTGACGCACACCTACTATCGGAAACAAGTGCTAACTTAGAACGCATGAAAGTAGCTTGATAGTAGCTTTCAACAATTCTTGCATAGATCTCACTTCTAAATCAATATGACCAAATCCTGTGTGACACTGCTTTGCTCAGGTTTTCTATGTCAACCAGTGGATCTCATCATGAAGTCCAGATTATTATGTTTATTACAAGAATGCTAAAATGAAATCTTGCTTTCATGTTTGAAGAAATATAAGCTGTTCATTAAATCAGTTACCAATAAAATCTCAATTGAATAGTTAGGACATGAGTGGTGGGAACACTTGTAACAAGCGATTTTGTTGAACATTTTCAATGAATGTTATATCAGCCGTGCTTGATTGTTAATGCTTAATTCTCAAGTAGCACTATATCCTGCTTATATAAAATCTTATTCAAGAATTCTGTCCAAGAAGAATTTCATGTTCGTGATGGAAAAGACAAGTCAAAGATCCTAGTCAAAATCAACGCATGTTCGTCTGATTAATATACATTGGGGAACGGTCCTGGTTCCTTCATGATCATTGGAAACACCATATCCTCCCAGTGATCTTCTTAATAAAGAAGTGGCTGTTTTTTGTCATCATCTTAATCGGCTGAAAATTGGTTGGCCTGGTCAAGTTCAAATGATTCTAAAACCATGTAGTTCACAACCTGAAAGGCTCTGTTTTATCTCCTCACAACTTGATGTATGACATAACTCTCGGAGGTGGTGGCAAAGCCTTTATGTGCACTACAATGCATTTCAGTGAACTCTTTATATTCTTACCCTAGATTTCACATAGTTCAGTCTGAGAAAGATCTACCTTGATCACACCTCTCATGCATCTTACAACCTAGGACCCGTTTAAATCCATCACTCTCTCTCACAATCATCACCGCATGATCTACTTGCCTCTTCTCAAACACTCGAGATCACAAGATTTTCAATATGGATGTTTTTAGCAGTTCAGAGGGTTTTCAGACTTAACATGGAATCACATGACAACTATGATAACACGTAATTTCTGTAGTGGTATATGTTTCTTCAGACGTGATGTTCTCATTTTTGAAATCGTTTGGAATTAACTGTGACCAGGCGAAAGGTGTGATGAGTGAGTGGAATCCTCTCAAACTCGGGAAAATTTAGCTGCTTTTGTTGTCTTTCAGATTAGCAACGATCATGCAATACTGTTATTCATTCATATGGGAACTGGACCAATTGAACACTGCGAAAAATGTTCGAACTTCACATTGAAACCCGAAATTGTCATTGAAAGTTGGCAGGAAGGGTATCCGAAGTATCTTAACACCCCAGAAAAGTATGAGCATGTAAACACCATCCAAGCTCCCGATGCGGGCTCAGTAGCGATTATTCTATGTTATCATGTCTCAATGTCCATGCTCCACTGAAGTTTCAGTGTGTGTTCCACGCGGGCGCGTCTAAATACCACACATGCGCCACAAATACATTCTACCTGCCAAAGATACAGGAGCATTGACACAGAAGCAATAAACACAGCCACAAATACTTTCCAGCTTTTGCTCAAGCTGCAGAAACCATGTTTATGCATAGACTTTAAATTCTGCATTGCTACAAAAACTTTCTTTCTGCATTTAGAGCAACCGAAGCAGGGTCAGCAATGAAGGGATTTCATGACTACATTTTTCACAAAAATCACGCTCATTCAATTATTCTTTTAGACAGAATTCTTCCATGTGTATTTCTTCTTCTATTCAATGCCCAACAACCAGTCATTAGCGTTGTGCAAGCTACTTGTTTAGCTTATCATGCTCATGTGAATTGGGCTGAGGACAACGCTTGTGAGTCACAGTTCAGCTTTCGAAATGTTCCTAGAACTATTGCGTCACCGAAAGACACAAAGATTGAACTAGGAAATTACACGTCCAATCTTCAATGTATTGATTGTATATATATATGCGGAGTCCTATCATTATGATAGGACTCCGACTCCGAGAGGCCAATATACAGGGTGCCTGGTAAAAAACCGGTAAATTTACTTAAGCACGTTATATTATCAAAAGTATTAACGCACAAGAAAACTGAGCATTATTTACATTGATTCAAAAATGTTCAAAATGTCCTCCTTCAGCACGGGTACATTGATCCAAGCGATCCGGCCATTTTCGAATTGCGTGCCGTATGGTATTAATTGGTATGTCATTCCATGCATTCGTCAGTGTAGTTTTCAGATCTTCGATGGTAGGCATCTCATTCCTTTGCAATTGCACTCTGTGTAAAAGCAAGCTCCAAATACAATAGTCACGTTTAAATCAGGACTTTTTGAAGGCCATTGATCTGGTTCGATCAAATCAGGCGCATTTTGTCTCAACCAACTCACAGTTTCTCTGGCAGTATGAGCTTTTGCTCCGTCCTGTTGCCACGTCCAAGTGTGCTGTCCCTTGTGCACGTATGTCATTAAACATATTGGGGCACATTTCATTTCGATAAACATCCTGATTGACGGTCTTCTTTCTTTTGCGATAGTGAGGGACATTTTCCTGACCTGCTACGTAGCCTTCCACAAAATAGTTTTCCCAAACCACGAAACACTTCCGTAGCACATGATTGATGGAGTCTGTTTGTCGATCTGCACCACGAGGTCATCCTTCGGAATTTCAGTCTTGCATGTTACTCTGCGAAAAACACGTTCGTTTTGTTTGTTTAATGGTGGATGCATAGAAAATGACGATTCATCAGAAAACCAAATGTCCATCCATTTCTCGTTTTGAAAACGTTCAATCATAGCCTCGCATTTCCTTTTTCGAGCAGCTTTATGTGCGTCTGTCAGAAATTGACATTTCACTTTTCGGCATCATTTCAAACCAACCTGTTTTTGAATATTATACACAGACCATTTCGAAATCCCAAGTTCTCGAGAAATTTCGCGTTGACTACTGTGTCGCCGACCTTTGTCAACAGGAGACATGGACAGATCCAGTACAGCTTCCTTAATGGAAGAATCAATACGTGTGGCAGTTCCCGTACCTGGTTTACGCTTTTCAGCAGCAACAGCTCCGTGAATTTTTAACGAGGCAGCAACTGCAGAGAATTGGTGTCGGGTAATTTCTCCTAGGAAATTGGGAAGGATCTCCTGACACCTCCTTAATCCCCATGTTGAGTTTTCAGTCTTAAACAAAACAACTGCGGCATCTTGAAATGAATAGATGAGTCAGCAGCAGCCCACACCGATCGTTTATGCTACAGCGTGATTTCTAACAGCAAATTAACTTTCATTCTGATCTCATTGGCTGACGACATTCAATGGACAACTAAGTCGAGATTGCATGAATAAATCTGCTGTGTAATGAAAATTACCGGTTTTTTACCAGGCACCCTGTATAAAGCCTAGTTTTTTGAAAAATTAACTGGTAACCTATATCATAGATCATTATAGGCTTACTTGAACCTATTTTTAGTGATCATGCTGTATCAATTATCAATCATTATCGATGAAAGTTTATCAAATGTCGCTTTCAGTTAGATGCATACGACTCGGCTCCTCCCATCTTCTTGATGTGTGCTTCACACGGTTTTCTCCAGTCTCTACCACGCAGGAAAATCCCACATCCTTCTCCAAAAATATGAGTACACTTTCGATTTTAATATGCGCTTTAGAGGAGCCATCACACACGATTAACGTGAGGATAAGAGGTAGCGTTCTCAAACAAACTAGTATTTCATTCTTGTCGCTGGTGTGATCTTTGGTGCGTAGGTGTTAAAGTTTCTTTGTATTAACACTTTATGCACATAGAGTTTTTTTAATGTTTTAAAGTTAAAGTTTCTCAATGACTTCGTAAGACTTCCTTTTTCTGTAGCCCTTGATGGAAGCTTCACTGAAATAGTTGGATCACAAGACTTCATGGTCGTAGAAAATTCTAGCTTCTTTCCAACGCATGCTTGTTATTCCACACGACATTGCTACGACAACAGTAAATCTTCTAAATATAGTTCTTACACATTGAATCCTCCGCAGAGAATTGATTCCCGTAAACTCATACTGTAGAAGTAAAGTAGATCATTTGTCTTCATGTCTTCCTTGAAACTGAATTCATGTGGAAACTGTGGAGTATGCCTTGAGCTTCGCTGAATCGGTTATAATAATGCCGAGGTTGGACTCGAAACTATGCTTCCAAATTTGCAACTTGTCAAAGAACAGCTCATCTTGGGTTTTGTAAGCTGATGAACACATTTGCGATCGAAAGACTACTTCTCAGGTTTATGTGTTAGATATTGTACGAATGTTGGAATCATTGACATAGAATGTCCGAGGCGCGTGTCCAATATGAGTACAATATCTAGCATAACCTCTTTCTATGGCCCAACTGAAATTGATATAGTTGTATTAAGTGATAGATGTTGTACAATATCTAGCTTAACCTCTTTCTATGGTTCTGGGCTATAAACCGCTAGTCTGATATTATATCTCTAGGGTTCTTATGCATATAGATATTTTTCCGGACATTATCTGCTTAAGCATTGAAATCCCATTGGAACATACTGTACTGTGATAATGTACTGTCTCCATTGCCGCAATGCAAATTTTTGGATTATGCATATAATAATTTGAAGCTGATAATTTCCTACTGAGTGATAGAAGGAGGTTATAGTGAAAGAAACAGGAGATTTACATGTACTATTATCAAACTCCCTTCCTATCTCCACTATGTTGAACTATGCGTTCTACATTTTCTAATGTAGAACGGAATTTCTATGAATCAAAATACATGTAATCCAATGGGCTACCGTGCTACATTTTTTTACCCTACAATGCACCCAAATTGCAAGTAAGTTTAGATGATATCTTGGGTATAGATAATAAGGCTACACCTCATGCAAATGCCAATTAAATATCGGTTCACTTGAAATTCAAATGAAGGAAATGCACATAGAAGTAGATAATAGTACTTTCTATGGTATTGTTAATTTCTATGGAAATGCATGACATCAATATTGGATAGGCTATCTACTAGGACTTTGGATGCCATGGAAAGCCAACCACGTTTGTGTTCTTAGCAGATTGTCTATATCGTCACTGGTCCATAGAGTTCATTGACATTTCTTGATCGTTTGATAATAGTGATATAACTACTCCATCTGTACTACCATAGAAAGATGTAGCACTCGGCTTCGCCTCGTGCTACATTTTCTGTGGTAGTACAGATGTCGTAGTTATATCACTATATTGAAGTTTTACTTGATGGGAAACGCCCTGTGTAGTCATCATTTCCAGCTAAGGGAAACATCAGCCTCATCATAGCTGTTCACATGAACTCTCTCCCATACGAGGAGTTGCGGAGCATCTGTTGGTACGAACTAAGCTGTACTGTTCTACTGGCCTAACGACGTGTAGCAGTCAAGGCACGAAAATTCGTCATGTTGTTTTATTAATTCTGAAATTGTAACTAGATTCGAAGAGAACTTGATTTCTTGATTATTTTTCTGTGTCATCAAAATCACGTAATTTGATATGCCTTTCCTGAAAGAGATTCTGATGGCGTCCGAATCTAGCAGAAAACATTTCATGTTACTCTTTGCAGAACAACCACATTTTAGGGTCTTTCTTTGGAGTCCCATGATTAAGATGTTAAGGACCTACCAATAGTACCTGTACTAAGAAAACTTATTTCGTCTGAATAATTGAAAAGTAAGGAAATACCAGTAAACTTGTGTCAGTTGAATAAATTCCAACTCATTTCTGTCTTTTTCACGAAACTATTTGTTCCCTGAAGATAGCTTCGCGAGGAAGCTTGAAAACAGTCGGCTGGACGGGTAATTGACACATGTGAGCACAACCTTCCTACCGCCTGATTTCTGATTGTCACTGTGAAATTCAACACAGAAAGGTGGGCTGAATATCAGGCTTCTCGTTATTCCTTCACTGGAGTGTTTGAAGGTTGCACGCTCATCGGATTAGTCTTCTAAATGTCAATCCAGTGCTTCAACAAAAGTGACGTTTAGAGAAATGCATTCTGAAGTGGTGAAGTCATCGATGCTGCCTCAACGTTTGTTTAGTACATCTCGAAGCTATTAATACATTTCTTTCATCTTCAGGAGTGTCGCTGCGTGTGAAGGGTTTGTTTTATCATAATTGTCCTTTCCCTCCTGTCCCTCTTATCTCTTGTTGGACATAAATATTTGGCAAACTCCATAATAATGCTTTAAACAAGTTCAGCGTTTGAAGATGCATCCAGTTGGATGCGGTTTCTACTGTAGTCTTAATTCATCCAGAGATAAAACCGAATTCGGGAATGAGACTTCTTCCAAACCATAAAAAAGCGATGTCGGGAGATTACTTTGTCGACATGCGCGGCCCACATCTGCCAAATTGATATTTAGATGACCATTGAAATATGTTATCGTCATTATAGTGTCATTATCTACTATCTGCTTTCAATGATACTGATTGTGAATGCTGGGATAAGACCATAGACTTCAACCAGCTTTGTGTTCTCCTGATAATGTAAGACTATGATCTATGATTTTTGTTTTCTTGTTTATTATTTCATTCCGTGTATCTTTCGTGTTCCTTTCCTGGTTTTCGCCTCACAATTTTCAATATTGAAGCTTGTGATTTCAAATATACACATCATTATTGAACTTGATAAAGAAATGAGCTGTCTAATTGAAGCTCATTTTATTTTTGCGAGGTGTCGTCGACTACGCTTTATAACTCAACACATTTCGACTGACATCTTGACGCCGAGTGGCTGTTGATTTGACATGTAACTTACCATTGGCCTTGTTTTGCCAAAGTATGCAACTTGATGATCAGGATTAATTCAGTTTTATTTGCCTGAAGCTTGTAGAAAAAGCCCTGCGCAACCTCCAGCAATCCTGAGCCCGAGTGTTTACCTCCAGTAGATTCAATCATTTCCATCTTATTTTCAGAAATTTTCATAGGATGATGAAAGTCATCCCAGCAGCCATTTATAATAGAATATAATGCTTACTAATTTAAATTATTAATTGAAGTAGTCCTAATGAGGACTGATGGCGTTCTCCAATCCGCAAGTGTACTAATGCAATGATACTGTAACCATTGGATTAATCAGTTCTTAAAAGAACTCAATGGAGCTTTCTCGTGGCAACGAATTAAAATTGATCAGCTTTGGCCCAATATCTGGTAAAAATGGAAATCTTAAGACTTGTAACACTACTCATTCTTGCTGTTAATATACTAATACCATAGATTCCAAACACTGCCGTATACACGTTCAAAACAGACGTCTAACTACAGATGATGGTAGTGGAATAGAAAAGGAAAATGGTCATCATAGGTTAAGGAAATTAAAAATGGATATTATAAAACAACAGGAAACCGATGGATAAAAATTGGAAAAGTGGAGGTAAAACATAGAACTACAATGATACTACTACACCGATTCTGACACTACATATGGTGGATAATGCTAAGAGTAGACAAGTGTAAAGTGGATAATTGAGGTAAACAATAGAACTACAATGACACTCTACTACACCGAAAGCAATGAAACTATACACACTATACCTAAGACTACACATGGAAAATACTATTTCTTCACTTGAATTTGTCAATGATAAATTTGTTAATGCTGAATCCGCCTATAATGCTTCCTGGAATCCAACATTTCTTCATTTGAAATACGATACATCAACCACTTCTTCAACTACCGATTAAGGGACATAAAACATAACACTGCAGTCCGTCAGTCATCAGCAGGTACTCGTCTAGTTGTGTTTCGACCCCTAACCCAGACGAGTTGGGTCCCACACAGTATCTGACAAAATGCTGAATAGGTAATGATATGTCTTGAAAGATATATCAAAAGATAAGTCAGACATCATTCAAATGTTACGCTTCCACATGTAAACTCATCCTGTCATTAAATTCATCCCATCAATTAATACAGTTTGCTTTTTGCGATCCGCACATGTAAACAAATCCTGTTCATCCTCGATTCCCATAACCATGTAATCGTTGTGTGATAAACGACTTAACAATGGTAGCTCTCTCATCTCCCTTAAGCCACGCTAAGCGCTCTGCATTCACCCCCCCCCCCAAGTCCCAAAGCAATAATGGAAATTTTGCGAGAAGTGAATAATGCCCATAATTTCTCATGCTCCCATGTTATCGCTGTCCGTAATTGCACGTTGATTGCAAAAAACCTTGAACTCTATCAGGGCTGTGGAGCCGGAGCCTTAAGGAGCCGATGGTTTTGGTCGGAGCCGGAGCCGATTTATCACAAAGGCTCCGATAGTTTGAGCTTTGATATAAATATAGAATTTTGAAAGTTATTAATTGGCATCATGAAAAAATTAAATCATTTGAAATCTAAAGATATGTCTTTTAAGTATACCAATGATCTGTCCTCCACGATATCTTTCTTTGCAGTTGCCGCCTTCTTTTGTATTACATTTATTATATATTTACACACATGTGTAATATTTTTTTATTGCATATGTTTCGTAAGACTAATTTCCATATTGACAACGTATTCTCCAAAATCCATTAATTTGAAGACTTGTTATATGCATGCTAACTAGATGATTGTAGATTCCTAGAGACAAGTCGCCAGTCATTTATGTACACATTTCCAATTCAGTCAGCAAAGATAATATAGCTACATTTCTTGCGCAATGTCTTAAATCTAATACGGTTACTATGTAGCTTCATCTATCGGTATGGCTACTGGCAGAAGCTACTGGCATCTGTGACAATGCCTTAGATCCTTAGATTGTATTGTAGGCTCTTGTGCAGTCCCCCCCCCCACCTACATTTTTCAAAACAATCGATTATTCAATTTGATCAATTTTGATTGGAGGGATAACTCTTCACACTCACACGAATGACCTGACTACAAGTCCTCACATGGCTATAGCAATAAGCGACCCAGCCACTTCTAGTAGCGCCCTATTATTTTAAAGGTATCTCATTCACAATGAATTTCCTTTGACTTCAAAATTCAAAGGGTATATTTCAATGCGAAAAACCCGAAGGCAAATTACAATGTTGACTTGCTGACGAAGTTTGCGACCATGACATCGCAATTAACCACATAGATTTTTACAACAGCACGGAATGCTTCACTCAAACCGGTGATGCTGAAACGGACATCCAATGGTGCTGCATCTTTTGACCAGAGAAAAAATGGGGGGAGGACTGCACAAGAGCCGTATCGTGTAATAATATTTCCCCAAATGTCATAGACCTGTGGATTTCAAGAATTTTCATTATTATTTTTTCCGTCTGTCAACACTTTATGCTGATATCATGCTGACTTACATGTAAACAATAAAAAAAGACTGAGACGCTCTCAATAAAGGCGCCTTTTGACCTCCCTTTTCTATTGTCTGTGACATTAAACCGCACGCGCATTCGAAAGCTAGCAAAGTAAATGGGATTTCTGCTCGGTGCACGCAGTCAAATTTTTATTATGCATAGCACCCTGCAACATACTGTGTGATACTCCGAGTTCAGTTTCATCAGCCTAACCATCATCAGAGGAATAGTGGTAATGTGTTATACATAAATTGAATATAATAATATACATGAATCATTGATGAAAATTATTTAGTGCAACTTTACGCCATAATGAAAAACACGAAATTAATATAATGTAAGTTAGGCCTTAACTTATTAAGTATGCTGCATAGAATTACAAAACTTGTCCTAAATTAGATATTTTTAATTTTTTTAAGTATAATTTTCAATTGTACATTTCTAGCCTACACTGCAATGAGGCTATCTAAATTACAATTTCTACAGATGATGAGTCGTGGGCTACCCACCGATCATATTATTCATGGACCAACAGACTATTGAATAAAGGCAATAACAAATAGCAACAACAACCTAAGCTAGCCTATATACACTTTAATATTCAATAAAGTAATTGATATCTTTATTGATACGGTATATTTGGCTATATAGCCGATACCCTTTCCATGTTCGAGTAGATACAGACCCTATAAGCTATTTAGAGGCATACGCTATCCAGTTTCATGTTCAAGCTTTGTTAAAAAGCTTATACTACTATTCGGCCCCTGTGACGGCTAATTAGGTATATTATCATCACTCATGTGGTCTTATTTAATGTAGCCTCGTAGTAGACTGGTTGCAGGCTAGGCCAATTTATATTTAGCCAGTGCGGGAGATCTTTATCTAATTTAACCAATCCTGGCTATAACTTTAATTTATCTTTCAGAGATAGTCAATTCATGCAAAAATATATGACAACTATGTTATTTATCATTATATTAGGCTATTATCATTTTTATTATTAACTTAAGTCGTTGCTTGTTAATGAAAACTAATTTGATGATTGTAGCAAGCCTCTAAAGTCCACACCGTTATCCAAAAAACCCGTTCAACGGATCCAGGATAACCAGCATAGATAGAACCTGAATTTGAAGCCGGACCCGGAGCCTTTCACATCAGTGTCGTGGAGCCGGAGCCGATGAGATAACGCATCGGCTCCACAGCCCTGAACTCCATGATTAAATATATATGTAGTAATTATCGTGCAAACTTCGACTAGTCCGGTCTCAGACATAGGGGAAAACATGGGAGTTCGGGTGCATGATCCCGGGCTTGACTTGGGTGTCTTCAGGATTCATCTGAATGTGCAGCACGAAATTTGGCTGCTTCGACTTGTTCTTGTTTATAGCAACCGATGTCACTACGAATCCAACATCACAGCCTCACGCTCAAGTAGTGTCGTTCTAGAAGAGATTGTAAATCAAAAGAAAACAATTTGAGTAATTTATGGACAGTCAAAGCTAGCCGACTCTCTATTTTTCGAATCGAATCTCGAATCAGCAGCCGATTCGCGAGGTCCCTACTAGCGTTATGAACACTCACATGCGTTGAAGAATAATTCAGTGATTTTTTAGTTCTCTGAAGTATTCGGCAGCAGTCCGTGCGATTGAAATTTGCTAACAAATTGGAATCTGTGTATTAGTCTAAGCCATTATTATCTAGCTGGATTCTTCAGGGTTACATCTGTCAACAATATTCGATTTATCTTAACTGTTTGTATTAAATTCTGTCATTTTGTGTAGAAGTAAATAATATAATCCGAGAATAGCTTCCGGTTATGCAAGGTCTCTGCTATCTTTATGCTCAGACGATTCTTAGGTATTGTTGGATGAAGAATATGACTGTGCCTCCTAAGTCAGAACTACCAAACACACTCAGTAAGAGAGATTTTCACACCGTCTTCCTGATGGTTTCTGATTTGAAAGAGTTAACCTTGTGTTGATAACTTCATGTGAGTGTTCAATTTTGCTCCTGCATTTAAATAAAGATGTCGATACATGAGAAAAATGCCTCGATTTAATGACACACCCTTTCTTCTCCAGGCTCTGTTGAATGAACAATTCCGTGGCTGTAAGGTGCCTGCAGAGACCTCCGGCTTCTTCTCTCCGCGTCCGCCCACTCGGCAGCCGCTGGATCTGTTGGCTGGGTCTGCTGCGCTCTGTCAGAACGGTGGAGGCTCGTCGGGAGGAGGGTGCAGAATCTCCGGACACATCAGCCCCGATGCCATCGCCGCCACGTCTCCGCTCAACATCCGTGTACTGGAGGCGGTGAGGAAACGTGCTCGGGAGATGGAACAGCAGCTGGTGGTTCAGCGCGCCTTCCTCATGCCATGTGCAGATCGACCTGCAGTCCTTCGACAACTCCAACTGCGTGCAATCCGTGAGATTGGACTCCCTGACAACGCTCTAGATATCGTCTTCTCACACGCCGAACGTCAGCATGGTCTTGTAGCCGCCGCGGCCGCTGCATTGAACGCAGATGACATTCAACAGCAGAGTCCGGTCATCTACGGACCCATCTCGCGGCAGACGAGTGTCATCTCGTCACATGGCACTCCTGTAGACGTTGGCTCGCCGGGACATCCATATTCCAGTCCACCTCATGCACGGTACGCGGATCAGGCTCGCTATTCACCCGCAGCTATGGTCACGCTCCCTCCGCTGATGACCACCTCCTGGTCCGGTGGAGCCAACTTCCCTCCTGACGTCACCTCCGGCGTCCAACTCAACACAAAACGTGACCAGGCCACCTCCTCTGATGAATATGAGGATACGGCATGCATCTTGTAGCATATCATCTCTTTCCTACTTCTTCTACGCTTTCAAGCCTTAATCGTGTAAATATGGCCTCATCTTGTTGTTCAGAGTTTGTCTGAGATGTTTTCAATTGTTTTTTAGGACTCATTGACTTACTTCTGTCATCCAAGTTGAATTCATGACATTCGCATTCATTGTCAAGTAGAGACCAGTATGAAATTAGCAGAGATGATCACCTAATTTATAAGGCTTTCAATGGCTGAATATGCAGGGAAAATTCCAGAAACTTGCGAAATTTCGTATCGAAAGTAGACGAAACAATGAATATTGACGGTTGTCCTGCTTTGCAGGGTATTTCAGGATGTTCAATAGTCAATCAGCTGTAGAAAGGCAAACAATGAATATTGACGGTTGTCCTGCTTTGCAGGGTATTTCAGGATGTTCAATAGTCAATCAGCTGTAGAAAGGCAAACAATGAATATTGACGGTTGTCCTGCTTTGCAGGGTATTTCAGGATGTTCAATAGTCAATCAGCTGTAGAAAGGCAAACAATGAATATTGACGGTTGTCCTGCTTTGAAAAGGTATTTCTGGATGTTCAATAGTCAATCAGCTGTAGAAAGGCAAACAATGAATATTGAGGGTTGTCCTGCTTTGCAGGGTATTTCAGGATGTTCAATAGTCAGTCAGCTGTAGAAAGGCAAACAATGAATATTGACGAATGTCCTGCTTTGCAGGGTATTTCAGGATGTTCAATAGTCAATCAGCTGTAGAAAGGCAAACAATGAATATTGAGGGTTGTCCTGCTTTGCAGGGTATTTCAGGATGTTCAATAGTCAATCAGCTGTAGAAAGGCAAACAATGAATATTGACGGTTGTCCTGCTTTGAAAAGGTATTTCTGGATGTTCAATAGTCAATCAGCTGTAGAAAGGCAAACAATGAATATTGAGGGTTGTCCTGCTTTGCAGGGTATTTCAGGATGTTCAATAGTCAGTCAGCTGTAGAAAGGCAAACAATGAATATTGACGAATGTCCTGCTTTGCAGGGTATTTCAGGATGTTCAATAGTCAATCAGCTGTAGAAAGGCAAACAATGAATATTGAGGGTTGTCCTGCTTTGCAGGGTATTTCAGGATGTTCAATAGTCAATCAGCTGTAGAAAGGCAAACAATGAATATTGAGGGTTGTCCTGCTTTGCAGGGTATTTCAGGATGTTCAATAGTCAATCAGCTGTAGAAAGGCAAACAATGAATATTGACGGTTGTCCTGCTTTGCAAGGTATTTCAGGATGTTCAATAGTCAATCAGCTGTAGAAAGGCAAACAATGAATATTGAGGGTTGTCCTGCTTTGCAAGGTATTTCAGGATGTTCAATAGTCAATCAGCTGTAGAAAGGCAAACAATGAATATTGACGAATGTCCTGCTTTGCAGGGTATTTCAGGATGTTCAATAGTCAATCAGCTGTAGAAAGGCAAACAATGAATATTGACGGTTGTCCTGCTTTGCAGGATATTTCAGGATGTTCAATAGTCAATCAGCTGTAGAAAGGCAAACAATGAATATTGAGGGTTGTCCTGCTTTGCAGGGTATTTCAGGATGTTCAATAGTCAATCAGCTGTAGAAAGGCAAACAATGAATATTGAGGGTTGTCCTGCTTTGCAGGGTATTTCAGGATGTTCAATAGTCAATCAGCTGTAGAAAGGCAAACAATGAATATTGACGGTTGTCCTGCTTTGCAGGGTATTTCAGGATGTTCAATAGTCAATCAGCTGTAGAAAGGCAAACAATGAATATTGACGGTTGTCCTGCTTTGCAGGATATTTCAGGATGTTCAATAGTCAATCAGCTGTAGAAAGGCAAACAATGAATATTGACGAATGTCCTGCTTTGCAGGGTATTTCAGGATGTTCAATAGTCAATCAGCTGTAGAAAGGCAAACAATGAATATTGAGGGTTGTCCTGCTTTGCAGGGTATTTCAGGATGTTCAATAGTCAATCAGCTGTAGAAAGGCAAACAATGAATATTGAGGGTTGTCCTGCTTTGCAGGGTATTTCAGGATGTTCAATAGTCAATCAGCTGTAGAAAGGCAAACAATGAATATTGACGGTTGTCCTGCTTTGCAGGGTATTTCAGGATGTTCAATAGTCAATCAGCTGTAGAAAGGCAAACAATGAATATTGACGGTTGTCCTGCTTTGCAGGGTATTTCAGGATGTTCAATAGTCAATCAGCTGTAGAAAGGCAAACAATGAATATTGACGGTTGTCCTGCTTTGCAGGGTATTTCAGGATGTTCAATAGTCAATCAGCTGTAGAAAGGCAAACAATGAATATTGTTGAATATGTCTGTATCTAGTCAATGTAATCAAAAATTTAAGATTTTCTATGTCAATTCATTGACATAGATTTTAGCAGTGAATGAATTGAAACCGTTTAACATTAGATATTTAATATTACTTTTTACCATCACTTTCAGCTAAATGTCTTGGAAGAGTTACACTTCTATGCCAAAGATATTCATTTCATGGATATGTTAGTTACATATCTCTGTAAATCTATGGCCTGATTCATTGTTCAGACTATCTATGGTACTATTTGCTAATAAGCGGTCAACAATGTAATATTGCAGTTTAGACAGTTGAACCGCAATATGCTATGAGGCTGATGGCCGTCAGGCCCGAAGCCACAGCTTATTGCGGTTCCGATGTCTAAACTCTAATATCATTGTGTTTCGGTTTTCTATGTAACTGAACTGCAATATGCTACTATTGAACCGCAATATACCCACGAAGCATATTGCTGTTCAACATCATAGAATTCTAATTCAAATTTGGACTTAAATGGAATGATTAAAATGTTTTTCATATATCTGCGTTCTTTATTCTGAACGTTCTTTATACGAACCTAAACACAATGATGAAAAAAGCGGTCATGAAATGAATATCATAGATTTAACAATTGAACCTCTATAAAATTTTACCGATAACTCTGATACATCCATGGACGCCTAGATATATGAAGCACACATAAACTAGATTGTCTTAATTGACGCAGAATAAAATGAAATGAAATATTGTGCTTCAGATATCTAGGCGTCCATGATACATCACACTGGGCATAGTTCTGTATAGTACCATAGATAACCTGAACAATGTTATATTTATATGCCTATTTCTCGGTCATCAATGATCCAACTGTCGGGCGCTTACGCGACCTCCAGTTGGATCATTGCTGACCTCTAAATAGGCATATAAATAACATTGATATGATCTGCTTTGAATTAATTTGTCTGGTTGATCCCAATGTCTATATTCAATGATAGCAATGTTAAAACTCGTCTATACTCATTGAAGGGTGCGGAACTTGCTTCGCTCGTACTACATTTTCAATGTGGTATAGACATCGTATGAACATTGCTATATTGTCAGCCAACTATCACCGACTCCTACGAAAAAGTCAGTCGCAATGACTGTGTGAATTCAGCATGTTGTCAGTGCAACCACTTCTTGCTTGACAATGAACATACTTTCATTATTTTCACATGAATTTGTTGATTTCTTGAAATATTCCATTATCTCTGTCATGACATATTTTTTTATCCGAGATGAAAATGTACAGGAAACAATCTTTCGGCACTAGCGTTTTAGTTCATATCATTTGTGTTTCGCTTCATTTCTTCTTTCGTCCCCATTGAGTCACGCGATCCGCGTCTTCTATGGGTGCACCGACAGAATTATTTAGACGACTTGTAGTTGAATGTCTTTTCAACACGTCATTCAACTATTTACTGACTAATTTTGCGTCTAGTGATTGTCTTTCGGTTGTGATATGTTGTAAATATTGTTAATAATATTTATCGATAATAATTGTTGTACATTTTGGACATCAAAGCGGTTCAAAGTATTTTTTGTTGTCACCACCATCTTCCCTATTCATTGTTTGTGCCATATTCATTTCATGTGGATGAAACCTGAGATAAGGTGTCGTAATTTATTTGATTATGATAATGATTGAACTTGTATCATATAATTGTTAGGTCACATAATCGACAAATACAAATCCCGTATTGGTAATATCAAGCTGTTTTGTATTTTCTGTAGAGTTAATAGAAGTAATTTCACTTCAAGTAAATTGCATGATTAAGAGATGAATGAAATCCGATTCTTTGCTTTTTCTCTGGTAGAAAGTACTATAAATGAATTCCTCAGCCACTGATTAAGGTCAACCTTGCTGAATGCATATGCTTGAAGAATTTCAAGCATTATAGGTTGCTGCAGATATGTTTCTGAAATGTGACGCAAGTGGATGGGTGTCGCATTCTCTCCTTGAGTTAGTCGAGATAGGGCAGGGAACCAGATTCCACATTCCATGGAGGCCTATGGCTGCATTGCTACGTTAGGTCGTGACCATGACTTTTCATCGTTCCGTAATAAGGTGTGGCATGTGGCCAGTCACTGCGCTTCGAATGCCGTTAACAGGTTGAAGTCATCAGTGACTGCAATGATATCTGCATATGAGAAGCGTTTTGTATTACTTGAAAAGAAATAGCGGTGCGGAGGTGTGTGCAGGCAGACTCATTTACTGTTTTTCCTTGTAGGTGCTATCTTAATAGATGGGCTATCTAGCTTCCAAATTTCATCCGAGTAGCATGCATGGTCTTCGAATTGAAGTCACCCAATATATTTAATAATTCACTAGACGCGCAAAAATGACTTGCTAAGTCTTATTAAGTCTGATCAGATTCTTGCAAAGTCTATGATCAGAACTTACGTAAGATCTTACATTTCCTGACCAGAAAGTACCAGACTTACTAAGTCTTATATTTTGCAAAATAAAATCTAGTTTCAGATCTTGCCAGCTGATAATTGAAAAAAAGTGAACTGAAATTTCTACCTTGAAGTCCGATTATACAGTGCGAAGATCAGACGATACCAATGGCTTATGATCTAGCTTGCTGGAACATCAGTGCACTGAATATATATGTAGACAAAAGCAAAATATAAGAATTTTTTCAACTCAAAAGATTTCTAAAAATCACAAATAAGATCTTGTCAGATCTGATCAGATTTGCTAATAAGACAATTAGCACGACTGGTGCTTTCTGGTCAGAACTTGTAAGATTTCCTTAGTAAGATTAAGTAAGTCATTTCATCTAGTGAAGCATGGCTATAGACGTGTTTTTACCCTGTGTGCAACGAATCCAGTGAAAATCATGCTAATATTTAGCTTTTTGCTTCTTTTTAGTATATTTTAGTGATAGACAAATAATGACATTATGTTTTCAGATGTTTTGCAGAACGCAGTGTAAATAAGAATAATGCTGATACAATTCTTTCAATTAGACATTATTGCACAATTTTATGTCACTTGATTATTTATAGATCTGAGGAGCGCTTGTTTTTAGGAAAATACAAATGAAAACCATTTTTTTCAATTTTAGATGAAAGCAGTCAAGTTCACTTACAATTCACCATGCAAATACATGACTAAATCGACTTTTCTGAACGGAAAAATGCAAAGACAATGGATAATCTAAGGACTGTAAATTCATCGAAAATTTGGAAACTACTCCTCAAATTAATGTATGCTACTCGGTGAGGACAATATAGCAGTAGTATGCAAAACATTTATAATTTGCTGCAGTATAGAAGTATTAAATAGCGCAACCGCAAGCGAATTTATGATGAAATATAGAAACTGTTGGAAGAAACATGATAGAGCAACTGAAGGAAACATTTATCTTAAATTGTCCTTAAAGTCGACACATGCATTATCATCACACACCTCTCAAATGTTTAATTCGCAAGAATTTTATTTGTTCATAAAATACGACTGACTTGTTGAAAGACGTAATTTAATTGCTTGATGCTGCAACAAAGATCTAGATAACAGTTATGGAGTCCTTGTGGAAAAAAGTCATATGAATAATAATACTAATTACTTGAAGTAACCATTTAGAAGTCAAATTCGCTGAGGAGTCGTATATCCTTGCAAGAGTTTATTTAACGTCAGCTGATCAAAGGTGTTGCATCGAGAACAATGGATTTGTTGTCTATTTTCTATCATCTCTCATATATACTAGACATCTTTGATCTCAGCTGTCGGTCGCCAACAGCTGCAGGTCGCATTTTCTCTTTCGTCTATCTCTCGCCTTCGAGTCCACGTACGGTCTCCCGTTCAGACAACGCAGCTACACAAGACCAAGAGGCAGACCACCAGCGATTCCATGACAAGATGTTAAGGTGACAGTTTTGAAAAAGCTAAGCGGCAGTGAAGTGGTGAGAAAGAAAGAACTTAAATTCATCAGCCAGCTAATGACCGACTGGTCCTTCGGCCTCAACATGCAGCATGTATTCCAACGATCCCCTATCTATGATGTCATGGAGTTGCTGGTGGTCTGCGTCTTGGTGTTGTGTAGCTGCTTGGTTTCCGGTCAGACTACGGGGAGGTGGAGCGTTGTTCTTCTCTCCTTGACAGCGCTATTCTTCGCCTCAAGAAGAGCCATCTTCTCCTGCTCATGTTGGAGTTTGAGCGTCGCCTCCTTCGCCTTCATGTTCTTAATGCATGTGGCCTGATCCTCTACACGACTCTCACTCGCTAGAGCTCTCTTTTGGAAACCTTCCAACTTCAGTACTTGAGCCTTAATGATAATTTGACCAAGAAGTGACCTACATGTAGGTACTTTTCTAACTGCTTTTCAAAAGGCTGTCATTCTTAAACTATGCGTCTTTTATGCAAATGAAGTGAGTTCCAAAATGAAAATACACCCAAAAAACGTATGTTACAATTTCTTGGTTATTGAATAAATATTTGCCGAGCAATCTTATTTCAAAAATAGCACTTTTAATTTTTCCGAGGAAAAATATTCTAAAATTAGATGTTTTGTGCATTTGTGAAAAAATGAGCATTGAAGAAGGTGACTTTATTACTGTACTGATGAAATTTACTGTATTCCTGACCTAAATTTGTAATATTTAACGAATACATAGTATATTGAATCCATGACATTTATCTGAAGACCGGTAGAAAAGTACCTACATGTAGGTCATTTTCTAAAATTTGAACTATTTCGTTCAATTTGGATATTGGGCTTCATGATAAGAATATTTGATATAAGAGCTATGTAGATGATATCAGCTTGTTAAAATAAGTGAGAAACGTACCTTAGAAAGGATATTTTGATAAGGAAGCTAAGAGAAACGATGATTTGGTTAAAAAGGTTGTCACTCCATCTCATATTTCAGTTCTATGTCTATAGCTTAAGATGAAATAAATGAATCTATACTCAAATGGTTGCTCTACATTTGTCCTCATCAAAATTACAGCACTAAATATTTTCAGGATTATCAGCCTATAGGCTAAAAATGTTAAAGAGTTAAAATGGCCTACATGTAGGTACATTTCAGTCGAAGTCTTCCAGATGCTCCATAAAGTTGTAACTTGGATTCCAGACCAATTGAATGGTACAGTAATATTGTCCATTCTTTGTGTTATTGCTCAACGCGAAAAATTCCACCTCACCGGTATTTTAAATGATGGTTTTACAGTTACTCTCAAGCATATTTAGTCCTCATAAAACTCATCAGTTATTTTCCATGAACTGCTAGTAATCGCCTCTTGGGAACCATGTAAGGTAAACAATATGTCGCAATATTAATCTGGAAGGCTTTGTGAAACAGATGGTGTGATTTTTGCAAATTTCAGCGCTATAGTTTGTGATATAACGCTATTGAGAAAACAGTTGGTTTTGTGAAAGTTTTGACAAATTTCCACTTTTTTGTTTCGATTTAACTTCATCTATTTACAAATGAGATGAAGCTATGAAAATTTCAAACACATTTTCTGAATTGTTTGATCGTTATCTTTTCAGTGGTATAAGTTGTTACACACTCGAGCAATTCTATCAACACGAAAATTGTTGAAGAGTGAGATCAATAGAAAAGTACCTACATGTAGGCATTTATACCTACATGTAGGTACTTGGTCAAATTATCATTAAGACTCCTAATTTCCGCCACCTGCTTTTTGAGTTGAAAATTCTCATCCCTTAATGCTGAGCATTCGTTTTTATAACGGCTCATTTTATCCTTGAGCCTCTTAATTATGGCGTACTCTTGGCTAACCCTCGCCACACCATCATCCTTAGCCCACTGCTTGGCTTGGGCTTTGATGCCTCTCCCTTTTTTAGGTGAGGAGTGCATTTTTGGCGCTGGCACTGCCCGACTCTTCACAATCGCCTCATCGGGTTTAGGAGCAATGACCGCCTCCTCGGGTTTGTCAGTGACGACCACCTCTTCAGTTTCCGATTCAGATTCGGAGATTTCCGAATCAGAGCTAGAAGATCGAGCTGAGGTCAGATAACGGTGGGTGATCAATCTTGCAGTCTTCTATTGCACGAACTGCCATCTGCAACTCCGTCTCCGCATCCAGATCAACTTGAGGTCTTTCAACAGGTGGGATGATGACCTTCCCAACCTCTGAGGCATGCGTCTCTGTCTCCTCATCTTGATCAGGTTTTTTGAAAAGTGGGGTGATGGCTTTCCCAACCTCTGAGGTGGTATAATTCGTCACCTTCTTAATGAGACATTTTGAATGCGTCTTATAGAAAGACTCGTTCAGGTTTCCCCTAACGAATTTCATGCACGATGTGCATCCGCGCTCACCACACCGCCCTAGATGCCCGTTTTTGGATAAAACATGCATGAAAATCATGCATGATCATACATGATTCATGCATGATTTTCATGCATGTTTTATCCATGAGACATCCATGTTATATGCATGAGACATGCAGGTTATATCTATGAGACATGCATGTTTTGTCAATGAAATATCAATGATTAAATCATGTGACATCTATAATTTTACCATCGAATAGATGAAATTAACCAGGGATGCTAGTATCATTGTACAATCTGTATTGTAGGTTCATAGCACATTTTTTTCGTGGAGTGATAAAGTCTACATGTTGAATGAATACAACATTGTAAAATTTACGAACATGCACACTTTACAACTTGAAATACATTCATTACATCCCTGGCAAATTCCAGTCACTCCATAGATGTGGTGCAAGGCCATACATTATCTTCGATATAAAATTGCACATGTCCATTCGCTGAGGCATGTCCAGCGCTGAGGCATTCAAATGCAAATTAAATAACCGTGTATAAAATCGACATCATGTTTATAGCAATGTATTGAAGACACAAGGAAAATTCATGCATAACGTGAATTAATGAAACACAAATGAATCAGTCTCTAACAGTTTTCAATCTCCGATTCAAAAAACATTTCTAATGAATAAATGGAATAAAAAATTAGAAAGAAGAGCTTTTACATGTGATTTGTAATTAGTAAAATAAGGTATTTTTCAAAAAAGGCTCTGATCGAATAACAAATATAATTATAAAAGCTATCAGAGATGTGTATTTTCTAGAAATGTTTTAAAACGATTAAAATGGCAGTGCAAGCGATTATTCGGAAGATGTTACTCTGAAATATTCTTTATATATTTTCTTGATGCAGCATTGTCGACTGGAAGGGTAACATGACAATTTATTGAGAAATTTAGTTGAAAGATATTTGAAATTATAACAAGAAACGATTGATCACTCATTCAGCTTATGGAGTTTTCTTCTGATTAAAACAAATAGCTTATGGCACGGTACGCTTCTTCCCTTTGAGCTATACGGAATATAACGCTGTAGATTGAAGTGTATTCTTTTGTTCTTAATTCAAATTTCAAGCATGATTGATTTTCCGCACAATAGTAATCGTGTAAGAAAATATTTGTTAGACCTACATTTGGTAAAATAGTTATTCTTGCTAAAATTATCCTTTGTACGATAGCATTCATAGAGATTACAAAAACAGCCCTGCTCTCCCAAGTAAACAGCAGAAGGAATGGATATCCTTCAAAAATACAATTTTTCATACGTATTTAGAAAATGCACAAAGTTTTGCCACCGTATAGGATGACGTTCATATAGTAGCACACATCGAACGATCAGATACAAATAATTTTGATGAAAATCACTGTTATCAACATAAAGAAAATTTCTCTTTCCGGATTTGATCATCCTTCATTTGAAAATCCTTCCAACCAGAAAACATGCCCACAGTCCGAATGCGTATTTCACGTCATCTGAAACACCGTCGCGACGTCATCATCACATTTTTAAGAATAGAGGTGATGTCACGAAAAATTTACAGTTCAACGGAGAAACAATCACTAGTACTATGAAGTTTGAAGCGATAATACGAGGTCACTGAAAAAACATCTTCAGTTGGACCACAAGACGTTTGTCCGAATCTGATGATCGGTGGGACGTTGCGAATATATGAGAGATTTATGGGTAAATAATAATTCCAGTATTTCGGGGTTAATATCACAAGACAAGACGAAAAAACAGCCGAGCGTAGGTCAGGTATTGAGTCATTGATGCACAGATACGACGAGTTTGCGCAGCCTCAGCAATAAGCACCTGTAAAAAGAAGACAAATTTTGTGCTGATGTGCAGAGCAGCTAGAAGAATTATCATACTTAATTAATCTTAATTAACATTCTATGGGTTGGCCTACTCAAAGTTTAGAAGAGAAATCATTTATAGTAATTTTAGGTGTTGTAGTAAAGACTTAAGAAAACTGCTTTTGACTCATTTCATCTCTGACAATGTGGCAAGCGATATTATTCTTAGGAATTTTGATAGCAAATGAAGATATTCAGGAGTGGTTGAATTGTGATCATTAACAATTTATGAATTCTTTTATTTTGATATTCAAGTACCGGTAACTGTTTTTAGAAAAATGCAATCTGCAAATAAAAACGGAGTATAGCCTATTGCCGACCGCCTGTCAATCGTTCATGAGATGAAGATAGTCAGGAATGCTTGAATTTTCTATAATATTAACACCGTACATGTAATTTCATTTTGTTAAAATCACAATCTGCAAACACACACATAATGTCATCTTGTCTACCGTTTATATGACAGCATCTCTTCAGGTATTCATGGTGACATGCGGGCCTACAACTAACATGTGACCATAATAACTAGGCCTACGATGATATGAGAAGTGCGATGCATAATTTGTAATAAGTAAACACAAATTGATATAAAAGAGTGGCAATGAGTTTGCACTTTGATTGTTTTATATTAATCGTAAGGCATGAAAAATAATTGATTTTGCAAAACTAAACCTATTGTTGGACTGCAACGCATAACTGATCTTTAGTGTGCAGTCCGTCGTGTAGCATCTATGCCTTTTGTGTGCTTGATCATTTTTCTTAAACGATTCGAAATATCAAATTGATATCATTTTCTAAAATGTAACAATTCTGAAAAAATTAATTGAATATCATGGGCGTTAGCTACTGGTTTTCAGTTCAATATTTATGAAATGGAAATAGTGACCTATTTAAACAAGCTTCCTTGATGGATCCATTTTTCAGAAACAAGATTAAATTGTATAACTTAAGCAGATATCGAATAGCTCAATAGTTTGTCCGCATTGATAAAAATATTCTCCATCTAAACTTTTTGTAGTCCTGGAATAGATTTTTTATGCCTTATACCATGTTCAATTGTTTCAAATTTTTTTTCAATTATTTGTCATCCAAATATTGATGCTATAGCACAAGTATAGCCTACTATTGAAGTGCTAAATTGAAATGGTTTTAATGCGTTAATTAAGTTCTTTCATGCTCATAGTTTCTAGCATGCAACTATTTTGTCTCAACATGCCCAGATTTTTGTGCTATTTTCAAAGCAATCAGAAATTACGAATTTAAAAGCAGTGTATTACCGTTTCAACATAATCCCATTCGAATATGATTCTTTTCACGACACAATCAACTTTTGATCGATTTTTCAACGAGAAACGTCGTCGTGAAAACTGATATGCATGCACATTCTCATGTTGAATTCAAAGTGAATAAGTCTTGGGTTTTCCATCACACAAATGATGTCACATGCCCAAGACTTATTCACTTTGAATTCAATATGCTAAGAATTCCTCTTAGCAGCACATTTTAGGAGTTCTTGATAGCTATGATATTTATGTATAAATAAAGAACTCCCAAAATGTGCTGCTAAGAGGAACCAAGAGGAATTGAGATATTTTGCTGTTGCCAGTAAATTAAATTAAGTATGACGCTAGTAGCTTTCTAGTATTTGCAAAATTAATAGCAGAGATAGCAGCACAGTCATAGAAATGTCTCTACGTGTTCATGGTCAATAAACCAACTTTTGATTTATCGATTGTATCATATGACCAAATCTTTCCTTTGATTTTGTTTTCGGGATTTCCAAATACATGTACCTAGACTTGCAGTTAAATGCTGTAAGTTGACAAAATAAATTTGGAAACATTTAGAAGCTTACCCTTTTTCTGCGGTTTGATCCAAGTGATGAATTTTTAATTCTGATGCACAAATCAAAGGAACTTGATGGCTTCATTGAGTGGAAGAACTCACTGACTACATGCGAGTGTTCATTTTTGAATTGTGCTCCATGTTGTGCATGAAAACTAAGTAAGATAATGAAAAAACGTAGACGATGAATAAATAAAGGTGTGTAAGTAGAATATCCTCTTGATGCGCTGACTTTTGTAATATTAAGCAGTTAACACGGGTTCACGAGAACGAAGAGCGCATAACTTGCGCAGCTTTCTGTCCCACGCACAGAACTAGATTCATCTGCGCGCGCTTCGGTTTCCTAGAAAGGAAGAGTTATATGTAACCTTATATCGAAATGGCACAGAATTAGACAACTTGCTCCTTCTCGAATGGAAAATTCGTGTATCGCTTGCTATTGGAAATGGCAAACAATAAGCTGTCAGCAAAGGACAACAGAGCCAGTGAGAGATGCGTGCGTGCTGTGATATCACTTCGCACACACCAAAACACACATCGATGCCTGGCTTCGATTCAATGTATGCACTATACAGTGAGCAATGCCGAGTAGAGGATGTGAAAACATCAAGTGAACTAATTTTCGTACGCCTGCTACTTTCTTTAATAATGATCGGAAGGGTCAACATTATGGAGAAAACTTGTGGGCAATGATCTGAATTCTTCGAATCTGAAGGAATTTTGGCAATCGAAGCACTTCGCTGGAACTCACATTAATCCGCAAGCGACGCACGACTTTTTTCCTATCTCTGTAAGGTATTAGGAATTCCTTTTTGGCCACCTAATAGGCTCCTCAATGTGCCGTCCATTTCGTATTAATCACACTTCTAGCAAACCGAAGCAGATAAACAAAATATTTAATTCTGTGGTCCCACGTGATGGGCGGACAATAATTATTAAGCAGGGACGCTGAGTCACAGGTATCAACAGTTCCCAGCGAGAGAATATTATCGACCGCTCATGGCTCGCGAATGCGGCCACGACCAGGCTGCCAACAATGTGACCGAACTTCCTCAGCTGCGTGCGCGTGGCGAATTTCCTTAATATAGTGACGGAAAGTTATAGAAGCGAGATACGATTACGCAGACTGAGCGAGATACTTATGCAATCGTTTGGTTCAGTTACATGCTGATTTAATATCATAAGTTTTGCAAATTACTAGCTAAGTAATTTAGCGAACACACGAGCAAACTGATCAAAGTCGACTTGCTGATGGGCACGGTATGGAACTTAGAAACTTCAATAAATGTTTCAATTTGAGAAGCAAAATGTGTGCCGATAGAATTGCTTAATATTGAAAAAATATGTCATGTGTAGGCCTAATATTGTTGACCTGTTCGTCAGCATTGACTGATGTTGTTGCCATTGTAGCTACAATGTACATGTAGTGAATGTGAAAGATGATGAAAAATGAGTAGAAGAAGAGGAAGAAAAGAGGAACGAGTGAGTGAGTGAGAAAGAGAGAAGCGATGAAGTCACCTGAATATCTTAATTATACACACCATTTCATCAAATATAAAGGGGCATATATAAAACACTCGAAATAATAGTAGACATGCATATTTCATATGTCGTATAGGCCCTATATGTTTCACATGTCGATATCCATGGATCATCGATGTTTTATCCATGAGCGATTCTTTGAGTAATTTAAATGCATTTGTTACTTCTTACAGCATCAATATTATTAGTAAAGTCGGTATCTAACTCAAATGGACAATTCTTCTCTACAGGAAACGCTCTTTTAATTATGTATTTTATCCACGTACATGGATCATCGATGTTTTTACCATGTACAATTCCAAATTACTATTCTGAGTAATTTTTATATACATTTCCCACTCTTTACAATGCTAAATATTATTAATATAGTTATATCTACACCAAAATAGACCATTTTATTTAATAAGGAATGAAATTTCTTGATAGGATTTATCCATGATACATGCATCATGCATGTTTTATCCAAAAACGGGCATCTAGGGCGACCTCCTTAAGCTCTTCGGGAGTGTCGGTGAATATATTTAAATGGCGCTTGAACTCGCCACCTCGCTTGACTTCGCCACATAGGCACTTTTTAAAATGAAACTTCGAGTTTCCTCCCATTATGTATATATCTGTAAAAGGAAGGATGAAATAGAATTACTGACAGGCGACATTGGCAGTCATTTTTATAATCATACAGTTAAATTGTGAGATTGGTGGAAAGTGTCGAACCTTTGAATCCGTTACAGGCATTACTCAGAGGGGATCTTATCCCAACTCCAAGGCCTCGGCCCACAAATCCAACCTCCCGCGGACAGAGCGTGCGTCATATCACTGTGTTGGTATCCGGACCCCGATTTTGACATGAAAACCAGTGGATTGTTTACAAAGGTTGCAAATTCCAAGCCGAAGCTCGCCTCCCACAACTTTATAAAGGTCTTTATTGAAATCAGAAGGTTTGAAAACCCCGAAAATTGCCAAAAATAGCGAATTTAAATTTTTCAACTTTTTAGCACTACTTATGAAATTTTATAAGTAGTCTGTCACTTAGGGCAGGTCAATAGCGACCGAACCTTTTTTGAATCAAGTCAAACGGACTTGTAGAAGCAAAGTTACAAGCCTTTAAAGTTTTGGAGTCTTTTATGGCCTGGAGACGAAGGCCATCTCCTGGCTAACCTCTAAGTCTGACGCCTTAGCTGATATCAGCAATGAAATTTTCTAAGTCGGTTTCTTACAGAAACCCGGAATTTGGAATGTCCGAAGCTATCATCGGAGCTCAGAGAGACGACTTACCGTTGACAATCTCTCGTCTTAATGACAAGTCTCTGTCGGTTCCCAGCTTATATAGTTTGTGGCGATCAGCTGATGACGTAATATCCATCATCCAAAAACTTAAAACGCTTCTATCGCCGATTCTAGAGGTCCGATTGAGCTGGAAATACACCGTTTCCATGTAGAATTGGACGCTGAATCCGAATCTGGCCTCCGTTTTCCCATCCGATGCTTCCTTTTGGCTCTACAGCCCACAGCCATCGCAAAAATTCTAACTCTGTCGTTTTTCGGAAAAATGAAGAAAATTTTTTTCTCTCCGATTGACTTGAAACTCACCTTGTCGACGGAGAATTTCACGCTGATTCCAAATCTGAAATCCGTTTTGCTCTCCGATGCTTCGTTTTGGCGCTACAGCCCAAAACGTCTAAAATTCTAACTCTGTCGTTTTTCGACAATCTCCCAGAATCTAAAAAATGGCGTCTCACATCTAAACGAAGACAGATATGAACAAGCCGTTTGTTTCACTGAATTTGTCTCACTCTTAGCTTTCAAACGAGATATTGCACGACTTTCTACGATCACTAGAACCAAAATTGGAAGATCGGTGCCGGGGGGGGGGGGACCCCGGTGAAAAAAAATTGTCGGTGAACTGTCGGTCCATTGCCGGGAAGCCGACTCGGCTTAATGACGGCAAAGGTCCTAATTCCCCGACTATCTGCCGACGAATCGGTGAGCCGACAATTCCCCGACTGTTTCGCCGACACACTACCGACAATTCCCCGACAGCCACCGACAATTCCCCGACAGCCTCCGACAATTCCCCGACAGCCGCCGACATCTAATTATATGTTCACATTCTTTTGATGAAATTACAGTTATAGCCTACTTGACGTTGTAGCAAAATATTGAAGAAATTTGCTGTTGATAGTGATGAATATTGTTGATCAAAGTCATCCTGCTACGAAATGCTCCAAGGATTAACAGCAGAAAAACTCATGCTGCTAAAGCTAAAACATTCGGAGGCAGTGACAAGAATAGCTCTACAATATTTATACATTATAAAAAAGTGACAAATAGTCGCACAAGAAATTATTTTAGCGACTCACCTCAAAAGTAAATGTCGGCCTACAGAACAGTGGTATGCTTCTCTGCCATCGGTTGTGCTGGCTTGGTAGTGTCCGGTCTCCATTGATGGTATCTTTTTGAGAGACAACGACTTTGGTCTAAAATGCGCAGTAAGATGCTTGATGCAAAAAATATTGAATATTATTGACGCATAAAAAGAAGTTATAGAATTTAACATAATTAATATAAATAGGAACATACATGTACATTTAACATAAAAAATAGGAAAACGACATGAGCTTTTATTCACTTCATGTAATTATGCTGCTTAAAATCAATAGCATTACATTAATTACCCGACCTGCTATTATTTCCAGGCAAAAAATAATAAAACGACAAGAATCACTAATGTATTACATGAGCACTAGACAAGTTCCGATGAAAAATGTGTCATAAAACAAATGACGAAATTCAGGATGATTACGAAGGAGATAAAATGTTCAGTCTGGGAATTTTCAAAAGCAAATATGTAGCTGACGATCAGTATAAAAAAGGAAGTACATATGACTAATATATATCCGTATGAGAACATGATTGTGAGTGTGGACCAATAGCGCATTTTTGGAAATCTTTAAAGACAATTACAAACAGCTAACAATCATGAAAAATAACTATAGCAAATACCTGTCCACTTGCAAACATGATTAAGAAGGTGGGTCAAGTCAAGTCTAATTTGGAAATCTTTTAAGATAATTATAAACAGCCAACAATCACGTAGAGATGATGTCTCTTTGGTTGGACATTCTAAATGAAAGTGAAAGTAGGATTGCTAATATGATGCTAATTTATTAGATCATGAACCAATTAATTTCAACTATACTGAGCGTAGCCATTTTCAGGGTATAAAAAATGAAAATGCATTGATGAAATTTTAAGCATTCATAAATATACCTTTACGCATATTCTTCATTCGCATGTATATAAATGCCTAAAATTCCATCAAGGCATGCTCTGTTTAATTATCATTTTATACCCTGAAGATGACTGCGTTCTGTAGTTGAAATTACTCGAAATTGGAACGGATGAATAAATCACATCATTAAGTTACACATGCATAAATTACATCAGATAATAATTCAAAAGTATGGGAATGCCAAATTAGCAACAATTTGGCATTCCATTACTTTTGAATTATTATCTGATGTATATGTAACTTAATGATGTGATTTATTCAGCCGCATCAATTTTGAGTAATTTCAACTACAGAACGCATGCAGTCATCTTCAGGGTATAAAATGATAACTGAAAAGAGCATGCCTTGATGGGATTTTAGGCATTTTTAGATATGTGAATGAAGAATATGCATAAAGGTATATTTCTAAATGCTTTCAATTATAAAATGCTTCAATTAATTTGCATTTATTGTTACTAAACAAATGTAATTACATTTGTAGATGAATTTATGTTTTCCTCACGAAGCTATCTTCAAGGAACATAAATGTTAGGTCATGTTTAATTAATTATAAGTTAGACAAATAGTTCGGCAACCAGAAGATAATCAATTAATTGTCATTAATTATTTTTCATAAAATGATGTAGTAACTAACTTGGCATTCCCTTACTTTTGAAATGTTTACATTGAGTGTACGCATTTTTTTCACAATTGCATCAGTTATGGCTTTCCTATTTTCATTTGTATTTCGATAACAGTATTAGTCAATATGGTCCTGTTTCCACAAAACGGACCATATGCACTTTTTTACATGCAAGATTTTTACAGTTTTTATCATCGTTGTGTTGTCACTAAACCAATTTTAGATAGATGAAGATTGCGACTACACAATTCAAAAGTCTTTGTCATTCAGTAACTCGTCCGAAACGTTTAGCCTTGGTTCATCAGGCCAAGAGAGCCGATAATGTAGGCCTAATCACTGCGGTATTTTCACTTTCACATAAAAGTTTTATAACCTATTTCAAACACGAATACTTACTATCGCTTTAATGGTTGATTATTGCTTGACATCATTGATTATTGATCACTCATTCTTGAGAAGAAAAAAATGACTTAAATTAGAAGAAAAAATATTATTGATAGACTTATTCATAAAAAGGAATAACTTTTCTTATTGTATGTTATTATTTATATCTATAAACTTTATTAAACTACATCTTTATTTACTGAGTTAAAAGCTAAAAACTGTTAAACTAACTAAATAAGGATACTAAGCTTGCGACCGATATCCCTGAAAATAACTACTTGAACTATTATATAAGATTTCACTATGGGTTAAGCAAAATTAATTTTTGCCATTATCAAAATGAAATCGTATGTCAAGTTGTACCCGTCCTTTGCTAAAGATAGTTGGGTATCCAGTTATGTGAAGAGAAACTTCACTGTCAACACCTTTGACAGCATCGATAAAAGAAGTACAGCTCTAACTCTCTTGGCATCGAAGCTGGAAACAAAACCAAATCTCGTCTCAAGTGTAATGGTCGCTCTGATAGAGATTTCGTTATTAACAAAAGCTCGCGTAAATAAAAAACTATTTTAATGAAATAAAGTTGTTCTAAATATTGATTTTATTAGTGATAGTTTTCTCGCAAAATTAATTATCGTATTCGTAAATATAAACTTGACATTAAATTCGCAAATTAAAGTAACCTAAAATTATGTTACTTATTTCGAAACAAGAATAATAATAATACACGCTAACTAATTGTTTTCTTTGTAGTAACTTCTTAATCATAATAATTGCAATATTATAGTTTTGTTGTTTATCCGTTTATTGTCATTTTAGTTCTATTAGTTACATAGATGATCTTCACGCCCTTTTCGTTTGAGATTTGATGAACATCGCAATGTAGCCACCCCAGTGGTGGTTCAATGTGCCCCACGCATGAGGCACATTGAACCACTTTGGTAGAAATTTCAAAATTAAAATTGTGAGGAGATTAAATGTCACAACAACTTTGAGATTACTAAGGATATCCTCAACCCTTCATCCGAGTTTGATTTTGGTTCATTTGATTTAGTATATTCAAACTGCTGAGAAAAGATCAAAAACATGTTCAATGTGCCCTACCCGCCCCTATCAAGAATGGAGATGCAGCAAGTCCTCTGACTGATCGCTGTTTGAAATGTACCGCGAACTGTATTGAAGACTGACGTCAGTATATTGCTAACTTTGGATTGCCCTGTCAAAGCCAGTATCAACGAATCACAACTATAATTCGAAAATTGATTTGTACTTCGCTGTGATTGCCTGGCATGATGTTATTAAATATAAATACACATGTCAACGGATTCTCATCGAAGATCGCACCCACAAACTGAAAGCTGTAACAAATACGCGAGTGACTCACAACCCAAAGCAGTTTAACTTACATTAATAATGGCAGTTTTTCAATTAAGCAATCAAGCAGATTTTTAGAGTCATAACCACACATTTTCACTAAAAGTTGACGTATCTTAATGAACAATACGTCAAATAAAAGCCTAGGATGTGACTGATCATCTCATGCGGGTTTCATCTCTTCATCAACACGATTCCATGTTTAAAAATTATGATTTATGAAGTAGGTTTTACTTCTGTAGAGGCACATTAGGTAATGAGTAGACGTGTTATATACTGTCATCAATTCATCATGAAAAATGCAAATTATCATATCATTGTAATAACATCAGGATAAGCTTAACGATGTAAAATGTGGAACGCCTTTATTTCTGAACAAATATTGCCAGTGATAGACCTATGCGTACAATAAAAAAATTACTAAATCCTGTACAAATTATAACTAACAACCGATGGAGAGAAATATTTATAGATCAGCTTACCTATTAACATGATTGTTCGAGTCATAGCAGTGACTTACATTTTGCATAAATTAGTCAATTCCGTTTCTTAGATTGTGTCATTCGTTTCCAAGAGACAATAAAATCGATTGCCATGTATCCTGATTCCATCGATGTAGAAGTCAAATGACAAATCATGAAATATACGAATGAAACTTTGAAAGTGTGGAGACAATTTATTGTTAAATGATTCTGAAGAAAAATGAGATAACACTGCGCACTCGGAAGTCGTAATATATGTGTAATTTGTTGGGAGATTTATTGAAGGAAGCCAATCTAGGAGATCCTCGAAATCGGTGGTATCATCCTTGGGAATTCGAATTATCAAGTTTCCATTCTTGTGTTCTCTCCTTCCATGCGAGCCGTTGCCGTTGATGCGTTTTCCACAAAAAGTCTGGTTTGGTTGATGAAGATGCCGAGGTATAGTAAGATGGAAAGTTGTTGAAAACACTGGAAACTGTCGAAGATTTGAGTTGCAATAGTTTCAATTCTTTTCTGGGACGCTTAGATGATCTTGAATTGTTGACTTGTCTTGATCAAATCATTTTCGAAGAAGTGCAGAGAACAAATTCGCGAAGACAAGGTTGGAAGGAAGACGCTTTTCTTTGGCCAAAATTATCGACATCCTCTCGTTTAATTGCTCTTTGTCTTATCCATTTGTCATGAGATAATGCAAAAAACGAAGTATGCACATTCGTTGAGTTATCTGATGTGCTTTTGTGCACTTGCTGTTTATTATCGTAGACTGATCTGCAGGGCGCGCTGCTTTCCCAGTTAGGCGCAAGCATAATATGTTTTGAGACAAGCTAACCAACTTGATGCTATAGCAACGCATCGATCAATCAGATGACGCTTGCCTCACATATTTGCATGCAGATTCGGCAGATCACTGTGAGGAGGGAATCGAAGGACAAAGGCAGTATTATGACTGCGTGTGCACACACTGTTGTGCTGTCCTGTATGAAACTTCCCGTGAACAGCAGCTCAATGAATTGCCAATGAATTGCGCTTTGCGCTATCGAACAATGAAATCTATCAGTCCTGAGTCTGTATAGAGTGTGGACTATTCGTGAAAATCTATTCGTGCTCTAGATATCTCACAATGGCTAGAAATGGAAGGTTGGAAGCTCTTTCAAAAGGAATTACCCTAATTCACGGTCGTTCGGAGATAGCGAAAATAGACAGATAAATGGCTACTTAAAACAGCGCAACAATGTGTTCTCAGCAGGGTTTTCAACTTTCAAAAGAATTTTTTTCTTTCGTTTGCTTTCTCGTAGCGTTTGAGTACTAGCAACATATTCTGCGCTGCAGCAAAGAATGTGCAACAGATTAATGCACCGATTAAAATCGGGCTGTTTTAATGTAGGATTGCATACACACATAATACATTAACATGCGTTTTTCTTCTTGTCAGGATGTTCTGTGAATTTCCATATAATTCTATCTACATTTTGAATCACTCAAAAATAAAATACAAGTAACGGAGACAGAACTGTTGACCATAGCTGCCGCTATATGTAGACATGTATTGATATCTTAACTTACCACATGCTGCCGGAAATCTGGTCCTGATATCTGGTATGAGGAATTCTGTAATCCTTTTTGCAAGAGGTTGCCATTTTGTCTTTCATCTGTGCCACTTTGAAAGAAGCAGAATGTGCTGACTATGCTCCTCGAGCGCAGCAGGAGTCCTCTGTTGTAAATCACAGCAGTGTTTAAGTTATATAGATCACACGAATTGGAGTGGACGAGATTTGCTAATAATTGTCCAATCAGAGTTGCTGTCAGCATATAGGGAGAACATGCCGACACTTCCCGATTTTCTAATCATCATGTCGGTGCAGCCGTCACTTAACCGATGGGTACCGACAACACCTGTGTCGGCATTCACTCGGTGCGCCGACACGGTTGACAGCCGACACTGCCCCACTATTTGCCGAGTAATCGCCGACGATTTTTTTTCACCGGGACGTCAGCAAAAATTTTTTCTCTCCGATTGCTTTCAAATTCACCATACAGATGCAGAATTTGACGCTGAATCCGAATCTGGCCTCCGTTTTCCCATCCGATGCTTCCTTTTGGCTCTACAGCCCACAGCCATCGCAAAAATTCTAACTCTGTCGTTTTTCGGAAAAATGAAGAAAAATATTTTCTCGCCGATTGACTTGAAACTCACCATGTCGACGGAGAATTTCACGCTGATTCCAAATCTGAAATCCGTTTTGCTCTCCGATGCTTCGTTTTGGCGCTACAGCCCAAAACGTCCAAATTTCTCTCCGATTGCTTTCAATTTCACCATACAGATGCAGAATTTCACGCTGAATCCGGATCTGGCCTCCGTTTTCCCATCCGATGCTTCGTTTTGGCTCTACAGCCCAAAACCAACCCACATTCTAACTCTGTCGTTTTCCCGAAGTTGAACATTCTTTCTCGCCGATTGAGCTGGAAATCACACTACAGATGCAGAATTTCACGCTGAGTCCAAAAATCACATTTGCAAAGTCTTCGAGCACTGCTTCCACTCGAAACATCCCATTTTCAACCCAAAATTTATCAGATTTCACGAAAATCCTAACACACTATAGCACCAAGTCAAAACATGGCGGTCGCCCAAGTCCACCACGACACTCTGTCGTTTTATCGAGGGGAGGGGGGGACGTCCAATTTTGTTCACCCAACGTTTGACGAGAAACACGATGGGAGCGGCCGCGCAGCCTGGCCGGCACACCACGACAGAGAGCGCACCACGAACAACTCACAATTCTCAGTGACAGAGGGGGGCGCCGGTCGGGTGTTCGCCGTTTTATTACTACTGACTAATTTCCTGATTAACACGCAAGTATACGACGAGATTTATCAAGTATCACGACTGTTTCGGTATTGATTTGCATTTAGCATAATTTTTTAATCGTAGGTGATCGCATTGCGTTCCAGCTGATATGTCAATCTGATTGATATCTGAATCTTTCGTGTTATTCCATGAGACATTACAGAGACATCTAGTGTTAATTTTTCGAGGGTTAATTGGTTTAACAAAAATTTACAATAATTGCGATCACACTAGACGAAATGACTTACTTAATCTTACCAAGGAAGTCTTACAAGTTCTGACCAGAAAGTACCAGTCGTGCTAAGTCTTATTAGCAAATCTGATCAGATCTGATAAGATCTTATTTGCGATTTTTAGAAATCTTTTGAGTAGAAAAAAGTCTTATATTTTGCGTTTCTCTACATATATATAGTGCACTGATGTTCCAGCAAGATCATTTAAGAACTAAAACCATTGATATCGTCTGATCTTCGCACTGTAATCGGACTTCAAGTTTTAAATTTCAGTTCACATTTTTATTTCAATTATCAGCTGGTAAGATCTGAAAAGATCTTATTTTGCAAAATATAAGACTTATAGTAAGTCTGGTACTTTCCGGTCAGGAAATGTAAGATCTTAAATAAAATAAGTTCTTATCAGACTTTGCAAGAATCTGATCAGACTTAGTAAGACTTAGCAAGTCATTTCGTCTAGTGCATTGATTGCGATCTTTAACAATAGTAAACTATATTAATCGTTCCCTATGCATAGTTCAGGCATGCCTCATTTAGAGTTAAAGTTTCGCATGAAACAAATTGAGACCAATTGAAAGTTATAAAACAAACGTTTCAATAAGTCTCAATTCGTCTCATTACGTGTCAGACAAACTAGAGTAACGATGCTTAATTTAATGTGAATCTTATCATAATATATATGTGGTATTCTGATTATGAAAAACCTCACATTAAATATCAACAAGGTGTTGGATGATGGTGAATGAAATGAAACTTATCGAGACGTGCGGGAACGAAAAGGAGACGAATACCCGGGACGAACACACCAGATGCTTTTGTTAAATATTTGGCAAATACTTGACAACATTTTACTAAACTTCTACTAAAATTTTATCAAATATTTATCTAACATAGCTGATGATTTGCCAATTTTTAGCAAATAGCAAATTATTTGGTAAAATTCTAATAAAATGTCTCAAATTTCTCTCTGATATTATCTTACTCAACTCTTACGTGAATTCCCAACAAAAACATTCTAAAACTGTTCAGAAAATGTCGTGAATTTGCTATAAAAACATTCCAAAAAATGTTATATGTTCAAATGACAATACATGAGAATATTATGAAATGTTATCTTAACATTTTTAGAATGTTTTCTAGACATGCTCCAATATTTTGCCACAACATATATCGTAGATGAACTCTAGTTTTATCAATAAAATGTGAGCATCCTGCGAATCCACTTAATGAGTCAAGATGAAACTAAGTTTAACGATGTGTAAATATATTGCATTATAATTATAACATGTATAATTTACTTATCATAAAACTTGTGGGTTTGATCTTGACGCATAAAGTGGGTTCGCAGACCGCTCACATTCTATTGATAAAATTACAGTTAACCTACGCCGTAGCAAAACATTGATGAAAATTACCGTTGATATTAATTGAATATATTGTTGATCGAAGTCATCCTGCTGCGAAATGCTCCAAGGATTAACAGCAGAAAAAACTCAATGCTGCTAAAGCCTAAACATTCGGAGGGCAGTGACAAGAATAGCCCTACATATTTATACATTATAAACTGTTGATCGAAGTCATCCTGCTACGAATCGCTCCAAGGATTAACAGCAGAAAAACTCACTGCTGCTAAAACCAAAACATTCGGAGGCAGTGGCAAAGAATCACATAATTTAAAGACTCACCTCATCAGCAGATGTCAGCCTACAGAACTGTCGTAATTGTTCCTCTACCATCAATTGTGCTGGTTTGGTCAGTTTCAATCAGTTCCCATTTATATCTCTTTAATAGACAATGATATTGCGGTCTGAAATGCACAATAGAGTTTTTGATGCAAAAAGTATTGAATGTATTTGACGCACATAAGAGAAGGAATAGGCCATACAGAATGTATCATAATTGAAAAATAGTAAGATAACACAGGTTTTGATCGAGCTTCTATTATAAGAATCAATCAGGTGATATTTTTAACTATCTTAGTATCTTTTAACATCCCGATAATTTACAACAGCACGAATTAATCCATAACACATTTTCCCACGGTGGAAAACATATGCCGGTTAAGCAGAAAATCCGATTTTATATTTGATGTCAAATAATTTCCCCATTAACTGAAATCAGTAACAATAACGTACCCTCAAATGTCTTGCACAAATCCAAATTATACAGTGAAGCATTTGACCTATTTAAAAAACCACAAAAATTCGTATTTAAAAAAAATATGCCAACCCTGCATGTAGGCCTGACAAACGACGGTTTAGATGTGCACGCAAGCTACATTATCGACAGTATCAATCAGCAAATTAAAAGAAGATTCAATCTTTTTCCATACGACCAGCTGGTACAGTGATAATAGTGTGGTCCCAAAGGCCTGTGATCCTGATGTTTAGCACGACCACTTCACTTCAGTCATGTATCTTGGACAGTTTCAATGCCACATTGGTGGACTACTTTTTAGTATCCTTTCTCTCTCAAGAATAGATTTTCAGTAGATTCAATGACGCATGGGACGACTGCTGTGCACATTGCTAAGCGGTGCGCGCTGTCATGGTGAGGATTGTCCATAGAATATGGATTCTCTCTCTATACTCGATGCTGATGAATTTCAGAGGAAGTTAACTTTCTTATGATTTGATACGATTTGATGAGGGACCACACTATCATCATCGTACCGACCAGCTCCCGAATGAAACACCCACTGGAAGGCAGCCGCATACGCTGCGGATTCTATTCGAGAATCCGGAGAACGCTTGCAATTTTTTTGAATGGAGAAATTTACCACCCCTATTTTTGTTAAATATGCCTCATCATCAAGGATCGAAGTCTCCATCTCCTATCAACGATCATGATGAATCACACGATTAATTCTTTAACTGAATGTACATTTTATTTGGTAATTGAAGGAACATTATGGATTTGAATGGTTGGCTTAGAATGTTTTTTCAAGTCATCTGTTTTTACACCTGATTTACAAATACAATTTATTTGCTACTCACATGTCTGAATAATAGTGACGCACCATATACACTCCATCTGGACACTCGACGCTAATGATCTTAAACAAAGGATGACAACATGTATATTACAGTATCTTCAATGAATAGAGAAAACTGCGCCGTCAGTCTTCACTTCGACGAGCGGAATCACACCCACACACTACATGAGGAATCCGTGAACTGACTGATAGACGTAGAGCGCGGCGAAGAAATGCTTTGCAATGTTCGAAGTCGGGAGGCTCGCCATCTTGAAGACATGATAATCCCTTCTCAGAATAGGTCAGAAATATAAATTAGATAATTGCAGAGGTTGGGATGCATTAGAATAAAGTAAAGCTTTAGAAATAATCATGAAAACTGATTACTCGTGCAACATGCTCGTGACACACTCGTGAAACATCGGGAAATGATAGCAACTCTCTGAGCGCCTTACACAGACTTCTAAATATAGCACAATATAGGGATTCTCGTCACGGGAATTCCTATCGTTTCCTGAGAACGATTAGAGCAAGTTCGAAGCGATTACTACAGTTCGATAGGATCTCAGAGTCGGTGAAATTTCACAAGACTTAAACTGTTTCTTCGATTTAAGGCTCATATCATGACGTATCGAGTAGTTTTCACGAAGATAATACACAAGATTCATACAAGCAATATAGAAGTAAAACATACAATTTCGAACACAAGATCTGATTGCTACATTCGTGCTGAAACTTATTTTCAAGCTCATTTGACCAAGCATCGAATCACAGGTCTTCAATGAGAGATATTAGTGAATCAATGCCTTTTGAGACAATTTCTCATCGATTCTTGTCAATCAAAAGTTTAATGCTCCTGACAACACACTGCGTTTTGGATGGCATATCAGATCTTATGTGAAAACATGTATTTAATTAATGTTTTGTTCTGACATTTAGGATAATTTGACTAATATTTCATAAATATTTAACAAAATTAAAAAGTTTTTTTATAATTTTATTATTTTGCTTAGAAACTGGTAGGCCTCTAACAAAATTAGCAAACATAGTAGGAATTTATCAAAATTTCTATTTTTCACAAAATTACCAAACAGTTAGCAAGTTTCTAACAAAATTATTCGGTTTGCTCGTCCCGGGTAATCATTATACCTCGATACATCAGTTAAAAGATCAATAACTATTAAATGATCATTCAATATGGTCTAATTTTACTTAGATTACACTATACCTTTCTTAAAACTCTCAACCCGACATTTTGTGTCTGAGGAACATAATGAGACGTGAGACTAATTTGAAACATAACGGAAACGTTTCAATGTTGTAGGGGATAGAATGCAATCAAGTATAAAACTAAACGCTTCGATTTAATAATACTTAAAAAAAGATGCCGAATTACAGATCATCGATCTTCAATTCATCGCTAGACCACAAAATATTCTGGAATGTGATCTGCATCCAGGCTTTCAGCAAACGTTCGACTTAGATGTTGTTTGATAAAACCAAAAAGAGGACTAAAAGATAAATGAATCAAGTAGCATTCGATAAGTTTAAGCAGAACAAGTATGTATATTATATCAGAATTTACACGGAAATTTCCGGACATGCGCAACCGTTTCTATTCCGTGAAGCGTCCGTAAATCATGAATTTAAAGTCCGAGAAACGGAAGCCCGACGGATTTCCGTATACTGCCGTTCTTTATCCGTAGTCTCGCGGTCAAAAGTGTGAGTTAATGGAAGACCGACGGATGTTCATTTCTTACCCGTTTTGTCCGCGGACAAAGGTTGCTCGGCGGGATTGCATAATTTTATGTCACTTGATTATTTATAGATCTGAGGAGCGCTTGTTTTATAGGAAAATACAAATGAAAACCAATTTTTTCAATTTTAGATGAAAGCAGAGTAAAGTTCACTTACAATTCACCATGCAGATACATGACTAAATCGACTTTTCTGAACAGAAAAATGCAAAGACAATGGATAATGCAAGGACTGCAAGTCTTTGCTGCAATTAACTCATCGAAAATTTGGAAACTACTCAAAATGTATACTACTCGGTGAGGACAATATAGCAGTAGTATACAAAACATGTATAAGTTGCTGCAATATGGAAGTATTAAATAGCGCAACCACAAGCGAATTTAATTATGATGAAATATGGAAACTGTTGGAAGAAACATGATAGAGCAATTGAAGGAAACATTTATCTTAAATTGTCCCTGAAGTCGGCACATTGTCATGACTCATCTCTCAAATTTTTAATTCGCAAGAATCTTATTTGTTCACAAAATACGACTGATTTGTTGAAAGACGGAATTTAATTGCTTGATGCTGCAACAGAGATCTAGATAACAGTTATGGAGTCCTTGTGGAAAAAAGTCATATGGATAATAATACTAATTGCTTGCTTTAGTAAGTAACCAATTGTAAGCAACCATTTAGAGGTCAAATTCGCTGAGGTATTGTATAGCCTTGTAAGAGTTTATTTAACGTTAGCTGATCAAAGGTGTTCCAACGAGAATAATGGATTTGTTGTCTATGTCCTCTCACCTCTCATATATACTTGACATCTTTGATCTCAGCTGTCGGCCGCCAACTGCTGCAGGTCGCACTTTCTCTAATTTCGTCTATCTCTAGCCATTCGAGTCCACGGTCTCCCGTTGGGACTACGCAGCTACACTACTGAGAGAAAATTTAATGAAATATAGAAATTTGTTTAAATAAATGAAACTACAACACACTATTCAAATATACTCAAGGAAGTGTTCTATTACATTTTCTTGGATTGAGTTCCGGTGTCTTCCAAGTCTCTGTCAAAAATTCTGTGAGTAAAATTTTCGTATATTCTTCTATTAGTGAGATGGAATTTTGAGTTTATGCTTTATATATGTAAAATTTCTTTTTGAATTCCAAAAGAACCTACCTATCTTGATTGACCTACTAGCCATGATTTTCGAAATTGGCTAATGCATGTATTTCCAAGTTGGAGATTCAAGAATGTCTCTTTACAAAAGCTGAACATTAATCACCCACATGGTCAAAAATAAAATTACAATCACACATTTTCTGTGGATGAACAGTTGGATTCTGCGACCTATAGAGAATGATCCAGGTGAAGATAATTTTCATCATTAAATCTCGTGAACCATTTTATTAAATTTCTTGTGCTATTATTGACAATTTAGATGCTGTCTTTGGGTGCATTGAAAAAACATGATTCTTTTCATGAGCGGATCTCTTTTTGTCTTAAGTCTGCGGCAATAAACTTTATTAATATTCATGATTGTGATCTGTTAAGACTGTTGATTGGAATACCATTCATCTAGGGTTGTAGCGATAACTTATTTTGATAATCGGCCGATTTTTTCCTTTAAATTCATCTGAAATGGAAGCGACGTCTTCCTTTACTGAAGGTCCTCATTTAGTTAAAGGAAACTTAAATAATGGTTAAGTACAATAGATTATAATTATAGCTGTCTGCTACCTCTAGGGTCGCAGGTAGCGGATTGCGAGAGGCCATCAACGGTTGATGGTTAGCCGTTGATGGATATGGCCGTCGGCACGAATAAGCGGTCCCTGACCACCTAGCGTCTGTCTTCTGGATTTGTCCTGAAGTCAGTGTCGAGACGGAAAGGCATCGTCTCTAAAAATGATCTCCTTACCTACTGCCTTATAGGGTCTATGACGGATAATCATGGTTGGCGTTAACAAGGGCATGCGGTCGTAAAATTGCAGCAACGTATTTTTATGAAATGGCTGACTCGCAAGTGGCCCCTAGTGCCCGGCAAACTTTGAATAGGCAAGGAGTGCGAAGAATGACCGGGGAGAAGAAAATGAAAAACAGGCATTGGAACAGCTAATGTTGGCTCAATGTATGGGAGAAGTAGGGAGGTGGTTGAGATGTTGAGGAGAAGAGGATTTGGTGTCTGCCATGTGCAGGAGACCCAATTCAAATGTTGTGGATGCAAGTTCGTCGGAGAAGGCGATGAAAAGTACAAATTCTGGTGGTCTGGAGAGAAGTCAAGCAGAGGAGTTGGTATCTTGTTAGAAGAATGTTTGACCAATGGTGTGTTAGAAGTTGAGAGATTAACTTCAAGGATAATGAAAATTCGACTTATCCTGGATGTCAAAGTCTCACACATTTTTTTCAGTGTATGCGCCCCAGACTGGAAGGTCAGATGTCGAAAAGGATGCCTTTTGGAGGAGACTGGACGACGAAATAATGCGAGTATCCTCATTGAAGGCGTCATTGTAGCCTGCGACCTAAATGGTCACATTGGCAATGACAGGGTTGGCTTCGAAGAAAGTGTGAGGCCCTTTGAATAATGGCAGGCGAACAGTGAAGGGAACAGAATCCTTGAATTCTATCATAGCAATGGTTTGAAGGTGATGAACACATTCTTTCAAAGGGCATGGAGAAGAAAATAACGTACAAGAGTGGTCAAACCCAGATAGACTTCTTGTTGGTAAAACAACAGGATGCCGGTGTGGTGAGAGATTATTAGGAATCTTTTGCAACATCGGATTCTGGTGATGGACATAACGAGGAAAAGTGTCTTGGAAGTGAAAGATAGGAAGAGTTGCAAGAGGATCAAAGTTCGGAAACTGAGCGCAAAAGATCTGAAGAAGGAATTCGAGGAATCTCTGAGACAACAGATGACTCAAGAAAAAGAAAACAATTGAGTTATAGATTGGGAGACGTTTCAAGAGAAAATGTTAGAGACGGCCAGGAAGCGATGTGGCGAAACAAATGGTAAGCGTAGGAAGCCATTAAAGCTAAGAGAGCAGGCAGAGGATGAAGAATGTTGAAGATCGGTCCGAGTACAAAATCAAGTCGAAGCTGGCAAAGAAAGAGATGGCAGTAACGAGGGATCAGTCTTGGAAAAACTGGGTAAATGAGACAAGCAGAAATGAAATGAGTAAGAAAATGTTCTGATTCGCAAGACAGATGAAGAGCGAACGGAAAGACATCACTGGTTCAAGATATATCAAAGGCGAAGACGGTGAAATAATCCTAACTGAGGATCAGTAAAATATGGAAGGAATATTTCGAAAATCTGCTCAATATGCAAAATGACTTTGAGACAGAAGATGACGAGGTGACGGAAGGTCCCCTGGAGGAAGTTACAGAGGCAGAAATAAGGCATGCTGTAGCGAGCATGAATGGTGGGAAATCTCCTGGACCATCCGGATTGGTGGTTGAGCTTATAAAAGGAACAGGTGAAACTGCGGTTCAATTGTTGAGAGGTATCTTCCAAAGTATTTTGTTCTCAGGAAAAGTACCTCCATCATCGCAAAGCAGCGTAACTATTCCACTTTACAAAACAGAGGCGATGCGATGGAATGTGGAAATTACAAGGGAATGCGGCTGCTTGAACTCGGTTTGAAAATTTCGAAAAGGTTCTTGAAATGAGGTTGAAGAAGCTCGTACAAGTAGACGAGCGGCAATTTGGATTCGACGACCGATGCGATCTTCATTCTGCGGCAGCTGCAAGAGAAGTACTGTGCGAAACAGAAAAGGTTGTTTCATGTTTTTGTTGACCTTCAAAAAGCCTTTGATAGTGTTCCAAGAAAAGTAATGGCTTGGTCCTTAAGACGTCAAGGGACTTCAGGAGGCCTCGTAACATCTGTGATGTCACTGTACGAAAGATAGACGTCAAAAGTTAGCTTCATGGCAGGCACATCGGAGGAGTTTGTGATAGAGGTAGGATTCCATCAAGGTTCTGCACTCAGTCCTCTTCTCTTTATCACTGTGATGGAGGAACTGTCCAAGGAGTGTCGAGGCGAGGATCCATGGGAGCTCCTATACGCTAGTGACATCGTATTAACTGCTGAAGCGAAGAACGATATGGAGCAAATGCTTTGTGGATGGAAAAGCAGCATTGAGAATAGGGGAATGAAAGTTAACCTGGAGAAGACGAAGGTTGTGGTGACAGGAAAGAAACAGCAAGAAACAATCAAATCTGGTAAATGTCCGTGTGGATGTTGTGGAAAAGGAGTTGGGGTGAATTCGATTCTTTGTACCTTATGCCACAAGTGGTGTCATAAAAGATGTTCCCACGTGCGCTCCCTGGTGAGAGTGTCACATTTCCAATGCCCTAAGTGTCGAAGTGCAAATACCACCAATATTCCGACAGACGACTCAGTAAGAATTGATGGTAGTCCTAGCATGCAAGAGGTTAGCCACTTGATCTCGGAGATTATGCTGGACAGCCAAGGTGGAGTAGAAAGGGCAGTGAGAGCTCGGGTAGTTAATGCTTGGTCCACATGGAGAAGGTTAGCCAGCCTTCTGAACAACAGGAGTGTTCCCCTAAGATCCAGAGCTCATGTGTATGAGTCTTGCATACGATCTGTCCTTATGTATGGCTCGGAAACATGGTCCTTGACACAAAAGTTGTTTGAACTATTGCGAGCATGTGATCGGAGAATGCTGACATACATGACAGGAGTAAAATGGAGCGACGGAAGATCAAGTGAGGAAGTGGCAAGAATGTGTGGTGTGAAGGAGCTGGAAGATCGGGTTAGAAGAGGGCGTCCGAGATGGTTCGGTCATGTAAAGAGAGCTGAGGGAAACTGCTTGGGCAGAGTGGAAAGCATGGAAGTCCCAGGGCGTCGAGCCTTCGGAAGACCAAGAAGAACATGGCGTCATTGTGTCTCAGAAGATCTGAAGAACTCGCTTCCAACCGAGATGAATGAAGGAGAGACATCAACCGTCCAGCCACAGGAGATGGGATTCAACGGACGTTAAACGTGGAGCAAGAGTAGGTAATAGATAATAGGTAAATCAGGTCCTGAATGTGCCATGCGATATGCGTCGTGATACCGGTACTAGTCTAGTCCTATGCTGACCTGATTAATTTGAAATATTCATCAATTATCTTCGTTTAGATTCTAGTAGACTACTTGAAATATCACTCGCAGAAGAATATTGATGACAGAAATGTGCAACAAGGTGTTTATTTCATTACATAGGCATTACATTCCAATCAAATTCACATCGATGATCAGCATCATTAAAATAATTGAGACGAAGAAGAAGAACCGTTAAATTTCCCAACTAATGGTGGCATGAAAGGGCAGAACCCACCCCTGTTATTATGTCGAAAAGTCTGAAGTGAATCGTTATTATTTACTATAGGATTGCACTTTGGGAAATAATAATTTCATCCGTTGTTTGCGAAAATTAATATATAGGTCGATATTCCACGCTTTGATTCGAAGTGAGAACTCTGTCACAAGGCTACAATAGCAGCTGCAAGGCGAATGGTTGCGTGCCTCAGTCAACCAGAGACGAGATCGTGACATGACTATCAAGAATTTGAAAAGCATGATATCTTGTCAGAAATCCAATGCAGGTCTGGATTTTTGGAAACACGACCGGTTGCCTGTTCTTAAGACTATTATTTTTGCCATTCTCTAGAACTAAGTAAATCTACATACAGCAAATGTATGTGTTGATGCGCAGTCGAGATAGTTTGCACGGTTTTGCAATGATGTCTATCAAGACGAACTCTAAAATCATTAAACATTGATAGCTAGGCTATTTGCTTCCTTGACACACGTAAAATCTCCTTAAAATTCTATTAATCGATTAAAATTGCAGTTCGGTCCAATTTTCAACCTATTTTCAATGGCTTCTTCATTTCATGACTAGTCAATCTCGCATTGCTTTGACGCACTTTGATGCCTTAGTTGACCGCAATCATCAACTCTAGGAGACGAGATAACGTCACAGCTGCCAATGGTCTGATACGCCGCTGTTAACATGCTTCGCGAAGAATCAGCTATGCGTGAGAGGATCAACGCACAGGAAGCAATGTACTTCATTGACAGGAAATCACTGGTTATGTTCTCTGTTTAAGTTAACTGACGAGGCATGTTCTGAACATGTCAGAGAAAATGATGAAATAGAAAATCTTGAGATCCATGATGTTGAAAATCAAATAATTCTCAGTCGAACTTAAGATTTCTATTTCGATGAAATGGAGATGGTTAGACAAGTAACCTGGCAATTGATAAATTTATCAAATCTCAACAGATGTAGCCACCACGAGACATGTTTCGGCCTGTTGGGCCTCATCAGTCGTGGGTAGGTTTGAACCAGCGACGTTGGTGCTAGAGGACGTGCACGCATACCCTCGAACCGGTGGCCTTGTGTCTCGTGGTGGTTACATCTGTTGAGATTTGAGAAATGGAGATGGATTTTTATAGTTTCTATGTGATGTATATGACTCTTTAGAAAGTGAAGAGAGCAAATCTGCTCTATTTCGTCTATCCTAACGTTTGATTTTGCAGATTATTAAAAACAAAAGTGTTGAATTGCAGCATAGGCTTATTTCTTGTAGTTATCGTTAATTCTGAAGCTTATAGTAAATGTAGCAAATGTACATTTTAGAATCTGACAGCTGACATTAAATAAACAGCGAGCAATCCGTTGTTGCAATGTGCCTTTCGTAGGCGTGAATGTGTTACATCATGATCAGCCATATGTATTTCATTTTGTCATCTTTTGATGTATCTCATTCAAGAATGATCTTAGCCTCAGGTTCATTCAGAGATTTGTTTGCTTGCATGCTATAGGGTTCCTCTATCAGCCAACCACAGCGAACCTCCTGTCTAGTGTGTGGCGTTCTGCTTCTCAGCAAGCGTGAATTAGCAGCTGTGACATCATAAATCTTTGACATGACATGAATCTGCAAGGAAACTATCGAACAGATGATTGGGAAAGTGACAGGAAATTGTCGTAGTGATTCAATATTTTAATATTCAGCGATAAAAGTCGTTCCTGAAATTTACCTTTAAAGACCAGCGAGCTCTGCACAGATCGTCCAAGTCATGACAAAATGTCTCTGCAAGATTTGACAGAATTGATAACATGTGCATTTCCTTAGCGGGCGCGAGTTACAATTACGGTTTGATATGCAAATGCGTGTTTTCATATTGCGATTTATAAATTCGTTGCATCTACGAATATGAAAACATGTTTGCACACTTGCTACATGCTATATTATATGTATCTAAAGCTCGACCTCTAGACCAAAAGATCGCCTAGGTCAAGCACTTAACCACTGTGTCACGGAGACCGGATGCCCCTCCTACCGACTTCCAATGACACTCTTAGGGCTCTGCCTTAAGAACAAAGGATCGCTAGGCCAAGCGCATGGCCACTGTGCCACGGAGATCCGATGGCCTCGTGCCGACTTCCAATGACACTCTTGGGGCTCTGCCTTTAGAACAAAGGATGGCTAGGCCAAGCGCATGGCCACTGTGCCACGGAGATCCGATGGCCTCGTGCCGACTTCCAATGACACTCTTGGGGCTCTGCCTTCAGAACAAAGGATGGCTAGGCCAAGCGCATGGCCACTGTGCCACTGAAACCTCTGTAATTGCATTATGGAGCCAAAATTCTTGCGCAATCGTTTTCTTGTAATATACTTGTGTGACCTTAAGAGACGAACGTATAAGTGTATATGTTCTAAATTAATTTAATTAATGATTAATTGTTGAAGTCTGAGGACATCTTTCTGTTCTAGCTTATTACATGTATTTGCTGTGAATTCGGTCTTAGATAATGATCGCACTTACGGACAGCGATTGCATGAGAACGTAAGCATGTAGGCATTATTCGCACGTTGTAAAAGGGAGTAGGAGGAACAGTAAGATGTCAACAAAAAGAAGTAGTCGAAAAATTGGAATGATGGATTTTGACTGAGACGCTAACTGTGTTTGATAAGAGCCTTAGTCCCCTCGAACCACGCATGAGATTCTTCCGAAAATTTCCGATGTTTGTTGTGTCTCGAGATTGGCCCAAAAATGCAATAAAAATGGGAGGTGGGGGGGGGGGGGTAAGGGATCGACAATCATTTATTCGTTGAATTTTTGAAAATTGATGAGCTGTGTTGTTTTGATAACCAGATATTACTCGTATTTTCATAAATGTATTGCGAACAACACTTTCACCTACTGTATGCATTCTGCTTCCGTCAAACTTAAAGAACCCTCTTTGGAATTCAGTATATTTGTCATAATCACTTTTCAGACATCGGTAGTTATAAAGGCAGTTTTCATGAAGGTCAATGCTTGAATTTCATTTCTCGGACATATTTCTGAATGCTTTGCTGTGGCTTCGTTAATAGCTATATTTCTGAAATTTTGCAATAAATAATTAAACTATTTCGACAACATTCTTTTCATTTTCAATCGTGTACTTTTTATGAGCGGGTTACGGTAACAAAGAAAAGTGTCATAATTAGACAATAAGCTTAGCATGTGGCGTGATAAAACTTTTTCTGTAACCTATCTCATTTTCTGGATATTATTTATGATGATATTCAATAAAGAGATGGATTAAATAGAAAAATGCAAAAATGTACTTTTATATTCAACAATAAATCCAGTTTCTCAAAATCGAGCTTCATTAATACTGAACATAAGATGTCAGACATTAAGTCTTTGAACTTTTATGAAAGTATCTGGCTACCTGATCGACAACTCGGTATTCGTAGACAATGTCGTACCAACGTTAAGAAATTTCCCATCAAGAAAGCAGTCCTTGAAAAACAAACGAAAAGGTTTCTCGATGCCTCCATAGCAGTTGCTCAATATCTGATAAAAAAGCTGTGAATTTCTAATTCATCTATCGAATCGCTGCCCTAGATCCCAAAGAGCTTGGAAAAAATGAGGCGCCGTCACGATTGAGATTTCCAGCTGAGAATCTTCTTAATCTAATTCATTCTGAAGGTATGCTTTATCTTGAAGACGAAATCATCCAGTATTGTCTGGACACGAATATTGAAGCGCTCTTAACTGACGACAAAATCGAATTATATTGGAATTGTATTTTCAATTTGAAACGATATTCATATCTTGAAAACCTTGTTCGGGCTCTCCTGACTGCCTTTCATGGACCTCTTGTAGAAGGCTGTTTCAACCAAATGGGAAACATAATAACTGACAAACGCCAGCGCTTGAAGGTACAAGGACTTGATGCCTAACTTTCAATTGAATATTCCCTTCGATCAAGTCAAACAACCGCTATTGAGTATTTCGGATCCAAGAATCCTTTGAATGAAGCCCCAAGTCCGAACCTTCTCAAGAATTTACGACAAGCAAGAGCAAAATATGATTCGGACATGAAGAAGATGAAAGACCTGAAGACAACTTTTAGCTTAACAAGAAGAATTGACTTTAATAAATGCCCGACAAGAACATCGCACTAAGAGAAACAGATTATTGAAGCAACTTGTGGACAGAAACCGTAAACAAGCTAAGAGAAAGCGGAAAATGACAATGTCTGAAGTATTTACTCTTCCTAAGATACCTAAACTAGACGCATAAAATCTGTGCATCTTTAACCGGGTCAAACATTAAGACATTTCAACAGGAAAGCTAATGTGTTATCCGAGTTTAAAGCTTTCCTTGTTCTATTAGTTGAGCTTGAAATTTGAAATTTTTTGCTGTCAGGCGTGTGATTAAATTTGAAATACATGTGTTATATGCTCCGCTCGTTTTTGTGTGATAGTTTTGTTATTTAAATGTGTTCAAAGCATTTAAATCTGCAATAGATGCAGATACAACGGATATGATGAAGTAAAATTTTATGTATGAAAACATTTCAATGGCATATTTATAGAATATGCACTATATCATTTTAGATGTTAAAACCATCGGGTTATAGTGTAAAGTGTAGGGATTGAAAAAGAAGAAACACGATTTTATCTGGGAAATGAAAATAATACAATATAAAAATTAAATTCCTCAATCAGCAGCGAAACGGAACCGTGTTGTAAGACGAAACACAGCGTCTACGACTGCCAAGGAATTTGAAATGCTCAAGTCTGAGAATATCTTTATATCCTCTGTACGTAGGCCTACCACTGCCATTTTACTGTAGTCGCTCCACCTATTCCACATGTGCACTGGAAAAACGGGCTCATCTGAAGACACTCCTACCTCGGTATCCTCCCCTCTACATCCATCCTTGTGTTGAACCAACGTAAACAAACCGTCCTATTCAGCTTTCTGCATGTCCTCCAATCCCGGGTGATATCCGAAGCGATGTTTGTGAAACCTTGTCCTTTTTCATGAGGTAAAGATTTTGGCAAACAAGGCCAATGTGAAGACGAAAGTCAAATCAAAATCCTCTGTCGAACTCATAAATTAGCGTCAAGATGTCTTCGACGTAATAATCAAACCGAGTGCAGTATAAACTATAATTATCTCAGAAAAGTAAAGACGCTTTAATATAATATGCTTATTTCCATGAGTACCAAGCTGTTGCAGCATCTTTCAATAGCCATCTAGAAGAAACATGAATATTATTCATTGAGCCTATTTTTTTTGGCTAACCAAATAGGGCAGTCAAAACATAAGTTTTTACAGCTTTATGTTTGGTATTCTATTATTGAATTCCATTCTGTACTCAACGATTCACAGGTCCCTAGTTCCCTCAATTGCAGTACTGTTCGTCTTTCCGTGTGTAAATGCTGGAGTAGGACGCATCTTGTAAAGACAGCATCATGAAGCAGTGTCAGTTATTGAATCCTCATTATTTTCGAATGATTTTTGCATTTTCTGCTTTACAGGTTTTTTCGAGCTGCTGAATTCACTTCACTGTAATCATCAAAATGGCAGTTGCTTTTGGTACAGGAGGTAAGTTTTGCGTGTTGACTACAGGGTGGGCCAGAAGTGACTACGTTTCAAATATTACTTTATTTATAATATCCAAAAAGCTCAAGTATCATATGGATCTATCTGCAAGCCGTTTATGTCAATGCACAAAGAGAGTCTTCGGAATGTGCGATTGTGGATTCTTCGGAGAAGTTCTTTATCAGCATCAATTTCTTCGAAAGCTTCTCTGACAGTCACTTTGATGTCATTTCTTGTTTGCGGCCTCTCATGGTGAACTTTTCTCTTCATCATACCCCAAAGGGCATTGTCACAAGAAGTCAGGTCAGGTCTTCTTGCTGGCCATGGGACTGGAACGAATTTACCCACGCATCTCATCGAAGTGCGTATTCAGAAATTCTCGAGTTGTTCGGGAAGTGTGAGAAGGAGAAGTGGGCGATTTCACGAATGCCTCGTCTCTCAAGATCTGGCATGAACTCAACCTCCAGCATTTGGAGATATTGATTAGAGTTCATACTACCTTCAATGAAATATGGACCAATTAAATACTCCTGAGACATCGCTGCCCATACCATAACGTTGGGGGATGTTGATGCACATGTTCCCAAAAAGTGAGGATTTTCATTAGACCACATGAACACATTCTTGTCTTTTGATGCAGCATAAACTACACAGTACACATTCATCCAAGAAAACAATTTCTCATCCGTGGAGATTGATACTTCTCAAAAATAGCCGTACAGCATTCAACACGATTCTGATGATCTTCAGTTAGATATTGAACAAATGTGGGTTTCCAAGCTTTCAGAAGGTCTTTCTTTAAAATTCGACTGATTGTTGTTCTCGGTAGATTGAGTTCATCACTAAGTCTTCTTGTTGATGTTATTGGCTTGGCTTTTATCGTAGCTTGTCGATGCTATCTCCTCTTTCATTTGGGCGACCGCTTCTTCGTCTATCCATGATCATTCCTGTTTTGAATAATTTCTCTTCACAATTCTCGATTACACAACCTTCAGGTGGTTCAAGATAAAACCTATCTCGAAGTTTATCTCGTAGCTTCATCATGGAATGCCCTGTCCTGACCGTATCATGCCACCAAGCTGCCGCTAGCACACGATATTCGATTGCGCATACCGTCACTATACTCAAAGTCAACATAGTCAACTTTATGAATGCGGGCAATATGAAGCTACGAAATGATAGTTCGGTCATTTGACTTACGTGAGCCCCTGAATGTAATATTATCCATGCAATGGCATTTCCATGACCTCCTGTTTGTAATGGTTGTATGATAGCTAAATCTAGTTTAACAAGACTCAACAAAGTCAATTGCCCGAAGGTGAAGCGTGCCATGAACTACATATACCCATGATGCAACCGCTTACCTGCACACGTTACTTTTGACGTCCAATATATGTAGAGAGCTAGCTAATAGCAATAGGGATATCAGTGTCGAATACCTAGTGTGCTTATAATAACGTTGCTATTGGTGTCCAGTATGTCTGCATCCAGGGATGCAGCGGATATGATAAGTAGAACGAATCATCATATTTAAATTAATTTTATTCTATACTCAGGAAAGATAGTTTTAATTTTTAAGGTATAGAAACGTTGCTGTAGATTGGTTTAACTTCGGTTCGTGAGGATATCATTCGATGCAGCTTGATGAAATCGAATCTGGCTCTAGACGTATCAGCGTTTGCAAAATTTTCCATTTCATCTCACCAGTTCGTCGGTCAACGATATAGGACGAATTGTTTCGATAAAACAGATCAAGTTTCGCAGATGTCATTAGAATTTCCCAGCCAGAATTAGCTAGGAAAATAGGTAAATTAAAAACGCAGCAGAAAGTGGGATATATGTGGAGATATGAATGACAATTACACAACTTACGTTGCAGTGAACAAAACGGCTGAGCCCGAGTTGACTCGTATCGGTAGGACAAGCAACTGTCACTGACAGATAAGGTTTTCCCTTCCACTGTTCATGAATACCGAGTTAACTCGTGTTTAGTATGAAGTGACTTAAACCTTTCAGAGACACAGAATTACCTAAATTGGTGCAGTGATATTGTCTTGCGTCTCGATGCAAATGAGCCAAAGTTCAACATTATCAATGCAGCCTTCAATCAAACTGGTTGCAGTACAAGTTTCACTCGGAATGGTAGACATATCAATTAATATGTGTTATTAAATTGTCACCATGCTTGACAAGAATACGCGACAGCGTCGACTTATAAGCACTAAAGAGAATCAGACCCAATATTGATCCCTGAGGTACTCCACACGGCATGATATAAGGTTCTCAATTAAAATGATTTACTGCCATCTATTATTCAGACACGACTTAATTCCACGACTAAATATGGTGAAGGACCTTCATTAAAATTCATATTTCAAGGTGGGAAATTGAAGTAATGCTGTTGTTATTTTGTTATACGCCAATATATTTCTACAACTAAGCGTCGTTATCATCAGGGCACATGTTATAAAAAGAAACTACTCAACAGCATGAGCTCAAAATTTGATTAGGTGAAGATGTAAAAATAGATGTCTGTAGCACTGGGCTGTGTCTTTTGGAAATTATAGTTATGCGATTATACGGCAATAGCATGTGAGTGTTTCTAAAACTAAAAAGAAAAAGATATAGGATCGGATTTACCGCCGATCAAGGTCATGAAACATATAGAACCAGGTTACATGGTACCGATTGCAAAAAATATTGATCTGACTAAATACTTAATTGCAGAATTATGAACATTATCATGAGACTTATAAAATGTATAAAATCTTTGGATCACGACATAATCAGAAGAGCATAAAAAGTGAAGTAAATGAAGGGTTCTAGTCAATCAAGAAGCATCTATATTCCTCACATTCTTGCTTATTATTGATGGGAGGATTATGTCACTGAATCATTGTTGCCTCTTTAAGTCGCAGGCTAGCTTCGTCTGTTGCACTGGCAATTATTGTGATGTTGAAGATCTAAAATGAATTTCATAAAAAATGTCGAGTATTCGACTCGAATTTCGAGTTTGACCGCTCGAGTCGAGTCGAGTACTCGACATTTTGCTATTCCGTTCGAGTAGTCGAACGATTCAACGAATACTTGAACGATGATGAGTAATCGAATCGAGTTGGCGAACATGCGTAAAAATGCACCGTGTTTACATTGCTTTCTGATATCGATAACAATGAATTTCTTTGATGATTTACTACTTTAGCGTTTTTATTCGGCATTATGTTTTGGTCACAGCCTGGTCACGGCAATATTGTAGAAGTTCCAATGGTATGTTCTCTAAATTCAGTCACATTTAACGACGACCAATCACATCAAAAGGAGACGATTAATTATTCCTATCTCAATCTCCCCGTGGGTGACCGTGTCGATTGAGTGAGTGAATTTCTCTCATTTAATCTCTACAGGTGATGAATTCAGAGCAACTTAGACATACCAGACCAATGCAGAATTTTCTCCACGGCTAGCCTGATTTGCCAGGCAAAGCTGCTCAATTTGTGAATCCAAATGTTATGTACTTAATTTCTGTACCTTTTTATTTTTCACTACACCACATGACTAATTGACTAAGCCTCAGGAAGAACCACTTCACCACTGGCATTCGCCTACATACTTCTTCGACTTCATAACCGTTCGACATAACATACATCTTCGGATTCATATACACGTATTTGTTAGTCAATAGCGTCACCGTCTGTCTGTCCTTGAATTCAACTCTCATTGAAAATCATAGTAGGTCACATCATAATGCTGTCATGGCACTGTACTATAATAAATTTCTCGAAGTCAAACGAATTGTCATTTCAACTTTTTAAGGGATAAGTTTGGTGACGTAGTGAAAGTGATCCGTTTTAAACAATGTATATAAAGATAATTGAAAAACGACAAACTGTTTTGCAGATTTCATGAGGAAAAGGGTCGTAATTCGTCCATTCCCCTTCTCCGCTGATTTTTGTATGCCACCTCTCTTGCATGCTTTCTTTGGCGGACATCCATTCGGAGAACCCCCTTCATATTAAAATAACGCACCCAATATCAAAAATCACTTAGTATTGTACTCGGGAGGCCTCAGACGTATGTGTTGAATGTAGATATCGCTGTTGCAGATAAGGTATAACATTATCCAGTTCATTTGTCTGTAGAAATTCCTGTAGCGGAATCATTGCCTTAGCACGTTGTTGACTAAAGTGATCCATCAGTCATCTCATCTGTTACTATTCGAATCAATAGATTCTTCTGGGACTCAGGGTCCAACCCTCAAACCTGGGGAAGAAGACACAATAAATGAGGAGTAATAGTAAGATGCGTAGATGTTGTTACTTAGCTCATGCCCTCTACTAGTAATCCCTGCCAGGTGTTCAGAATAGTGGCGCACTTGCTTGATAATCTTTAATAATGCATAATATCTATGAAAATATTGCCCGATTCGACTCGAGGTTGACAAAAGCCCGACTCGCAGGGCCCTAATTCCTCTGATTCTGTTTGAGATGTCATCCGAAACGCAGTTCATTTTATGATAAAATAATTGATTGTTATCTTGACTTTGTGATTTATTTTTCGTAATTCTATTTGCTTTCTGGATAATTTTATCAGGATATCCATTTATACGAAGTATTCTGTCAAAATGCAGGTCGTGTTGATGGAATATTTCATCGCTTGTGCATCTTTATTTGATTCCAGATCTTTCATTTTTTATGAAATTCATTTTAGATGCAAGAGGTAAATGAGATTTATAATTGACAAATAAGTCTTTCTTATGACCCTTTTTGTAAAATTCAAAGATTGGATTTTCTTCAGCACTCATTGTCACTCTGAAGTACAGAAGGTTTAGGGTGTTTTTATCATTTGGGAATTCGATTTCGAATTGTATGTGTTCATTCTGTGAGTTGAATGTTTCCAAAAAAGGTGGGTGCTTCGTTCTTATTCTTGGCTAAGAAAAATCAGTCATCTACATATCTTCTGAAAATAGGGAGCGATGGAAGTGTAGCCAGAGCGCGTCTTTCAAGTGAGTCCATGAAGAGTATCGCCATTATCCCTGAGAGAGAGAGGATCCCATTGGAAGGCCGCAAATTTGTTGAAACGTTTTGTCCTCAAGCGTTCGACTCAAGCGGTCAAACTCGAAATTCGAGTCGAGTCGAGTACTCGCAGGGCCCTAAGAGGAATATTTTCCAAAGAAGGAATAAATGTACGATTAGCCCACAAATCATTCTCAATGCGAAACTTCCTGACTACGAAAAAGAAAATACCAAAATGCACTCTCAATAGATGTCTGCTCATGCACAAAGAAAAAGTGCTTCCTAAAGAACATCGTATACCAATTAAAGTGTAAATCGTGTCAGCATATCTACATCGGCAGCACTACGAGAACTTTGCATATTAGAATAAAAGAACATCTTGAATATAAAAGCTCTTCTGTATTCAAACACAAAATCACATGTAAGCGAGACTTCAACATCACAATAATTGCCAGTGCAACAGACGAAGCTAGCCTGCGCCTTAAAGAGGCAACAATGATTCAGTGACATAATCCTCCCATCAATAATAAGCAAGAATGTGAGGAATATAGATGCTTCTTGATTGACTATAAACCTTCATTTACTTCACCTTTTATGCTCTTCTGATTATGTCGTGATCCAAAGATTTTATACATTTTATAAGTCTCATGATAATGTTCATAATTCTGTAATTAATTATTTAGTCAGATCAATGTTTTTTGCAATCGGTACCATGTAACCTGGTTCTATATGTTTCATGACCTTGATCGTCGGTAAATCCGATCCTATATCTTCTTCTTTTTAGTTTTAGAAACACTCACATGCTATTGCCGTATAATCGCATAACTATGATTTCCAAAAGACACAGCCCAGTGCTACAAACATCTATTTTTACATCCTCACCTTATCAAATTTTGAGCTCATGTTGTTGAATAGTTTCTTTTGATAACATGTGCCCTGATGATAACGACGCTTAGTCGTCGAAATATATTGGCTTATAACAAAATAACAACAACATTACTTCAATTTCCCACCTTGAAACACGACTTAACAATTTTTCCTACACTAAAAATTCGGCCGGAATTCAAAATTTCACGCTGTAGTCAGAATTTCCTCATGTCTTATGAAGCTGAGCTCAGTGAGATAGTCCGTTGATGAAATGTTTCTCTTCTTTCAGAGACTTGGAAGGTCTTCATTTCCGCGGAAAATGAAGGTTTTGACAAAATCTCCACATTTCCCCCGGATACTCCACTTTTTCAAATATTGGATAATTGGCAGAGGCACTTTGGTGCCTTTGGGTATTATGAATTTAGGTCGGATGACAAAACTGAAATCTACGATATCGACTTCACCCTCCGAGAAGTCGGTGAGACGACGGAGGGATCGAAAAAGGTGTTACTTTCTGTTGAGCTCTCAGATGCTCCAACGCCACCTGGAACACGAAACATTCGTATAATGATCAATGGAAGGTGCCGACACTACGCTGTCAAACCGCATTACCGGCTAAAGAGAATAGTTGGGAAATACAAGTATCTGACATTCTTGCATAACGGGATTCGTCTTGATAAAAGGAAAACCATCAGACAGCTGGAGATTCCAGATGATGGCATTATCACTGGAGTAGATACGATTTCAGTGGAGTTGACGGACGGTTCTCAAAGAGCAGCTCATTTACCTGATACGTCAAATGTTAGCCATCTGAAGAAGGAGCTGAGAAAGTTTGAGGGAAAGGATTTCCTGTTACAATCTAAAGATGAGTTGCTGTGTCCGGATGAAATGTTTCACTTCAAAGGTCAGTTGAAGGTCTCTCGACCGGAATTGACAGTCACACTGAAGAACAAAGTATTCAGTTGGTCTGTCGATGATAACAAGAAGATAGACTTCCATGACCTTACGGGTCATTTGGCGATAATATCCGGAGTCTCAAGACAAGAACTAACACGTCTTCGCTACATTTGTGTAGGATGTAAAAGACAAGTAACGAAAGATGAAGACCAAGGGCAGTTATTCAATATCAGCTGCTGTCATATGCGGTCAATGACGCTGAAGACGGAGGAGATAACAGAAGGTGAGTTGTCATTATCAGATCTGAGCTTCTATTAACGTGTTAACTTATGCAAGTTTCTGTGTTTACGCGTATATGAGAATGACATGTTTAGCGTTTGGACGGAATATTTCGGAAGCTTATTTTTGATATCCTTCGACGTGCATCACATCAGGTCTCCACATCAGTTTTATTTCGTGAAATTCGTCTTCTCGAATTCAGTCGTAATTACATCACAATTTCTACAGCATGTAATTGTACTAACTTTACAGTGCACAAAATTGAGAGCCTTTCTTCCTTCTTTTGCTCTTCTCACTTCCGCTTAGCCAAGATCTTCGACAGTATAGTACGTAGCTCTCTCCATATGAAGAACTCTGCCGTAATCAGGCAAACTCAGCATGAATTCGACATTGACATATTACCTTGTTCCACTCGTACTCTGAAAAACAAAGACGAACAGAGAGCCAGAGTGTGTTATCTCTACAGAGTTGATGAAACGCATGTGCTTTTATATTGTAGTTGCAAATAACTGTGAAGCCACGTATGATTGATTATAACAGCGAGGATACTTAGTGATAAAATATTTCAAATTGTGATACAAGCATGGGATTTTGACACAATATAGTTCTTGACCTGTAGAATTGATCTAGAAATATACTCCAATCTGAAATGTTCCATAAACCGCGATTTATGGTGTCAAGAAATACATGTAATTACATGTCAAGCCTAGTAAATGTAGTACATTTATTATGACTCAATGCAGAACATAGTCATGTCGAATATCAAAATAAAGCTGATGAAAATTCGAATTCAAACATCGATGATTTTCTGTTTTCAAAAATGAATAGCCATCAGTGACCGCTAAGTTTGTTTTCTGGCCGCATTTTGAAGCGTTTCTTACAATATGCATGTAATAACAATGTGTCTCAACATAATTATTGAGCAGATTATTCAACTTTGAAATTAAAGCAAAAGTATTTTTAAAAACAAGTCCTTTTATACAAGAACAACCACCTAATTCTACACAAACACATGACTGAGAAAAGTTTTGGCATTTACAAGTTATTTGCAATTTTTACATCTACATTTCATAAGTTCTTGACATGATTTCGTGGAATTGAGAGGAGTCATGCATAAAGGTTCCACATCAGTTTTATTTCCTCAAATTCGTCGTCTCAGATAGATTTAAAGGAATCAATTAAAACCCGATGTTTCGTCCCCCACTTTGTAGTTAAGTCATTGTCATTTTTTTAGTATTTTTGTTGCATATCTTTTCTGCTTTCATCTGGTTTTAAAGAATTCCATAAGAACTGTCATAGAGACGCACAGGTTATGTATGGTGAGAGTGAATGATGTGAGCAAAGAGATCTATGCAAGTCTGCAATTTTACTGATACTCCATAAAATCTGCACTGAACTCTTGAAAATATGGGCGTCTATTATGAAAGATGGAGGCCCAAACGTCAAGAGTTTGAAGTTTTAATTGACTATCACACGACAATCTAGAACGTGAAACAATGCGGCTATAAGTGCCTCATTATAACTTTTTGAAATTTTCGGTGCACCGAGCCGGTTATCATACCCGGTGCACCGGTGGGAACAGGTGCGGCTAGCGCACAGCTCTAATTATGACTGATTGTCTGTGATCGATGTGTTCGTATTTAATTCACAACTATTACTCTCGCATTTCGGAGTCATCTACAAAAATGGAAGGCCTACCTATCGGATACTCTGAAAAGACATTTAGGGGAGGGTGGGGGCACATTGAACATGTTATTGAACTTTTCTCGATAGTTTGAATATACTGCATCAAATGAGCCAAAATCAAACTCAGGTGAAAAGTTGAAAGTATGTTACAAAAATCTCTGCATTGTTGGACGTTTCTGTGACATTTCATCTCTTCACTATATGAATTTGAAATGTTTTACCAAAGTGGTTCAATGTGCCACACCCTCCTCTACTTTGTACAGTAAGTAACCAAATCGAAGGTCAACCTCATGGTATGACCGTGTGCATCACAGGATTAATGATTGCGATCCTCCTGCTCCTGAAGATGATAGCACAGAGGTATTGAAATAAATCGACCTGATCTCAATAAATCAACTTGTCTTTTCTCAAAGATCACGATAACATGACCAGTCAATACACTTTCGAGACACTACAATGCGTGGTGACCGGGTGTAATAATGCCAAACGTAATTCAAGAATCTAACAACATGGATGTACAGGTCGAATAGACGAAGTAACAGTCGAAGTAGTAGGCTCATCAATGCGTACGAATAGAATCGTCAAAGGACTTCATGATTTCTACTCCTCATCTCCACCAAATGTCTCTCATACACATTTTCTTTGATAAATCCCGAATTTGATTGCAGATATGCACACCGAAGAATGTTGGCACTGACTGTATTTTGAATTTATTTCAGATGGAAGTACCGAGGATTTACTCAGCTCACTTCAGGCGAAGTATTTGAAGATATTAGCAGACAGCAAGCGGTTGGAGAAGGCTCAAGCTGCATGTCGTCAAGATATAGCGACATTAAAGTCCGAAAATGACATTCTGTGGGAAACGAATAGGCAACGGCAGAAAGAACTGGTAACTGAACGAGGCAAAAGGAAAGACGCCGAAGCAAAATGCAAGAAACTTGAAGTTACTAATGAGCAGCTGCCGAAAGAACTGGCTACCAGAGAAACAAAGAGTTCCCAAAAAGCAGAAGACGATTTACAAAGTAAGTGAAATTATTCAGGGGCGGTGAGGAGTGAATACAGAGCGCTTAGCGTGGCTTCCGGGAGATGAGAGAGCTCCGATTGTTAAGTCTTGATGTATGAGGCGAAGTTTGTGTAAAGGCGGATTACATATTTATCACACAGCGATTACATCTTTATGGGGTTCGAGGATGAACAGGATCAGTTTACATGTGGGAAACGCTACAATTGAATGATGTCTGATTTATCTTTGTGACATATCTTTCAAGACATATCATTACCTATTCACTATTTTGTCAGCCACTATGTGTGGGACCCCGCTCGTCTGGGTTTGAGTGTTCAGGTTAGGGGTCGAAACACAACTAGACGAGTACCTGCTGATGACTGACGGACTGCAGTTTTATATCCCTTAATCGATAGCTGAAGTAGTGGTCGATGTATTGTAATTCAAATGAAGAAATGTGGAATTACATGAAGTACTATAGACGGATGAAGAAACTGGCGATAACAAATTCAAGTGAAGAAATAGTATTTTCCATGTGTAGTCTTAGGTATAGTGTGTATAGTTTCATTGCTTTCGGTGTAGTAGAGTGTCATTGTAGTTCTACTGTTTACCTCCATTATCCACTTATCCACTCTTACCATTGCTTTATGTAGTGTCAGATATAGTTCACTTGTAATCAGTGTAGTAGCATCGTTGTATTTCCATATTTTACCTCCACTTTTCCAATTTTTATTCATCGGTTTCCTGTTGTTTTATAATAACCATTTTTAATTTCCTTAACCTATGGTGACCATTGTCTTATCCTATTTCCACTATCAGCATCTGCAGTCGGTGCAATATATTAGACGTCTGTTTTGAATCTATGGTATTAGTATATTAACAGCAAGAATGAGCAATATTACAAGTCTTAAGATTTCCACTTTTACCAGATATTGGGCCAAAGCTGATCAATTTTAATTCGTTGCCACGAGAAAGCTACATTGAGTTCTTTTAAGAACTGATTAATCCAATGATTACAGCAACATTGCATTTGTACACCTGCGGATTGGAGAACGCCATCAGTCCTCATTAGGACTACTTTAACTAATAATTTAAATTAGTAAGCATTATATTCTATTATAAATGGCTGCTGGGATGATTCTCATCATCGTATGAGAATTAATTGATAAAATTAACTGTTAAAGTTAGATGCCCAGGTTAAAGGGGAAAACCTACCAATCATTTGCCGTCCCATAGTAGACTCTGGTCCCTATGCAGTCTCATTTGCGACCCTCGCAGATAGCTCTCGTTCAACACCAACACTTCAATTGCCTCCCCATGGCAGACTCTGGACCCTATGCAATCTCATTTGCTAGCCAGTTGATACTAACCAAAATGCACCGTAACGATGAAACGAAGTTGTGCATTTTGTATGTACCATTGCTATGAACAATCCATGCCGTTTTCAAGATATGAATGAAGTGCATGTTGTTTCACGGTTTTTGAAGGTTCGTCACAGATAATCCCGACAACTTCACTACTGAAGTCGAGGGTTTTGGTCTGAGATTTCTATGGTAATTATGGAAGGATCTCCATCTAGACTCTAGAAGATGCAAAGATATCTAAGTCAGATACGTGGTGCGCCCAATAAGTCCTTGCACTACCACAGAAGGTTATGAAATATTATAATGAAAATCATATTTTTGAAAGATCAGTGTATTACAGGAGTCGAATTATTTATCATATTTCAATATATGACCCACAGTGCTCGACACATTCTTGCCAACGTTCAACTAGTTTTGAGAAGCCATTTTTGAAGAAAGAAATCAGATACCTCTGCAAGATTTCCATGACTTGTCTTTAACTGTTCCTTGTTCTCAAATTGTTCTCATCTTTCAGCACAATCTGTAGTACGTTTTTCTCAAATCTCAAAATTTTATATAGAGTGACAATTATACGCGACATGAAGGTGTTAGCACAAAAGATCAACAAGTGAACAAGATATCTTTCTGAACACAAAGGTCAGATGCAAACCGTTTAATGCGCAATGCCTCGTAGATGGACAATACCTCGAAATTACGAGGACAGAAGACAATCTTAAAGCGATCCAATGCGTCATCATCATTACGTGAACATCATTGAAAATGACGAGTGATGACAGTGGGCCGATTAGAGCGCGGTCGACAACGGTTTGTCCTGTGAATTGTCACCAAGCCGTCTTGTTTAAAACCGGAATTCCGGCTTTTTTAGGCGAAACTAGGTAGTAGGAAAATATTCTACCAAGGAATAAATAATTTGGATTTTGAAGCATCTTAGATTGTGAAGGTGCCCTTCTGACATCGTGAGGGGTCCCTTTTGAGATTGTGAGAGGTTCCTTTTGAGATTGTTAAGGTCCCTTCAATTTTCAAGGATCATGAATTTCAAAGCAGGTGAAGATGATAAGTAATTTTAGGCAGCTTAAACTTGTTTTAATTTTGAAGTGCTGGAAAAGGCTCTAATTTTCTTCTGCTGAAGATAGTATCGATTAGATGTTGCTCAAGATATGAAGCATTTCTTGAATGTGCAGCACTACTATCGTAAAAAGATCATTCCTTCTTTCCTGGCATAAAGCTTTTTATTTTTGTTTACATAACAACGATGCATTCAAACGATACATCGAGTCGAGACACATTCAAGTTCAATGAAGTCACAAAAAATTCTAATGATCAATGGATATGAGCATCGCATGAGAATAAAGGATTCAAGAAATCTATGAACCACACAAACACTTGCAGGCTAGTTCGTCAGAACAGCAGGAACTTCCTACAAATCCGCGTGACTCTTAATCAGAAGATCCTACAAGCAAATCAGTGATTCTTTCGTCAATCATGAAGAAACAAGGCTCAACGCAAGTCATCAATGTTCCGAAATAAGGAATAACTTTAGGTGTGAATGCTTGGCGGAAAAGTTGTACTACGTTCGCATGGATTAGATAATAAATTGAGTTTTGATTGCTTTGATGCTCTACAAAATGCGTCCTTCAAGAAGCGTGTTAGAAAAAGAAAAGTATGAAAGAGAAATCTACCAAAAACTTTCCGGAACATCAGGGAGTGACGAAAGAATATTTTATGCGATTACCTGTTGCTAAAGTGACTTAATTTCGGCGAAGACAGCAACGAAAATTAAAATCTTGCAAGCAACTACAGACATGATCAGTATTTCCTTCGTGTTGATGTTATGTTTACTTATGACATGGCGTATGAGCTTTATAGCTGTTATACTCATAGACAAAATTAATGAAACAAACTATCATTGGCTTGAAGTGAAGTTTGTTTCATTTTTTCTCAGGTATGATGCAGTATCTCTCTTTCTGTGTATTACCATTCAACACATTAGTGAATGGAGAAAGATCTATGGTGGTCAAATTTCAAATTTTGATATCGATACAACTGTCGCAATTGCTTTTACAAATTGAACATAAACGTGAACTGAAATCCAGCTTTTGTAAAATAAAATGGCACACGATCAGTTTACCAGAGGTATGGCTATTAGAATGATTCGTTGTGGTAGAAGTTGTGCGAGTGTTGCCGAAGAGCTGCAACTATCGAGAGTCGTTGTTTGGAGGTGGTGGTGTCGATGGAAAGCAGAAGGAGATGTTAAAAAGAAGAAGGGATCTGGTCGACCAAGAAAGTCTGCAGGAAGGACAGACGCACGTCTAGTTTTAGCTTCAAAGAGGAATAGATTTGTGTCAGTCCCAAAGCTAGTCGTATGAGTGCCTCAAATATTGACTGTAGCGTTCGAACGGTTTACCGAAGATTACGAGAAGCTGGAATTCTATCGCGACGACCAGCTGTCCTAATTCCAATGAGTTTTAAGCACCGCAGAAGACGAGTTGCCTGGTGTGATGCCCATCGCTCATGGAATGACCATCACTGGCAGAAAGTCTTGTGGACCGATGAATCGAGATTCACTCTGGATTTCAATGACGGTCGTGTCAGAGTGCATCGTCTTCCAGGTGAACGCTTTGCCCCATGCTGTATTAAAGAACACGACAGACATGGTGGTGGAAGTGTTATGCTGTGGGGTGGCGTTTGGCATGGCAGACGAACGACAGCAGTCATCATCAAAGGCACGTTGACTGGAGAGAGGTATCTCAATGAAATTGTGCTTCCTGTTATTGCCCCAGTGGTTAGGGTGGAGAATATCGTCTTCCAAGACCACATCGCTCCTTGGCTGTCATTGCCACTGTTAGGAGATTGAACATTCAAACCCTTGACTGGCCTGCACGCTCACCTGACTTGTCACCCATTGAACAAGTGTGGGACGAGCTTGGGCGGCGAGTGAGAGAAGCTATTCACTTCCACCAGTGTCCCTGAAGATTCTCTGTGAAAGACTGACAGAGCAGTGGCTTCTCCTTGAAACATCCTTCATTCAGAAACTTTGTGAATCCATGCCATCTCGGATTACTGAATGTATTGGAGCTAGAGGGGGGCACACGCGCTATTAAAGTTGAATCTGCTGCATGCGATGTTTTTCTGTGCTAGCGACTTGGTGGAGATTGTGACTAAATTATCAAGGTATCATACATACTGTACATGTATGTATACCAGTCAAAAAGAAAGAAGTAAATGTTTCAGAAATTTTGTCAATGAGTATATATATCAAATTATTAAAATAATCATTGTCAAATAGCTGTCATAATCTTGTTTAGAAGTTTTTCTTAGATATGTCATTGTTATTCATTGCATATGTTTGAAATACATGAGATGAAAGGTTTGATTTGAATCATCGCCGTAGCTGCATACACTTGTAAAGTTTTTCAGTAGGACCTGCAAATGTTTTTGGCTCCTTAGCCGTCATCATTGCAGTGTACCCTATTGTAAAGAATCAGTAACACACTGCGCAAACCATCAGTAGGTGGGTGTACTTGGAAATTCGGCTGCTGATCCAGGGATGAAAAATTGCCAGTTTTGTCTGCCTTTCCGGATTTTCGAGTAAAATTCTTATGGCTCACGATATTCGTAAAATTAACAGAAAAGAAGGGAGGTGGTATGGGGTGCTGTTGAAAATTCCTCCTACAAATTTGACATCAGTCTTTACAGATAATTGTCTAGTTATGCGAGGTCATCGCACTGGTCTTATAGCTTCGCATCAGGAAACATGTGCCCATATCGTAGATGCGTGTGTTGGTGGTGATGCCTGTCACATTATGCATAAAGCTTCTCGTCTATTGAGTAGGCTATTCGTAAATGATCTTGAAATCTCTTCTGATGCATTGCATACTGATTTGCCCGAGGTGAATCAGCGAGAAACTCGTCATTTTTGTCTTGCACTTTGGGTATCCGAATTAATGCAATAAAGAAGAATGCCTCATCGCTGGATCAGCGAACTCATGCCAATCATCAGCTCATTGAAGAGTGCAATTTTTTGATGTTGCTATAGTATATAGTTACTGTGTTGATGACGATGCGATTGCTCTGAAGGTTCAACTTCGTAAACTCTTTAACGAATATATTTCAAAAACAGTTAGTGCTTGGATTAAATTTTCTTGATGGAAGTGTCATGAACTTTCGCTTTCATCTAATTTTGATAAAATGTTTTCCGGAATTTTTGCTACCATGGGTTCTCATCCCTGATCTGATCTTTGTGCATAAAACGCAAACACGAATTAGCTATTTGCATTCGTGTTTGCAAATTCGAAATTTTGAAAACGAGCTCTAGACCATAGAATAAGCATATTAAGTAGAGTGGTAACTTCGAATTTATTAAATGAACTCGAGGGGGATACAGTCGGAATTGTTTCCAAATGTGAGATACGCCTATTTATGCAGTTTTGAAGAAATTACAACGGAATTGACTGATCATGACAGTATAGTGGAGAAGCAAATGATATTATTCTACAGATCGTCCGTGTCTGACAGCCTGGTAGAGGCAATGTTTGTTAAATTGGCAACTTGATGACCTGCTATTGCTTTCATGCTGAACCTCAAGAGAATCATATCATAAGCAACCTGCTACTGGTAGAGCAAAATAACAGAATCAAGGACTAATTTTGACTAACTTAAGAAGATGTAAATGGGTCCACATCACTAGATTCAAGAAGTGAAACATTAATTTAGAGAATCATAAAAAATTCATGACGAATAAAATTCAATTAAAAATATGAAATTTCAGCCACGACAGCACAATAGATCTCGACTTTTTCAAGAGACTTCCATTATAATGCCGTTCATTAGATTTCTTTGATCATCAGCATAATTTCCACTTAGTCACGATACTTGTTAGCGAAAATTCATTCCTTTTGATATCCAACTTGTTTCATACTACTTATAACGGGGCGTCATGCCGGTAGTATTTAAATTGGCAAGAATTTAGCTTTTCAAAACTGCTCAAATAATTTTTTGGACAGCAGGAACGTAATCTCCTCAAAAAACTGAATATTTTCATATAAAAATTTTCACTGTAAAGAGATACTTTTTTGAGTCGATACTCCACCTATATACTCTATGCTCTAAACAATGAGATCTCAACTACATGTATTTCATTAATTGTATATGTCTGTAACTCTGATGAAGACTTATCTGCATGTGAGCTACTGACTCTTCAAGGTATACTGACTGCATGGCTAAAAATCCAGAAACGTTAGTACTTCTCGTAGTGGCTTAAATCAAATATTTCTCTCATCTCTTGACTTTTTCCCTGTCGTGTTCTGGGCATCATTTCAGATTAAAAAGGCATATTAGGTAGCATGGCGTCTGTAATGTGTAATATTTGAGGACAATGTAGAGAGCCCAGTTTCCTCATATTGAGCAAGTGCGATTTTTTATTCATCAGTTTATGCTGTTTGCTGTGTGACATGGATTAAATTTTTTTCTTGTGTAACGTGGCGGATGATATCTTGCTTTGTTATAAATTCGTAGATAATTTTCTTTCTTGTTACTATAGAGGATATTCAACAGTGAAACCCAACGTCACTTATAAATTCCCTATTCTCTTACTGATAGTTTCTAAGTTTTTTATGAAATGGCAATTAGCGACTCAATGATGACTTTCTGTAAGTTATTTATGATTCAAAAGAGAATTTGCTAACACCAGCACCACTATGACAATTTATTTTCTTCTTGCTCACCATTTGTCCAAACACAATCTAATTCTTCGGTCAGCAGCGCAAGAGCATGTCTCTATGCAATCGTTGGTCGATCTGGTGAAAAACGGTGCAACTTTTTTCCAGTTCATCGAAATGTATAGGATGACTCCAATGCAAGCGATCCAAGTTTATCCCAGCGAAAAAAGTCACAAGGCATTGGATGTGGCAACATCGGAAGTCATTCCAAAGGCTCTCATGACGGTCAATCTAAGATTTAAAAAAATTATTTAGATAATTTACGATCGGTCGGCCATAGTGCGCTGGTACTCCATTCTGCATGAAGATACTCCTATCCTCAGTGACATTTGGTGTCACTTTCTACAGTATGGAAAGGAAGAAAGTAACCGCCTTATTGAGAAGATGAAAAATGCTAAATTCAGTGATGTCAGCATCCAATTTGTTGGAAATTATCCCTCATTTCGTTTTCAACGCGTCAAGTGGAAGGACCAGTATGGAAATTATCTGCACATGAAAAGTGGTATAGCTCAAGGTTCGTGCATTGGTCCCGTGGTTTTTGGATATTATTGTGCTGACATGCCAACTTCGAATACCAGAGACGCTCTGGTGGTGAAATATGCAGATGACATTTTCATCCTTGGTAAGGTTCGCAATGATGCCTCACATGATCCCATTACTCGTGTGTATGCTGATATTTTGAAATGGGCTCAGGATAACAAGATGGTAATAAAAGCCGAAAGAAGTCAACAGATATTTTTTACATTGAGCGTTGCGACTGACCTTCGAATGCATCACATTGCTGGTATCCCTGTGAAAGACTCTATAAGAATCCTTGGCGTAATCTTTGACAGCCATTTGAATTTCCGACAACATATACATGAAGTTTCTGAGTTATTTTTGAAACAGTTAAGCTGATTTTGCGTTGTGGGAGAGGGCAGGTGGCGCGGGGGGTGGGGAGGTGGGGGTTGGGTTGGGTGGGGGGGGGGGGGGTGGGTGTGGGGGTGGTGGGGTGTGGGAGGGCGGTGGGGTGGAGCGGGGGGGGGGTGGGGGGGGGAGCGGGGGGGGGGGGGGGAGGGGGGGGGGGGGGGGGTGGGGCGGGGCAGGCGGTGGGGGTGGGGTGGGGGGGGGGGGGAGCGGTGGGTGCGGGGGAGGGTGGGGCGGGGTGGGAGGGGTTGGGGGGGGGGGGGGGGGGGGTTGGTGGGATTTTTTTTTTTATTTTTTTTTTGGATTTTATATGTATTTTTTTTTTATATGTTATGTTTTGTTTTGATTTTTTTTTTTTTTTTTTAGTTTTATATTTTTTTTTTTTTTAGTTATTAATAGTTTGTTTTTTTTTTTTTTTTAATTTTGTATTTTCTGTATTTGTTATATTTTTTGTTTTTTTTTTTTATTTTTTGTTGTTTACTTTATTTTTTATTTTTGTTTGTATGCATTGTATTTTTTTGTTTTTTTCTTTTTTGATTTTTTTTTTGATTTTTTTATTTTTTTTTGATTTTTTTTTTTATTTTTCTTTTTTTTTTTTTTGTTATCTACTTTTTTTTTTTTATATTTTAATTATTTTTTTTTTTTATTTTTTATTTTTTTTTTCTTTTTTTTTATTTTTTTTTTTTTTTTTTTGTATTTATTTTATTATTTGATTCTTTTTTTTAATTTTTTGTTATTTTATCTTTTGGTTTATTTTATTCTTATCTATTTATTTTTTTGTTTTTTTCATTTTATTTTTTTTGTTTGTTAGTTTATGTTTTTTTTTTTGTATTTTTTTTTTTTTTTTTTTTTTTTTTTTTTTTTATTTTTTTTTTTATCTTTTTTTTTTTTTTATTTTTTTTTTTTTTTATTTTTTTTTTTTTGTTTTTTTTTTTCTTTTATGTTATTTTTTTTTTTTGTTGTTTATTTATTTTTTTTTTTTTGTTTTTATATTTTTTTTTTTTTTTTGTTTTTTTATTTATTTTGTTTTTTTTTTTTTTTTTTTTAGGTTGTTTTTTTTTATGTTTTTTTTTTTTTTTTTTTTTTTTTTTTTTTATCATTCTAGTTATTTTTTCTTATGTTTTTTTTTTTTTTTGTTATTCCTCTGTATTTATTGTCTTTTTGGTATTTTATCAGCGTTGATTCTGCAAGCACGTTGCGGACGCATGAGTCTGTTGACATTTTGATGTTATATGATATCATGATACTAAAATTTCTCTGGATCAGTGGATTGATAAATTTATTTTTATTTTGACAGGTGCTGCAATGGAAGCTTCAGCCACGGCGGGTCGGCGTCCTGCTCCTCAACGACGACGCACGGTTGAAGGTAAGTCAGAATTATTCTTGAAATTCTAGTAAGTAGCGTTGAGTTGTGAATAAACGTTTCAAGGGCTTGAAATGAATATTTCGATTTTCTTAATTTAGGCTCTAAAGCGTTGCTATTTTTAACACTATTTTTCATTGTTTTATTTTCATTTTTCCAATAAATGAGGAGAAATGCATATTGGAAATTGTCTACTATTTCCATAAACCTCGATTTATTAGTTCATCACGATCATAAAAGTTAAACCAATTCATTACCAAGTAGTTTCGAGACTTCTGCCGACAGTTTTGCTGTTTTTGATTTAAAATAGCTGAACATTGTTTATAAAACAGATTCCATTGTAATTTTTTTATGAACGATAATAATGGTTTACATCAAACTAAGAAAGCAATGTTCTATCGACAAAATTTGTTTATGATGCATTTTGACGTCTCCCAATTTTAGAATTTCTTTTTAAAATCATTTCAATGGTTTTTCTATTTTATCTTCAATTTTCAAGGATTATTATTTTCCGCTGATTCTTTGTTATTAGAATTTTGTTTCTACAATAAAATGATTGAAAATTGTTCAGCAACTTTGGAAATTAGTTTTACGTCGACTTTTCTTGTTTATTCTTTGATTTTCCGAATTTTCATGAATATTCAACAACAGTCGACGCTTTGAATTTGTTTAATTTAATTTTGGAATTTGAATAAAGAAGAAAACATTTTCATGAAATAGAAAAACTTTATTTTTATGCATGATTGAGAAGCAATCAAATGCTTATGCGTTTTAAAATTTACATACTATTTTACTCGTGGTCAGGACGATCAGTAGTCCTGTTAATTTTCCAATTATAAAATGTGAAAATGATTCAATTAAAAGAAGAGAAGAACTTCCAAAACATTTTCTCTTCTTTGCAGCGAAGTTCCGTCTGTGGTGGAGAAGAACCGTTTCGCTGCACCTTCACCTCCCAACGGCCGACAACAGTTGGAGATCTTCGAAATGTTGGAGGAAGAGAGGAAATTGAGTAAGTCCGCAGAGGACGCGAATATGGCAGGATCGCCGTCGACGTTTCAAGAGGTGGAAAGACGTTTGTTCGGGAGGACGGCAGGAGGATGGAATAAATCTACACAGATGTCGATGGAAATGAATTCTTTGTATTGAATGTGAAGGAGGAGACAGGAGACAAAAATCCTGGATGACGCGATTGATGATGAAGTCTTTGTTATTGTTCCAAGACTCTTGACCTCATCATCGATGAAATTTGATGAAACTTTTTTATTTTCTAATAAATTTTCCTGCAAATTTTTCTTTTTTAATTGAAATGAAATAAATTTTGATTTCTGTTCATTTTCATTTTGCAAATAAATGGCCGTCGATTTGACAAGTTTCCAATTCATTTTCTCATTTGTTGATACAATTTCCTCCTCTTTTATCCAAATGACAACTTCGTAAACAAATTATTCACAAAACACATTGCAGGCAGAAGGAATGATATCGAATGAAGTTGTCTGAGAAATAGAAGAACTTGAAATACAAATGTCAGCATTAGGCCATAGACATCTAAATTTTTAGAAGTCTATGACATGGACTTCTGTAATATAGCATCTGGACAGAAATCTGATCAGATATCACTGACCCTTCTATACGAAATGAGGCTGACTATTTGAATCGATATCGCTCATTCAGAAACCAAGTTTAAATGCATATTGGTTGCATTGTTGTGATTCTCACTCTGCGTACGTTGTAAATTACTATTTAAACTTTGATTGATGTGTCTGTGAAGACAGCACAAAAATGCCTAACAAGTGCTCCGCTTTCGGGTGTAAGAATGGCTATGACAGTAAATCCAAAGACTCGTCTATTACATTTCATTGTTTCCCGTTAAAAAACAAAGTGCTGTTAGATCAATGGATGAAGAACAATCCACGAAGTAATTTTACACCGAGCATTAACTCAAAGACTCTATTCATCTTACTCCATCTGATTTTGTTAACGAACATCAAGACACGAATAATAGTCCTCTTCAAAAAAGACGGTTGAAGTGCGATGCCGTGCCTTCGATATTTCCTAATGCTCCTGCATATTTTTCAAAATCGCCATCGTTTCGTCGTTCAACTCCAGCAACTTCTTATGATCGACATTTACGTGAGACTGCTCAGCTTCTGAAAATGGAGGAATCTCTTCACAGAGAAGACAACATTTCCGAAATTTCACTCCATGAAATCAATCAACGACTGAAAACCTCACACCTACCGTCAGGATTCTTGCATGCCCTTATTGACGATTATTTATTGATCTATATAATAGAGTTGAATTATGACGTGCCGCGCATAACTTGCTCTATAACAGTTTCCAACCGACCTTGAGGTTTCCAATGGACATACAACGGCGATAAAAGTTTCTGCGACTCAACGTGATATTGTAGATGGCAAATTAACCACACTCTCCACAAATTCAGAATTTGATGGCCAGAGTAAAATCATTCGAGGAGTCTGAATCAATTTCGGAACACAACCTCCAAGTTGCCATTGAAAAGCTGTCTTCGTTTGTCACCTCTGAGCCAGAATTATCAAACATCAGTAAATACTGCTTTATTACTGCCATCCACGTATCGATTGATTTTGGATGAAGGTTTGCTATGTATCCCTTCAATCACAACTTTAAAGAAGATAACACGGCATCTCAATTATTCCAGTTACAAAAACAACGTCAGTTACTTAAAATTGAGACAATCAAAACTCAGTCAACTCGAGCGAAATTGCGTGTTGATGATTGATGAAATCTATATAGCAAAGCGTGTGGAGTACCGTGGAGGAAAAATCCATGATGGTATGACTGATGATGGCAAAGTTGCATCTACTTTACTGTGTTACATGGTTCGATCATTAGCAAGTAGCTACAAGGATGTCGTGGCCATTTATCCCATATCAAATTTGACTGCTTCAAAGCAAAAGGTTACGTACAACGAGGTGATGGAACTCTTACACTCGATCTCTTTGAACATTGTTGCTATTTCCGCGGATAATGCTTCATGCAATGATTTTTGGACATGTAAATCAATCATGGAAAAACATGTAAAGCATTTGGTTTTGTCTTGGTAGCACTTGATGCTCATCCATAGCAAATTACTAGTCCAGATTTATGTTTTTTTTATAAACATAAGAATATTAAGAAAAGTGCCTCCTAGGAATTCAATTTTGATCTTCAGTGTTATTAATAGAATTCATAGGAACGTGACATGTGTACTGTTATTTATCAAATGAATTTGTATTTAATTCCCAATGTTAGGAGTGAGTGACTCTTTACCTCTCCTTCAGTTGAAAGAATAAAATTTTTACGTTTCTTGATACGTTTTGCCGTCAATTCTATCATATATTTTCCTCTTAGAATAGGAATAGTAACATGATTATATGCATAAGGTTGTAAACATTAGGTGACATAACCTGTGACGCGCGTAAACCACGCGCAATTACACATGACCATAACATCCGTGGCTATGCGGGACATTGCTGCAACTTCTGTTACCGGGTATACATGTATAAGTTAGTATAGTTGGCAGTCGCTGTTATATAGACTTTGCGTCTCATGTGTCTTCATGTATCAGAGGCTAAACAATGTGATAGGACATCAATTTCATGCTCAGGGAAGACAGAACACGCTTAGCGGTTCATCCGTGGTTCAAGCGGCAACGCAGACAACCGTAGACGACGCGCAAACTATAAACGCTCGCCCGCGCGTATTCATAAACATTCCCCATGTTTTAACAGCATCAGATCAACTGATTTCTGACTTGCGGGTAATGTACGCGGGTAGAAGAATGTCCTTAACCCCTTGCGTGCCAGGACGCACTATTGCGTCTTCTTTGTTCATAGGAATTGGTTTATTTGATAGAAGCCTGGCGTTATGAATGACAAAGCAAGGCATCGATTGACGTCTGGAGAGCTCATGCGCACAATAAATTTGTTTCATGATTGTATGAAAACCACCTGTATGACTGGGTGAGTGTCAATAGTTGGCGGAATGCTTTTGTTTCAATTAGACACGATAACAAAGTGATAAACGCTTGTCTGAGCTAGAGAAGGTATTTCTCGAAATTGCCTTGCAATAACAAAGTGATAGATTGCATTGAACAATGAGCGCAGTCGCGACCAGAAGCAACCTTCTGATCGTGTTTGACCTCCAGACGATGAGACTGCATGTAAAAACTGTTGTTAAACTAAATTTGCGCATTCTTGACTGCGTACGGTTTTGAATCATGTCCCTCAGTCGACCAAGAAGACAGCGCCAGCCCACTCGTCGCTTCGGTTATGACGAATCGAAATTCTGATGATGATGTGTCGGATGAAGATTTTGTGGTCACGATTCAAATGACAGTTCTGACAGTACAAGTGAAAGTGACGTTGAATACTCAAGCGACGGAGATGAATCGGTAGACGGAGATAGTGATGATTGGGAGAATTCGTTCAAGTTGGGGAATATGTTCCATAAGTCATCCGTTTGAAGGGTGGTTTTTTGCAGGTTGATGTCTGGACTGTCACTAACCTCAAGAATTAGAAGACTATATTTCGACGTTTCTTCCAGATTCTCTATTTCAAAAGCTCTGTGACTGGACGAATGCCCGTGCAACCCTAGATGAAGCAGAATGGAAAGATGTGGATATTGATTCGATGAAAAAATTCTTTGGTCTGACACTTGCTATGCCAGTGACTAAGAAACTACGCATCGATGATTATGGTCAACTGAACCGATCGTGCATACTCCATATTATTCTAGTGTTGCCACGGAATCAGTACAGAGCCATTCATCGTTACCTACGATTTTCTGATCCAAACAGGGTGGAACCCGGAAACAGAAATAGTCGTCTAGTTGACTTTGTCACCGAGATTCTACATCTTTGCCATCTATCTATTCCAGCCATCATCGGAGCTGTTATTGGATGAAACAATATTACTTCATAAAGGACGTTTGGGATTTCGAATGTTTATAAGAAATAAACGCGCTCGATTTGGTATAAGGATTTTTATGCTATGTGACATTTATGGGTATATGCTTGCGTCAGAAGTTTATTATGGAGCTGGATCAAACTTTGATGACATTCCTTCCTTATCTAAAAGTGAAGCAATTGTTATCCATTTGTTACGCAGAGCTGATGTGTTGGAAAAGTGGCATACAGTAACACTCGATAACTGGTTCACAAGTTTGCGACTGGTTGAGTATTTATATTCAAAGAAAACATATATGAGAGGCACGGTCAGGAAGAACCGCGGTATTCCTATGCAACTTCAAGAAAAGAAACTTCCGAATCGTGGAATCGCCTATATGGCGAAAGTCAATGTCTTGGCAATAAAATTTGCCGATAGAAAAGATGTTTACCTGCTCACGACTGCCGATGACCCTGGAGTTGTACAAAAGACAAGAAACATTCGTGGTGTTGATGAAGCTTATGAAAAGCCAACAGCTATAGAGACATATAATTCAAAAATGGGAGGTGTTGACTTGATCGACCAGCTTTTCTCTTCATTGACAATTACCAGAAGGTGTTCTACTTCGTTCAAGAAAATTGGCTTGCATTACTTGCAAAGATTACTACTGAACGCATTTGTAAGATACAAGCAAGAACGAAATGTCCCGAAAACTACTTTTAGTAGCTTTACAAAGTCTGCTGTTGTGTACTTTACACGTAAGGAATCCAGGCCAACCAAACGTCGAAACACCGGTTCTTTGAGCCCTTCCAATGTCCAAGATGCACAATTACTTCTGCCTGAACTGATTCCTAGATAGTGATGAAAATTTTCCGGAAAATTTTGGAAAATTTTGAAAGTTCTGATTTTTTTTGATAGGCCCTATATGCTTTGACCGCTTCCACAGCCGAGGTACACACCAATAGAATGGGTCTATAAAACTGGTGATTTTGATCATTATTTTGAATAAAATGATTTTGAAAATGAAGAAATTTGAATTTTTTGTGATATAATTTTTACATTTTCTATCACACCCGAGGCATAGACATATCAATAGAATTGTTCTGAAACTCTTGATTTCATCATATCATTTCGATTAAAACAATCGTAACAATACGAATTCCGTCCGTGGATTTTTGAGCATTCCTTTGCCACCAGTGGCTTGTGGCAATTTGTTGCCATTTTTATTGTTATAACACAGACATCTTTTGGGACAACGTGAATTTTTTCCTTTACAATAGGGGTATAATTTCATGCATTGTGAAAGATCTGGAGCAGAAATAATGCACTTTATATGGGAGTTTGTGTATGGCTTGAAAGTTAAGCTTTATTATGCAGCCTTGATTGCAATGATACAAATTCTCCATGTGTTGATGAACATGTGAAGCACAAGCACACAGTCCAACACAGCATTATACATGAGCGACCATATATTGGAAGATATATAAAGACTATAAACTCGTGAGATATTTGGAAACTAAAGATATCTGTGATGAGTAGAAGAATATCTATGATGGCTTCTAACTTCTGGCGTATTGTCCGATATCTTCCTGGAGGACAAACTACACATTCCATTTCTAGCTGGTTCAGATGGTTCAGATAGTTCCCAATCGATTTCAGATCTACTTAAATGAATTTCAGACTTTTCCAGATGAATTGGAGATTCTCCAGTTGAATCTAAGATCCTTTCAAAGTTGAGTTTCTGACAGATATCTGAAATTCAATTAGAGAAATCTAAAATCCATTTAATGTCTGATATTCAGTTGGAAAGATCTGAAATAGACATGGAGGTGCAGTTGGTTCCAAAAGTTAACATGCAGGGATGATAGAGAAGTTTTCGGTCTTTGAATATTACGTAGTCTTTTCAAACGACTGCAACAAGCCTCCAAAACAATGGCAAAAACGTCAATCATCGAAAAAAAATTTCAAAATTTTCCGGAAAATTTTCCATTTGCATCACTATTCCTAGAGGATTGCACGGCAAACAGCGCAGATTGAAGTGCAGGGAATGTGCGAGACAAGGAAAACGTACAGATACGCAATATAGATGTGCTGGATGCCAATCCTTTCCTTCTTTGTGTGTTTCGTGTTTCAAAGACTTCCATGGACAAGGTAATTCACCAAATTGACTTTTGACCTAAAGATTCGCAGTTTTTGATGACCAAATTAGTGTAATATTGTGAAAATAGATGGGAATTTGTGTTTAAGAATTTTGATATTTTTTGCATTTTTGCTTGGCGACTGGGGTGTTTTTTCTATTTCACTTTGGAATCCAAGGGGTTAACCACGGGGACTGGGTCTTACGCACGCATATTCTTTTGCGCACGACGATTACTCATGCTGAATTGAAGAATTACTCGTGCGTGATTGTCTGTGCGTAATGAGGGGTCTTTATCACGCCTCGCCAATCAATATCAACCTATCGAATGAAGAGGAGAGGGACTTTGGGTATGATTAGTTTAGCGTTTATCGAAGTGAGAGAATGTGCGCGTATTGACAACTTCTGCTATCGAACTCGGCCACCTCAAGAGTAAGATTGCACTAGGTGACATGCCACACGTGATTCACGCGTAAATGCGGAACACCCCAAACATCCGTGGTTAAGGACATTCTATTCTTCTACCCGCTTACATACGCGCTCCACTAAGAGTCAGAAATCAGTTGATCTGATGATGTTAAAACATGGGGAATGTTTATGAATACGCGCGGGCGTGCGTTTTATAGTTTGCGCGTCGTCTACGGTTGTCTGCGTTGCCGCTTGAACCACGGATGAACCGCTAAGCGTGTTCTGTCTTCCCTGAGCATGAAATTGAGGTCCTATCACATTGTTTAGCCTCTGATATACATGAAGACACATGAGACGCAAAGTCTATATGACAGGACTGCCAACTACTAACTTATATAGCAGATATTGCAGCAATATCCCGCATAGCCACGGATGTTTAGGGTCATGTGTAATTGCGCGTGGTTTACGCCTGAATTACGCGTGATTGAGCGTGGCATGTCACCTAGTGTGTACATGAACAGAGACAAACCGACCGAGGGTAAGATTAACGACTGTCTCCATAACCATTATACTGAACATTATAGAAACAGGAGAGCCTAACGATCGCGCTATATCCAGATATCTCATTTGCTGTAAAAATGTAACGATCATTGTTTAATTCAAGAAATTACCTAACCATTTCGAAGAGCATACATGGCAAACATGACTATAAGGGTAGTAAAACTGAAATTATGCTTTCAATCCTTAATTTAATGCAATTCATCGGACTACAATTAGGCCTAATGAAAAATATGGCATTTCACTGTAATTTCGTGTAAAGTAAAATAAGAGCATGACAAATGATACATTTTCTGAAAGCTCTTGGTCAAGAGAATCCAAACATCAATGTTTCCACTTGATAGACACATATACATAGACCAAATACATGTACATGCTACATGTGCGCTTACTCAGAATTATATGTGTCCGCGAACAGATTATGAAAATACGACATTAAATGATACATTTTCTGAAAGCTCTCGGTCAAGTGAATCCAAAAATCAATGTTTCCACTTGATCATGCGATATGTGCTCGCAGCACTCCCTTCATCTCACCGGGGCACTACAAGTATGCATCTGAGTGATGTCTTCTGGTCCGGGATAATGAAAAACATTCAAACAAAGTGGGGTGCATTTGGTGCTGCCAAACCGCACCGTCAAAACCTCAAATGCCACCCATCACCCAATCATGTCAGAGTATCCGCGTTTCAGCAAGTGGTCATGGACTGCATTCGCCTGAATAGTTAAATTTGCGGAGTATGTGCTGACCCTTTCTCAAATTGGGTTGGCACCCACGTCGGGAGTTGAGGACCAGCAACCTTGACGTTTGTTATGATAAAGGAATTTACTGACAACGGATTTTCAGAACCATAGTATGACCTATGTTTTGTGTCATAAATTGCATAACGGAATATATCAGGCGACTGAGAGCAACATTTTCACCGCAGCATGCTGAAACTTGCGCTTCAACTAAGATGCTGCATATACCACTATGCAACTATGCACCGATAGAATCCATGTTGGACAGCATCTTTTGCTACATCGAAATTTCAATGTTTGTAATAGGCTATTTAGGTCGGTCAGTTATTGCATCTTCCGAAGTCTCTGTAGCGCTGAGACAGGAGATTCGAACTCCTGATGCTTAAAGACTGACACAACACTAATGGATCAATTGTTGGACTGGTACGTCGAAGAATGCCGAGAAAAACTTTTACACTCTACATATTTCAATATTTGAAAGCAACATGGACTTCGTCAAACATAAATTATGATGCCTTTCTTTATGTTTTGAATGACAATTTATGTTGATTTATGCATGACAGATTAAACTTGGTTGAAGTAAATTATTTTTGCGTAATCGACCAAATATTCCTGCGCCTTAGCCTACATCAACGTAACATAATTAGGTACCGATAGATCAGTGGAGTAGCGTGCTTCAAAACGTTTCCGGGGTTAAAATCACGGGTTCTGCACCTGTTCACAAACAATAGCAATTCTTCTCGCCATACCTACTGACGCTGGCGTCCGATAAGGGGATCAACAGGATTTTTACTACACTAGGTGACAATGACATGTCACGCTCAATCACGCGTAAACCACGCGTAATTACTCATGACCATAACATCCGTGGCTATGCGGGATATTGCTGCAATATCTGTTATATAAGTTAGTATAGTTGGCAGTCGCTGTTATATAGACTTTGCGTCTCATGTGTCTTCATGTATATCAGAGGCTAAACAATGTGATAGGACCTCAATTTCATGCTCAGGGAAGACAGAACACGCTTAGCGGTTCATCCGTGGTTCAAGCGGCAACGCAGACAACCGTAGACGACGCGCAAACTATAAAACGCACGCCCGCGCGTATTCATAAACATTCCCCATGTTTTAACAGCATCAGATCAAGTGATTTCTGACTCTTAGTGCAGCGCGTAGAAGAATAGAATGTCCTTAACCACGGATGTTTGGGGTGTTCCGCAATTACGCATGAATCACGCGTGGCATGTCACCTAGTGTACTCAATCAATGATGACATAATTGTTATGAGTCCAGGACGCTGAACTCCATGAAATGTATAGAATGTTTTAGAGGCTGGTTTTGCTTCACTCTATTTGGTCAATCAAGTTGCACGCATGAATAAAAATGCAGACTGGAGGGCTAGAATATCATTATCTAAGACAGAATTTTGTCATTCGGGCCCTTATTTATAGGTCTATAAGATCTTATGACTGTTTCATCATGTTTACACAAGTGAATTCCCAAATACATAGCCATTTCATCTGATGCTTCGAATTAGTGCCATTTACTCAAGATTTCTCATCTCCAGATTAAAAAAAACAGCTCTTCATATGAAATTTGCTCTTCAGTTTACAAATTCAAGTATAGAAATCATATCAAAGACTAAAAGAAGGCATGCAGGTGAAACTTAATACAAACATAAATTCTACAAAATTGCTTGAAGTTCACTTTTTCTCTAACTTCTTCTTTCTTCGTTCTAGCACTTTCTTCCGATTTTCAGCAGAAAGAGAGTCAGCACTGCGAATTACCATGCCTTTCATGAAGCAGTTAGTGAGACGTCGACAAACAGTATTTGCCGCAGGTAGATCACAACACAAAGTGTCACCAAGTAATTGCAGCGCCGCTGTGATTCTATTCGCACAACACGGACTTGTAAGAGAGCGAAAGAAGCCATATGCAATCACAGAAAACTGAAACAAATCAGTTGATGGAAATTTCAATTTTCCTCTGCTCACCAAATGTGTAAATTCCGAATCCTCTTCTAAAAAGTGAAAGTCTGCGGTTTCTGAGCGATTCGACAACTCTCTTTGTACGTAATGTAGCCGCAAATATAGAATAATGTGCATCTTTATTGTGTGCTCACATCGTCTGCTTCAGTCACGGACGCATCCAAATTTTCTAGCTCCTGGTCAGTGAACTCAGAAGTGCAACACGAAGAACCAGGCTGAGTCGAGACATCATCGATGTCAAGCCGATCATACAGTTGCAACCGCCTGAGATGTGCAGATGACAATATTTGTTCGTATGAAATATAGTAGTTGCCGCCGCTCAATTGACGATATATTCCGAACTCACTTTCAACATTGTCCGTTTGAAAGATACCAAATAATACATATCTACATGCAGAGTCTTTCAGAAGTTGACGTCCCATATTAGCCAATCCATGCAATGTCTGAATGAAAGCATCTCTTGTTTGGCTTGTTAGAGACTTTCTTCGGGTGCCTTTTACTTCTCCTGGCATTTTCCGGATTGTTTCGGCTGCGTCTTTCATCAATTCAAATCTTTTGTCAGATTCATGTCTGAATAGCAAGCGATCCTCATCATTTCGGAGAAGATGGAGCTGTGGATTTTTGCAGTTCAAGAACTTCCATAAGCGCAAGAAAAAAGAAAGAAATTCTACTGTTTCCTTCTTACCATCCATTATCAGAGCCGCTATTATCCTATTACTTTCCTGCTCAACCTCGAGGGTATAGCGTGATCATATCACAGGCAACCTAGCTGCCACTGGCAGAGCAATCACATAATCAAAGACAATTATTTCAATCAACTTTTAAAGATATAATGGGTTCACTTCATGAATGATGTGAATGAAACATGAATTTAGTGAAGCATAAAATCATGCCGCTGAAAACTGAATTAAAAACTTGAATTTTCAGCCAAGAAAGCGCTTAAGATCGCGACTTTTTCATGAAGACTTTCATTATAATACAAGTCATATAATTCCCTTGATAATCAGCTTGATTTCTGCTTAGCTAGGATGCTTTTTAGCAAATATTCATTCCTTTTGATATCCAACTTGCTTCATACTACTTATATAGGAGAGTCATCTCGGTAGTATATAAATTGGCAAATTTTGACTTTTTTCAAAAGTGCTCAAATAATTTTTTGGACGACGGGAACGCAATCTCCGCAAAAAACAGAATCTTTTGACATAAAAATTTTCACTGTATACAGATACTTTTTTGAGTCGACAATCTACCTACCGTATTTACTCTAATAGAACCCGGGGGGCTCTATTAATTCAGATCGCTCTGACCAGGGTTCTATTAGAGGCCCGGGTTCTATTGGAGGCCCGGGTTCTATTTAATTACATTGAAAAATGATCACTAAAAAATTAAAAATATGACATCAACCATAGAATTCGTTGAACCTACATAAAAATGCGGGCCTATTGTATGACAGTTTTTGCTGTTACTGCTCAGTATACATGTACTGTATTCGAAGTCTTTTTTACATTCACTATGCTCATGGCATATTGAGTGGCGGATGTGGAGATGATTATGAACGATCCATAAGCTAACCCGGTAATTGTAATTTAGTCACAAAAAAATCAAAGACCCACTCGCTGTAAAAAGGAAGAACGGCTACCAGTTGGAAAAATCTCTACATTGGACTGTATATAAAAGTCTCTATATCTACCAAAGTGATATCTACCGGTATATTGAAAAGCAACTCGAGTCATTCGTCTTCATCTATAATCATCAGCTCGTCCTCTTCTTCGTGTTCTTCATCGATGTCAAGGTCAACTTCCACTTCGCACAATTAAGCGCGAGAGGGCATCATGGCATGGATGCCCTGCCTCGAAGCATTCGATGAGGTCATCTTCGCTACCATCCAATATTCGCTTGTTTCCTTTACTTATCTCCCGTCAAATGAATTTTGTTACTAAAAAAATACTTTTTGGTTCACCTACAAGGTCAATAAGATGCTACTTAGTCTCACCCGGGTTTATAGAAGCCCGGGTTCTATTAATTCAGATTGCTCTGACCCGGGTTCTATTGGAGACCCGGGTTCTATTAATTCAGATTGCTCTGACCCGGGTTTTATTGGAGACCCGGGTTCTATTAGAGGTCCGGGTTCTATTAGAGTAAATACGGTATATATCCCCACTCTATGGGTCTAACCTGGACCCCATGCGGGAAAGTTGTTTATTAGAGAAACTCAATCTTCTCGATTTTCATACAGCTTCCGGTCTGATAAGGAATGGCTTTGCATGATGCAAACTTTTATAAATTCTGGGTTCTACACCTTTGTGCAGTGACAACAGTCGTTTATCAGCACTTGATTCAATGATTCGTATTTCAATTCTAGTAGTTCGGATTGTCGCCTAGCCTAATTCTATGTTGTCTTGGGGGATGAAGCCTAATTCGAAATAGTTAAACTCAGCTATTATGCTTGCTATCTATAGCCTGGAAGGATGGCAATATGTGGTTTCTTTAATATTTGGCTTTGTAAAACTAGCTATATCTCAAAATCAAATGCCTTTTCGATATAATAGATGCTATTTACTATAGCTAACAAATGCTACTTTAATGCTAATACATGATAGCTAGACTCCGACTCGAAAAAAAACATTTTAGGGAATCATCGCAAGTATTTACAAGCAATGCCTTTGGGTCGATCTTGTAATGAAAGCGTGACTTTGTTGCGCAAGATATCATTTATAAGTAAGTAACCTTCTATTCAGAGGCCTATTCTTGAAAAACGTAATTTTGTAGGCACTTAAAATGGTGTTTCTCAATTGCCGCATGCTACACAGATTTCAACGTAAATGAAAACTAAAAGCCTATCAGAATATTTCAAAAAATCTGATTTTTTTAATCAGTGATATATTTAGCCTACAGATCCAAACTGTGTAGTTAGGGCTACCATTTTTGTTAGACCAAACCTCTCTTCGCTAATCGACAGAAGCTGCTGTGCAGCTCCAGGGTCAGTGTTTGTATTCGAACTCCTGTAGCACGGGAGCGGACTTTCTCAACTCCGATACAAATAGACTGACTTCCAAAAAGAGCAACAATAGCAGCAAGTGAGTATCGATTTAGTTTTAATGAAATTACGTAATATTTCAATAGCACCAATGCTAAGTCATCACTATTGAAGTTATCAATAAAAGTCTTGCGGTATGTTTGATAATCTGGATTTTGTGCGTTGACTAACCGTAGTTAACACAGCCAACCATTCAGCAAACACGTTTATTAATGGAAATACTAGGGTAGAAAATGTAGATCTACCTGAGAAAACACGCTTTAATGAGATAGGCCTAATTCTGTGGAACTTCATTTCAGATTTCAAGGTCTACAATTTGAAATAGCCTATATATGAATGTGATACGTATTAACGATTTATGATCTTAGAGTCAGTTCTTATTTCAATCATCTCAGATCTGCCAGGTCACCCTCATATTTTCTTGTAGTCGGCGTGTGAGTTTCATCGAAAAAAAATAGATCCCGAAGATACGCATTAGATCACGCATAGTTCCTCATGTCTACCCATAAAAAACCGCATAAGTCTATCGCAAAAAAGTCATGGGCTACTTCGGAGATAATTGCAGCTTCATTGTTTTGAATTTTTGTATTAAACTCAGTAGATTTCAACAGATGAGAATAAACATGCGTGAAATTACTTCCCATTATTAATTTCCTCAGGTGGTGACAAGTCTAGATGGGTGATGAACATTATATATTATGTATCATTATGTGCAGAGACATCAACATTGCTTCATAGCGAAACGTCACGGATCAATGTTAAACCTTTTACCTGAAGAATATCGTAGGTATTATGCAAAGCCTATAATTTATCCTTCATTCGTATTGAGCACCGCAAGGTGATGTCGGCAAAATCTAAACAGAGTTGTACTTTTAAAGTCATATGCGTCAAAGTGCTTGATTAAAGTGAATACAAATCTACATATTCTTCCTCTTCTTTTCCCGGTAAGAAGTCGGAGTTACACGTCTTTTTCAGAGTCTTGCGCCAGTACGCTCGATTATTGGCCAGCTCCAGATCAACTCCGAACCTCTCCGAGTCCTTCACATTCTCCATCCACCTCTTCCTTGTGTCCTCTTGCCCTTCACTTCCAGTTTATTGACACATTTATTGGATTCCTTATTCTCGCCAAATTACGCGTCCGCACCATCGTAATCACTGCCGCTTTACCATCTCCTTCATCGCAAACTCAATGCCTGCTCTCGATCCTAGCTCTTATCCTGATATTTTCCCCTCACGCTGACTCCTAAGATCCACCTCAACATCCTCAGTTGTCAACCTTTAGTCAATTTTCCTTCGTCCTCTTTTGTTGACCAACATTCACAGTCATAAAACAGGACTGGTTGCACAACGCCAAGCGCCCACATGACAAACACAAAGTACAAGAATCAATCGTTGAAGCAAAATCTGCATAACTAAATAACCAGTTTAACACTAATAAACTGATAAAATGTGCTGTTAGTTCCGGTTTTAAATGGTCGCCTAAAATTAATCGCCTACATTTTCGCAAATATTCAAGCAATTCACCCAGTGAACATCATATAATGATAATAATAATATATATTTAGCCACAAAATCTGTACAAAACATTCAATGTGGAAACGCCATTGAATGGAAAATATCAACATTTTCGTTTAGCAAAGTTAAAAATAAGCCTATCCTACTGAGTGCAGCCTGCCTCATAGACCACACATAAGAAATTCAAGACAATGACCATCACACTGGCTGAGCCGGTACAATTCTGGTGCCGCGGCTACTACACTGGGTCAACTGGGACAATGCTATTCCATGTCTATTGCTTGTTCTTTGCTTGCATCTTTTACTTCATCATGAGGCAATCAACATTGCCGCTGTGATTGCCGCGAGACCAAAATTGTACCGGCTCAGACGATGTAATAACTACTGCCTAAATTTTACTCCACAGTTCTTTTTCCACACTTTGACCTACTTTCACTTCAACTTCGGGTAACTTGGTGCTGTCTTCAAGAAAATATCAGCATCTCTCTTCGACCACTCACCAACCTATCTATTTTTCTGTGGAAAAACAAGTTTGGTAACTTTTTGACAGTTGAGAATGCTCACTTGTGTCATTAGTTCATCGTCAGTCATAAATGCTTCTATTTGTATATTATATATATTATATTATATATTCTTTTTGTTGAAAACGACATATGAATATAAAAGCAGGGTTCCGGAGCCGTGGTCTAGCTACGACGGCTCCTGTTTCCGGCTACGACTTTCTACCACGGCTCCGGCTCTGACCCAAGCCCTTACACAAATCGTCGGGTCCCTAGCACGAGACCGACCAAGAGATTTTCACAGAATGATATACACCCGATGGCTACTGAGAAAATGCACATATGTCGCGGTCTACCTGGTACCTCCTATTGTACTATAAAATGCAATTTTCAGCCTCGTTGCCTACAGAAACAGGTGCTGCCGGACGGACGAGATGATTCAACCACTTAGTTGTCAGGGCTATTCATGAAATCAAGTGAACAATATTTCCACAAAGCTAAAATTCATTTTATATCAAAGCATACCAAATGAGACACCTACAAAATAACCATGCATTTTTAAGGTAATAATAATTAAGAATCAACAATGTGATTAATGATAAATACATTAAATTTAGGGCGAAAATGCATGTACATGTTTTTCGTCGAGAGCGTTTAGTCCTACAACTGCGTTTTCGCTGAAACACATCTTCAGGAAATCGGCGATCCCCTTTCAAATCCAAGTAAATGATTCGCTGTAGGCAATCTATTGAAAGGACAACAGGTTTTTGGAGGTCTGCAACGATAACCTGCAATGATGTCACTATTGCATTCGCTTCAGAAATAGTGTCAGTTTCAAATGTCACTTTATCTCGAAAAGTGACTGAATTTTTAGTACCTACAAAACTTCAAGACGGGGCCGAAGCCGTGGTATTTCCTGTCGGCTCCGCCACCGACATGCTGCCACGTCTCCTGCTCTGAAACCCTATATTATATGTTCCTATATTATATATTCATATGTTCACTGAATTTTCTATAGATCATTCAATTCGCTCACAATAGCTGATCCTATTCAGCTGAAGAGATCATGAAGATGGAAACATGAGTAAGGTAGAAGCAGTGTTCTTATTACTTAATTACTTGATGCACCTCATAAACCTTCATTCATTATTCATATCTCATATTCACATCATCATATTCATTAACAGCAAGAATGAGTAGTATTACAAGTCTTTTAAGATTTCCATTTTTACCAGATATTAGGCCAAAGTGAGTTCTTTTAAGAACTGATTAATCCAATGGTTACAGTAGTATTGCCTTAGTACACTTGCGGATTGGAGAACGCCATCAGTCCTTATTAGGACTACTTTAACTGATAATTTAAATTAGTAAGCATTATATTCTATTATAAATGGCTACTGGGATGACTTTCATCATCGTATGAGAATTCTTTCTATATATAACACATCGTATTCTAGCAATCTGTATACACATATTCCAAGAATAACAACATCAAGTCGATAACATTAATACTTTGAATAATTCATTCAATCCTATCATTCAGATAGATTGCACGTGCGTTAATCATGCTTTTTCACATGAAAAAACTTACATGCATTATTTAATGTGGAAAAACAAGCACTAAACACCAAATGGCTTCTTTTATATTTTAACTTACAAAAATATCAGAATTGCATATCTAAACATGATGCAATTTTCATTAACTTTTGCCATGATGTTGCCCAGACCATAATCTAGCAATAAAAAGTGAAAAACAAAATCTTGCAATTTATTCCCACCTCAAGTCTATTTTGCCTAGCCTATCATTATCAATTCTAGGTGATACCCAGTAACCGTAGATTGCAAGGACTTGTCACGGACGCTTGAAAGCTGATGTTTGCAATTGCTTCGAAAACTAGTTGGGGTCCAGTGTGGACCCCAGCATCATTGGAAAGTTAATTTAGCTACATCGATTTTTGCCATATGACTTGTAGCCATAGACATCGAACAACTTGTAACTATTGCCTGACGACGCAGCAGGACCTACGACACGTTGTGAAAATTCAATAGACGATTTACGGCAGATGGGTCTTTTTTCTTAATTGCTGTTTGAAACATGCGTCTGCATCAACACGCCCATAGACATCGAACAACAACTACTAGGTCTAGACCGGACAGCTCCTATCTGCTTCATTAAAATTCGTGGCAAGGTCATTTGGTCGACCAAGAGAGGCTTTAATTCAGAATTTTGTTTTAAGTCATCAAATTAGCTGTCCGCCAACTCAAGTTTTCGTCAGTTCTTGGAACTGCGATTTAGTTAATTCTTCAAAATAATACACAATATATTGATTATGCATGATGAAATCAGATACCAGCGGTTTTTTATGTTCTGTCTTGCTCGCATAATTGCAAAGTTTCTTTTGGGTGCAAATTTCCTTCGAATATTGCGTGACTTATTTGGCTACTGCAATCAGACATATATCAAGATAAAAATATCGTAGTATAAAGATTGCTGAGTGCCAATATTGACTTCATATTTTTCGTTGCTTTAAACTTTGCTTGGTTTCCTTCGTTACCTTTTGATACTTCTTGGAAATGTAATGATTTCTCATGCAAATCAAACTCGTAAATTATAAAATAGAAATCATCAACACCCAATAATGAAGCGGCGAAATGATTTTCATAACTTTGGGTGTTTCGGAGTCGCTTTTATAAAAAAAATGAGCTATTTTTAACCGCCCCACCGGTGATAAAAACACAGCCACTCTTTTGACTACTCATTTTGAGTTTTTTGTGATTATCTGAAATGACTCGGCGTTGTTTGGTCACTTACCCACTTGTCAGTGTGCTTGCAAATTCATGTCAAGGATTCGTGATAATTTCACAGCTTGCAATTCACGCTTTCTGAAAAGCAGAACGCCTCACACTAGACAGGAGGTTCACTGTTGCGGTCTGATAATTTAAGTAGACCAGAGGTAACCAGAATACTAATGAAAAAAATATAAGCTGAATAAAATGAAATGAATTCAGAATTGCCACCCAAATAAAAAATCTAGAACCGGTAAATATTCCGCTATCACCTGGAATTTCCGAGGTTCATACTAAATCATGTCCCACGTACTGCAAACAATAATCGCAGGCTTTTATGTAATTTGTATATGTACAATTCACAGTATTGCTACTTAATTTCGCGCACTGAATGAAAAATGGAGAACGAAATACTTATATGAAATGAAATAAATTTTAATTAATGCCAAATTCATATAGAGAGATAGCTTTCACCTTAATTTGTCAACCAAATTCCAAGCTGATTGTGCATGCAATTTTATTTCTATTATAGGTCCATTACATAGGTGTATTGTTTTGGAATGATTCATATTAAGGCTATGCGCTAGCCTCTCCATCTCGCACCGATAAACCGTTCGGTGAGCTAAAAATTGTAAATTGTTACACCAAAGCATATGTTTAAGTACAACCGAAATGTAATTGTAATGTATAATGTGTAAAGGCCCTGCCCGGAACCACAAAACATCAATGACGAGTTTCTCAAGCAAAACTAACACTTCCCTCTATCTTTTTTTCTCTCTGAGATGCTACGATTTCACTCCGGCGGAACTCTGGACCCACGGATGCCACTATACATCTTCGCATGATGGGCAAGATCATCGTACGAGAGCACCGGTAATCATTGACGGAGTACTCATTATTAGATTCCGATTTCTGAAGTCGCGGGTATTGAGATTTCGTGGTCTAAAATGGTCTTTCATGAACTTGAATTATCTAAATTGGGTCTACTTCGAAGTTCAGATATATAGTATTGCTTTACGTATCATAAAAATACGATAAATACAAGAAATATGTCATTACTGCAGTTGAACACTGAAGGTATTTAATTACTTGGAAAATCAAGTGTTAGATGAACTAGAATAGCTTGGTTATCCTCTTTCTAAATACATCACATGAAAGCTGTAGAATTTCCTATCCAATTAATGGGCAAAAATCTCACGATCGACTATCTCTAATTTGGTCCTGCTGTCCTTCAGCTTGTTATAAGTTGAATTAAAACCGCAGTAAATTAGTATGTGAATCTAGTTAATTTCTGACTCAATTTTGCATGAAAAGCTAAAGTCTGCTAAGCAAAAAATGCCTAAAACGCAAGTTTCAACTTAACAGACATAGTCGTTTGTAAAGATGATTTTGACTGGGTTTGCTGTTTTTGAAAATGATTGTAGCAAGGAATGATTCAAATATCAGAGCTTTGAATACATTTCATGTCCATATACATATAATAACATGTATGTCTCACAATGCAAGCATTAAAATATGAAATAAGATTTCACGGAATTAAGCCTACATCATCAAAGCGTATTTTCAATGTTCATGTGTAAATATCTTACCCAAGTCTATTTGTATTAACTGAATGCGACTAATCAATAAATTGATAAATATTGTTAGGTTGTCTAGACTAGCCTACGCTACACCTAGATTATTGAACATGGCGTATAGGTATTTTATGACTTTGTTGGTAGATGTGACTTACATGTGTTGCTTCAGATATAAATTTGATTGAAAATTATGCTGATTCTGTTTTTGCTGTGTGTTGCATATGGAGGTCAGTGTATTTGCATCGGAGTCGAAAAACTCCACTCCGGTAATGCAGGAGTTCTGATGCAAACGCTGACTCTGGATCGACACAGCGACAAGCGGGGAATTAATCCAACCAAAATGGCAATTTTACATTTCAGCTTGTTTCTGCATACATACATGTGTATGATAGTGATAAGTCGCAAGAATAGAATTTTCTGTGGTATTTTGTTTTCGCTTACGTGGACATCAGTGCAGCAAATAGCCGTTGTTAAGATACGATTTAAGCGTGAGTTTGTCTTTCAAAAGCAAGGTGTTATATATATTTTTAAAGACCAACCTATACATGTCAAATTTCTGTAAAACATTGAACACATCTACAACAAAATCACGGAATGTCACATATTGCAACATGTATGACCACTACAAAAGAAACCTCAAGATTTAAATTGGGTCATGATAAGCATTGATGACACATGTATACATGTCTCGATGATAACAAAGTCTGTCAGCTTTTGCATCTTCCCAAATCTCTTTTACACTGAGATGGAGATTCGAACTCCAGATGCATGAAGACCGACATGATGATGATAGATGGCAATTGATTATCTCATATAGCCCCTAATTGTTGGAATAGAACGCCAAGGAGTGCTAAGTAAGATTTTGAAGAATTCATTGTTTTCTTCTCAGGAGAATATTAGGTCTAAATCAAATATTTTCGATCAAATAAAATTGAGAAACGAAAATCATTTTTTGAATAAAATCGTAGAATGACAACGTGGTAACCGGGGCCCTCAACGTCGTTTTTGAGGCATAATTGTAGTTACTTCCTGTCTTGCTACTCAACTCTGTTACTACTGTTTATCATCTTCTCAACAAAATGTGGAATAGGCCCCTATTATAAATTTGCAAAGAATAGAGATGCGAGAAAGTGTTAAAAACAAATCCTATATGCAATTCGCGCTTTAGGGTGAGTATGCACCTATTTAGACTTTTCGAAACGGCAGTCGCCACCGAACTATGATCTGTACAGGGGTGCACCGAACTTACTTTGGCCGGCTTTGGTGCACTGGCGGGTGCTTGGTTTCTGAAATTCTAGAAATAGATCACACGTCTGCCGCGCAAGTAACGTTGTATCTGGCGCGCTCGGCTCTGACCTCGTCGCGCCTGGTCCTGGCTTCGGTGCGCCTTGCCTCGCATACGTCTTACTACGTCTGGTCTGATGCAATTTTGGTCTTGCGGCTAATGCACCGGCAGATCAGCTGAACCGTTGACATTGACTGCTGCATAGGCAGATAAGCAGGCAGGAAAAACAAATTATCTGCAAAAAATCGCTTAAAGATGGGAAATGCGTTTCCCTTGCAAACAAGGGTCACTAAGTTTTTCAAAACAACTTAGCAGACGAAGAAAAACAAATCAACTTTCAAGACACACGGATGCTCATTTCTTGCTATAGGCCATTGAGTTATTTGAAGTCCTCTTGAGCTACGAAACATGAGGCGCGGGCAATGGAAGAATGAAGAATAATGGACAGGGCTCAACCGGTGAAATATCTACTGGCTTACTGACATTACATGTGGAAACACAACAATTTGCATGATGTTAGACTCATAGTTTTTGACATATCTTTACAAACATGTCATTACCCATTGAGTATTTTGTCAGCCACTATGTTTGGTACCCTTCTCGTCTAGGTTTGAGTGTTCAAGTCAGGGGTCGCAACACACCCAAGACGAGTACCTGCTCATGACTGACGGAGGAAGTATTATGCTTTATATAACCTTAATCGGTAGGTGAAGTATGGTCGAAGCATTGTAATTCTAATCAAGTAATTGTAGATGTCGACAAATGAAGAAATCCTTGATTCCATGAAGTATTGTCGGCGGATTAAGAGACTGGCGATAACAAAATCAAGTGGATAAATTGTATTTTCCATGTGTGTCTTAGGTAGAGTGTTTATAGATTCGATTGTTCTCGGAGTAATAGTGTTTACAGAGAGTTATATTGCTTACTCCATTCTCCACTTTCCACTTGTCCACTACTAACATTAACCACCGCGTGTAGTATCAGTTATTATGTAGCATCAGTCCACTTGTAATCGATGTAGTAGTATGATTGAATTTCCATGTTCTACCTACACTTTTCCAATTTTTATCCATTGGTCTCCTGTTGTTTTATAATATCCATTTCTAATTTCCTCAACACATGGTGACCATTGTCTTTTTTCGATTTCCAATAGCAGCATCTGCTGTCGGTACAGCCGTCTGTTTAGAGCGTGTATGCGGCAGTATTTGGAATCCATGGTGGTACAGTATGCCAACAGTAAAATGAGTGGTGTCACAGGTCTCAAGATTTCAACTTTTGCCAGTAACTGTGCCAAAGCTGATCAATTTCAATTCGTTGCCACCAGAAAGATCCATTGAGTTCTTTTTAGAACTGATTAATCCAATGGCTACAACATCACTGCATTTGTGCATTTTCTAATTAGAGAGCTACATCAGTCCTCATCAGGACTACTTCACTTAATAATTTAGATTAGCATACATTTTATTATATTGTAAATGGCTGCTGTGATGATCTTCATCATCGTATAAGAATTAGTAATAATAATAATAATAATAATAGAATGCTTTATTCATCATACAAAAGCGGTATGACTAATACAAGAATTGTTTGGTACTGACAAAATCAACGTGTCAAAGTTACGAACGTGACGAAAATCGAACAAATGAGTTGTAATACAAGGATGAGTTCCGACGTAAAGGAAGAAGGGCACGGGAATGTCTGATATCATGCCTAGAGTCACGCATAACAAAAAATTGGGACAACGGATGACGGTCTTTATGTATACAAATACTTTTAATGATCTTCACACAGCATCTGTCAAGGAGATCACGAAGTGAATTATGGTGGGTCAAATTGGCCCACCGACAAGCAATTTTGTACAGTATCTCAAGTTTCTTGAAGTCCTTCCTATTTAAATCGCACATAATAGGCCAACAGTATACAATATGACAAAAAACGATGCCGAAGAATGTTTGCATGATAACGTCATTACAATTACCATTGGATTTTAATTTCTTAACATACGACATGGCCCGACAGCATTTTGCATACAGAGACGAAAATTGCTCGCTCCAACGCAAGTATATTCGAAAAAATCACTCCAAGAATTTTCACAGATGTCACTACTTCGATTGGCACACCATTGACAAAAATGTTGGATAGGACGCAATTACAAGATTTCCGTGATATAAACATAACTTTAGTTTTGCAAACATTGATAGCAAGCCTTTTCTTGCAGACCCAGTCAGACAGCGAATCAACAATAGGCTGGAGTTTACAGTTTTTGATGTCATCAAATTTATGAATGAGACTGATGTCATCAGCATACATCACACATTTTGTTTCATTAAATTTAGGGATGTCATCCAGGAATAAAATAAACAGAGGGGTCCTAAAAATGATCCTTGAGGAACGCACTACTGATATCGTTGAAGGGGGTGTCACAAGATGGAATGCGGACTCTCTGTTGACGATTTTGTAGGAAGCTTTTGATCATGCTGACAACGTGGGGGGAGCAACTAAATCTATTAACTAAAGTTAGTAGAAGCTGATGGTGACTGACAGTGTCGAACGCCTTTTGCAGATCCACTGTAAGTAAGGCGACGGAGTTATTGACATTTTCGGTGAAATACTCAAGCAGGGAAAGTCTGACAGTCAGCAGAGCATTGGAACAACCAAAAGTAGATTAACGACATGAATCTATCAAGCCAGATCGACAAGAAATTTAATCTAATGTAAATTATAATAAGTAGACTGCACATATTTCGTTTCTTCGCTTACTCTGATATTCACCAATGTAAAGGACAAACCACGTGCTTTTGTGGAAACATATGGAAATTTCAAAACATTTCATGTAATAAAACAAGAAAAGTGGTCGACATAGTGAGGCTTTAATTGCCGTGACCTTGACCAGCTGTCCAGTCTAGACCTTAATGATTAATGTTCGATGTCTATGAACACGCCATACTTGCACTATCTTAAATGTCGAATGTGTACTAATGGTTGAAGGACCTAGTGCTTTCGCATATATTGTCCTAGGCCAATAAACGATTCTAACTTGGATATCACGCTCTTATAGAACATGTGTACAATGTCTACTATATATGAATATAATTCACAGTTTGAGAGCCTGATAATTAAATGGAAAAATACCGACATGATGCATTTAAATAGGTGAACAACATATTTTTGTACACTTAATGAAATTTCAAAAATATTTTCGTTTTCTCAAGATTCCAGCTGTTAATTACTGGATTCACTTGTTTGTGGTCTCATGTTGCGAAGATTGCACCTTCCTAATGTCAGTCTAATACTTTCCTCTCAATAGTACTATTACGTACCTACATTTGAAACCTTTCTTATCAACTGACCATCGCATTCACTGTAATGGAATTTTTGTGAGAATGGATCAGAATGCATCCTGCATTCACTAAAACAACGATGTCAACATTATTGCCCTACTCAAAACTCAGGGTATTGAACTGAAGACTGGCAAGAGATAGTAAAAATTCTTCTTAAAATAATGCTAGTCCATAGAAATCCTGAAAAGAGTGATAATTTATTTTCGCTATTTAATGGTTGAAGCTTCGTCATTATTTATAGATTAATGACCTCATTGAAAGTAGGGTGGAAAATACAGAAAATATACTAGAGTAACTGTTTCGGATAAATTCTCCTGACATTCGAGACAGAAAAAAATTCCCTGGTCGATCTTTTTTGTTTGTCTTTCGAAACTGTCGTGTCGATGACCCTGCATCTTGTCATTTGATTGCTGGTCTAACCCTAACCGTTTCAAAAATAATTGCATAGAAATAAAAACTCAATGTCAGACGTGTTGATGTTTTTGTGTTGAAATCCTAGCTCAATTTTGACAAAATTTATGCCAGGTGAAAACTAATGTTTCATATGTAATTGTGACATAATTTCATCTCAAGTGGTTAGTTGTGATCAGTATGTTCCGTAAAATGAAAGAGAGGCTGGTTACAAACAACAAGCAAAGTCAGAATGAAAAATTGATAAACTACAAGCATAGCCATAGCTGCCAAGATATTCACTCAATCTACGCAACCAACACCTCAAACTAATGCTAATGATCCCAAAGGATGCGCAATTCAGTCCCCACCCCAGTAGGATGAACGATCAGTTTCCTTTTGATAGATCAAAACGGTTGTAGTAGTCGAAGGATGTCATTTCAAAAAAAAGATACAGGGAAAAATACAAGTCATAATACTGTTTTTGGAAGTCATGATGATATGCTGAGGTGGCCAAGGGATTACAATTAGTTAGTTATGTGTGACGTCTGCATTCTGTTTCAGTAGTGAGGGAATGGAAGTCAGTGTATCAATGACGTTAATGTGCTAAGTCACAGCATAATTAAATTCATCTGACAGATATTTCTCATGTTGTGAATTTAATGATGCTCTCTGTACTGCTGTTATTTGCATTAAGCTATTATCAAAGTAAGGGAACCTTTTTGTTATGCATTCCTTTGTTGCATGATAATAAGCATTCCTATACTTGGCTCTTACTGGGGTCTTTGGATGGCCATCTTTCACTGTGCATAAAAACTATATTAAACGGCGATGTTTCTGAACGCCAACATATATCAACTGAACATTGTGAACAGCGATTGCTTTTCTCCGACATAACCTGCAGGAAGAATGGTTTATCATTGTGCTGTATTTCTGTGTATTTCAGACCCTTTCTCTTTCTATTATCATTGGATTTCTTACCTGCATGAACAGGTAATCTACACATCTTCGTAAGGTTATCTGTTTGGTGATTAACATGCATTTTTTTAGTGGGAATATCAAAATTATCATCATCTTCATCTGTGTCCTCATCGGAATCCTTCCTATTTACGATGGGATTACACTTTAGATAAATTTCTAAACTAGAAGGATCTTTTAAGTCATACTTCTCCTTGTATTCTTCCTGCAGTGTATAGTCACCGAGATTCTTTGTAGCTCGAATTCTTTCGATTTGTTGGAACATAATGAGTTCCTTGAACTTATCTATAAACTCCAAAACGTGGCATTTCTTGCCAAGGAAATCTTTTATAACCCTATGAATGGCCTCTTGTCTATTATTTCTAAATAATTAGTCGAAACCCATAGCTCTTAATTGAGACATACTGTTATCGATACACCGACTTCCTTGATATTGGCGAAACCAATCAGAAAATGACTTTGGGTGGGTAATATTTAATTTCTTTTCCTCTGTATCCCACTCAGAATACAATTGCAGCAATCGTGTAACACTATCATCGGCATACATGAAACCTTTCTTCTCATGAAATATGTCATTGATGATAGCTGTTCTGAAATTGATCGGATAACCTTTATTTTGTAGGTAACGCTCAATATGTTCTTGTATATGTCTAGCGCACAATAAATGCCGTGTTCCCTTAAAACATAGGGAAATGGCAGCGCTCAGGGCCTTGTCATCGTCACTTCCGATGAATAAAATATCTTCATGAACAGGAATCATTTTGCGTAATTCAAAAAGAAGATGAGCGTAAGTGTTTGTGTCTTTCGGATAATGTATCATAGAAGGACCAATGAATGTTGGGATCCCTTGGTCCTTATTCTTCAAAAGAGTTATTTCTTTAAATGTCGTAGTTGTCAAAAAGAAGTCACCGACGACAAACGTTGTATCTATGCACAGGGCTGTTCCACCTTCTGTGGTTGTAAAACTCTTGACGTCGGTCATTTGTTGGTCATTAAACAAAATGTATATAGGATAGTCATGACAAATTATACTTTGGAGAAATCTGTTAGCTCCTATACCTCTTTCATTAAATAACTTCTGTAGACACTCACTTACCATATACTCCCTGTTATTATATTTTTGGTTATAAATTTGCCGCCGATCACGGGGAACTTCCTCTCCGCCCAAAAGAAATTTAGAGTATATTTGAGCGACATTTCCATTAGGATGTGACACCTCTTCCTTGATTTTATTCAAAGTCGATTTCTTAGTTGGTTGAAATGGTCGCTTCCGCTTTGAATTTTACCTCAAAGTCATTTTCTTTAGTCTTATCAAGTCTGAAGTATTTCAGGAAGATGGGATACTTTGTTTCATTCTCCTCTTTACATATCTTTAGGTGTGCTATTATTTTTCTGAAATTACTTTCACTGCGATTACTTTAATGAGAACAAGATATCTCATAGACGTTTTCAGGAGCTATCTCCCTCCTCACATTCTTCCTGCCATCTCTGAGATAAATGAAGTATTGAGATTTCTTTCTGTCAAAGTGTGCCTTGCGTAAGTTAGCTGTTGATAATAAAGCTGTTCTGGTAAACATGGATATCCATGAACCATTTCCATCAACTGTGACATCATTTCGTAAAGAATGGTTTATTAGGAAATGGATATCTGATCGGTTACCTTGTGGAACTGAGTTCATGATGTCATCTGTACAAGCGGAGGTTATTATGGTGACGATATCGCCATACCAGCTTAAGATTGGTCTGCATGCTGGAGCGGGTGACTTTGTGGGTGACTTTTCAACTACATCTTGTTCTCTTATCTGGTTTACCTCGCAGGGGGAGTCTTCGAAACAAAGTTTTACATCATTCCTGATGGGTTTCCTATCTTTTGCATCTGCTTCCTGATCAAATTCAATAAGTGGCACAAAGTGATTGGGGATGTATACTTTCGCAGCGGATTGTCCCATTCGGTAAAACAAAACTTTAAACACATTCTCACTACTTTTCAGTCTAGGGTTCCAAGCTCTATTAATTGCATGTATTTGTCTGTTATCATCTTTCAATGGGTAGAGGATGTGCAAACTCTGTCCGAGAATGTTAGACAGAGCTTGCACATGCCACATACTGCTCCAAATGTAATCCTTGCAGCAAGCTAGTGATTCGTCGTAAGACTGGCCACTTCCGAAAAAAAGAATATCCTCTTCTTCCTCAAATTTTTCATACCATTGCCTATTTGCCTTCAGCTCCAAGAAAACCCTTAATCTCAATTCCGTATTCATTTTCTCACTCCCACAAATAAGGAGTGAAATGGAGTTATAGAGGCAGTTACCATTAGCAGTTGCTGACAGTGGAATTAGGTCTTTTTCAGTACAAAAGTTTAACTCGTAAGTTTAACTTTTAGCCTCTTCATCTACTCGATGGCTAGTCATGGCATGGTTTCCTATCACGACCTCGGGCAAGGACATATGGAGGGTGTAGCTATTAAAAGAATTCAAATGACCCTCACAGTGCATTTTTTGAACCCGACTCAATAAATTACTATAATCAATGGACCTATTCTTCAACGAATGCTTTAAATCACATAAGGGACAATGCCACTGAAAACTTTTGGATGCTTTACAGGAACCATACTGCTCTGAAGACATTGCGGCACAAGTTCTATGGACCCATTTCTTGCAGACGTCACACATTATAGCTTCATCTCCGAAGGTCACCTTCAAGCAGCACATTCCGCACTCCCACTTTTGTCCTGAAATAGAAAAAAGAGGTGCTTTCACATACATCTTCTATAGGATGGATGTGATAGACATTAAAAAGTAAATAATCATCATGTCTTCAGATTTGATAACGTTTATTGAATTAAGATGTTAACTACGCTCTAACCGCAGGCATCAATTTTTGTCAGCTGCAATGGCGCCGCCAAATAAAGATTCTACATCATGTAGTGTCGAGGTCCCACACTCGAATCTAGGTTAGAGCAGGAGCTGGATGGACTGGAAGAATATCTAATTCCTTGTAACTGTAATGTGTATGAGATGAAGCTGAAGGTCATCAGTGAAAATCAGTGAAATTAGGTCAACTTTGAGAGCCTGCTGTGTCCGTTTCAGGGCACGCAGGAGGATGGGGATTGAATTGCGCATCCTTTGGGATCATTAGCATTAGTTTGAGGTGTTGGTTGCGTAGATTGAGTGAATATCTTGGCCGCTATGGCTATGCTTGAAATTAGTAGAGGAGATGTTTAAATTTCGTAAAATCAGTGAAATTAGGTCAACTTTGAGAGCCTGCTGTGTCCGTTTCAGGGCACGCAGGAGGATGGGGATTGAATTGCGCATCCTTTGGGATCATTAGCATTAGTTTGAGGTGTTGGTTGCGTAGATTGAGTGAATATCTTGGCCGCTATGGCTATGCTTGTAGTTTGTCAATTTTTCATTCTGACTTTGCTTGTTGTTTGTAACCAGCCGAAAGAGAAGCTTTTCTTTGACGTATGATAAACACAACTGAATTTGTATTGAAAATTGTCTGACAGCATGATCTCTCCCACACTTTTCTAATGATAAATTGAGTTTAGGATAATGAGAATGGAGAAAAAAAAGATTGCTTAAAATCATCGGATGCATCTTAAGTGCGCCATTTTTTGGTCATCAGACTTAAAGTCATGTAACTGATGGCCACAGAAAGAACTGTGAAAAATGCGAAGTGCTAATATCACAATTCAATCAAGCTATATCGGTACGTACCCGCATATTTTTTTGAATTTCTGCATCTTGCTTCATTCGCATTCCTTCAAATGAGGTAAAGCAATGTGACCTCAATAACCAACTTTGTATTTCTACTAACCCTAGAAATTTCGATTAGAGTCTGAAGCATAGTCCCTCTACCAATTTTTTTTGTAGTCGCTCACATGTTTGGACGTTAGGCCTTCAAGGTAGCTTTGATCTTGTTCAGCGTAAGGCAGTTCGCCTGATAGGTGATGACAGTCTCATTTCAAATTTGTTTTCACTGGGACACAATAGAGCAGTCATTGTCGGACTGAGTGTTTTGGTAGATCCTGCGTTTATGTAACAGCAAGGTTGCGGAATAGCTTCCTTTGGATGCTTTGGTTGTTGGAAATATTCCTCAACATTATTGAAGGTGTCTGTTAATGTTGAAGCAGGGCTTCCACTAATGATCCTCCACTAGGCACTATGGATAGTTGATAATTCTAAGGATTCTTGTCTCTTGCATTTCTACTATGTTATCTTGGTTGTTATTGCCTTCTTTTCGCCATTTCCATTTTTGCTCCGAGTCACAGTTATTAGTTCTTGCTTAGTTACCATCATATTTATTTATTTCATTTATTGCAAAAGCAAAAGGCCACAAATGAGAACGCCTACATTGGGCCTGAAACACAACTCAATGAAAAATTACACAAAATGGTGTGAGGTCAAAAGTTTTCAGGCGTCTCTTAAAAATCAAGAGGGACGGTGATGAGACAACATGTTCCGGTAAAGAATTCCATATTCATAAAACTCGACGACAAAAAAAGAACTTTCTTGGATCACCGTGACGACGATCAATAGGTGACACTTTGAGTGAATGTCCACGAGTAATCAAGTCTTTGGATTGAGAATGCAAAGCAAAAAAGTTAAAAAAGGAACATCGACTAAATTGTAAATCATTTTATAAACAAAAATCAAGTCAAAAATTGTTCGCATTTTTTCAAGAGACATTAAACCAAGTTCGGAAAGACGAGAAGAATAATCGTCAGCACACATCATGCGAGCTCTCTTGCAAAGAACTTTTGTATAATAGCGTTGGACGTTCTCAACCAATTTTGATCAAATGTGGGCTCCAGATTTGAGTACAATATACCATAATAGGACGGATGAACGTGCAATAAGCCTTCACGAGAACGTCAGGATCATTATTTGAAAAAGTCTTCAGTATCAAATAAGCACGAGATAAACCTTTGGATGGTATAGCTTGACAATGAGTAGAAAAGGATAAGTTACTTGAAAAATGCACACCAATATCACACACATGAGTTGATCGGTTGATGGGGGTACCATCTAAAAAGTACGTGCAGACTGGATCATTTGCATTTTTTCTACCTTTATATGTAACAACTTGGCACTCATCGATTGAAGGTGTCAGCTGCCGAGATGTCGACCAATTTGTAAGTCGGGAAAGCGTATCACGAAGAGGTTTGTTATTGTCATCCTTGATGACTTGATAAATCTTCACATCATCTGCGAATAACCTAATTGTGCCATCATTATCAGCCGTCGTAGTAATGTCATTTATATACATAAGAAAAAAGCCATGGCCCGATAACAGATCCCTGTGGGATCTCTTGATAGGATGATTGATGCCACTCTTGATAGGAAATAGATTGGATGTCTTATCAGCGATGCGTACCTGTTGCACTCTGCTAGTAAGTTAACACTCCAACCATCTGTAAAGTTCAAATTTTATACCAAAGCCAGTCAACTTGAGGAGCTTCGATGACATACCGAGTCGAAAGCTCGTTCGAAGTCGATGTGGACTACATCAGTCTGATACCTGTTGTCATTTGCCAGAGTCCATTGATTTGAAGAGGTTATGAGTTCAGTGCATGGTGATCTCTGCTTAATAAATCCGTGCTGTTCGTCGGATAGAAGGTTATTTGTGGCAAGGTACTTAGAAAGCTTGTCCGTGTGATGATAGATTCCATGACTTGCAGACAACACTAGTCAAGGCAATGGGTCTGTAGTTAGATATATGAGACTTGTTTCCTTTTTTAAAGCACGGTATAATAGTTGATTGCTTCCAAATGATAGGCAAATATCCCGAAGAGAAAGAGGACTCAAATAATAATTGGAAAGGAATTGCTAAAACAGAAGCAAGATTCTTCAAAAAAAATAGGAGGGTAACCATCAGGAGTAATTGAGAACTTCGGAGGTTGGAGCAGAAGCTTCTTCGCGATTACGTCCGCGGGGAATTCAACATTACTGAGAGACTTGTCAGTAAGTAACTCGAAGTCAGGCGACAAGCCATCATCGTCAACCAAAAGAGACACAAAATAATCGTTGAATTTTAAGGCTTTTTCATGATTATCAGATATTGTCATTGTTTGCATACTTTCGTCAGTCAGAGAAAGTATCACTGATTGCAGGCCTAAACGATTGCGCACTTAAGAAAAGAATTGTTTGGAGCTTTTGGAATTCACAATTTTTGATACGTACATTGATATCGATGAACAGCTGCCTTGTATTCAGAACAGGCGTTCTTATAAGGAATCAAAGCTTGAGGATTGCTCTTTCTGGAATTGTAAAGCATGTGTTTCTTCTGAAGAAGGCGGCGGACGTATTTTGGATATTTGGCAGTACTGCGCTTATGTGTTAAAGGAACAAGACTCGTCACATATAATTCCATTCAAAATCGAGCAGATACTGTCCCAAAAGCACTGCGTTGTCGGAGCACTTCGATAAATATCCGACCAGTCAATTGTATTTAAAATATTATTAATACGGGTGTAATCGGCTTTATAAAAGTTTGGGAATTGTAATGATGCAGATTTCGGAAGTTTTAATAGGAATGAGAAATGGATGGAGTTATGATCACAACTGTCGGCAAATGGGGCTTCGATGGAGGTGTTGACAAACGTTTGTGGATGAGAAGTCAAGAGTTGTCTCACCCCGCGTTGGCAGATCTACGAGTTGTGTCAAATTTAGTTTCAAGCACTTATGAAGAAACATTGAATTTCACACACCACTTTCAGATAATGGAATTGACCAACCGATGCTTGCAAAGTTAAAATCGCCGATAAAGGTCACCATGGTAGAAGAATGACATCCAAATTCCAAGAAAGAGCACAATAATTTGACGTCGTCTACATTACGTGACATGTTAGGTGGAAAATAGATACAATAGAAACGATGTTTGAGGGATCTGGAAGTACACAGATCAACCGCAGTAATTTGGAACGAGGAATAAGTCACAGGAATGTTGACAGGTAAACAGTTCAGATTTTCCTTAACGAAAACTGCCGTACCACCTCCTAAGGTCAATCTGTCCTTTCGGTAAACAGTATAACCGCAATCACCAGTGAGAAAATTGTCAGAAAAGCGTTTATCTAGCCACGTCTCCGTTACAAATATCATATTATACCAATGAGTATCCAGTAAGACCAACAGATCGGATAATTTGTTCCGGAGTGAACGAGCATTAAAGTACATACAGTTGAGTAAATCCGATGACTTTGTGGCCCGTTTAGTCTTCGACAGAAGAGTATTTTACAAAAATAGGACATACAATAGACAGCGAATCTGAGTAGCAATTGAGAAGATATTTAGAATACGAGGCTACCAGACCATGATACGATGCTGAAGGACAATCAATGCGTCAAAATAACTCTTTATAAAGAGATGTCTATTTGATCGGTAACGTCAGAATCCTTGATCAATTTTCCTTTTCGAAGAAATATCTTATCGCTGGGTAATGCAGTATTCCTTTCATCCCTGAAGCGTCGACGAAGACGCACCTCTTCAGATCGAGACAGAGGCGGTAAATCACGATTGACATATCTGTCTAAGCCAAGTAGTCGAAGGCTTATCACGCAAAGATTTCTGATTTAAGATGAGGCTATCTCTTGACTCGCGCTTGTTAAATTTGACTTTGATAGGGCGTAATTTTCCATTATTTTTGTTGCCTATCCTTTGACATGAAGTGATATCGTTCGAATGGATGGTCCGAGAAACCTTCTGACATATGCTGGTGACTTTATTAAAATCGTCTACAAACAATCGTCACAATCGTCTACAAATTGTCTACAAACACGTCATTTTGAGGAATTCCATATGTTCTATATGAACTGTATGCGCAAAGTGGGGTAATTTTGGACAGTTTTAATGTTCAACCGAAACTTTTAATTACTTAAAATTACAAACAACTGATATCAAAGATTGCATCTGCATTAGTACAACGTGCTTACTAAGAATCACTTCTTTCAAACATTTGTTAGGGTATATTTTTTTTTAAAAACTTGTGTTTCCAAAGTCACCCCGTGATGGAGCCCGTCAGTCAATTTTTTGAAGGCCCGAATTTTTTTGTTCCGTTTTCAGATTTAATTTTGGCCCAGGTCCGTATGATTAGAAATTAGTAGCCATGTACATGTATATATGCATATATACTAAATATATATATGCAAATTATGATTAAACAATCAAATATTATATTTTGCATTATCAAGATTCAGTCAAAAATGTCTTCTTGCTCAGAGCAAAGTCATATGAACATATAAAAGCTAATGTTCATAGCCACCAACAGAAAGCAATTTTTGATGTATATCTGCAAATGAACATCCATATTTTCGCATTCGTGAATGCTACGTATTCATGATTTGAAACATACAAACGCGTGCATGCCTTTCAAACTGTAATTAGGACTCGCAACCGCCAAGGAAATTTCCATGTTATCAATTGATTATCTCGGCAATAAAATCCTTGGAAAATTCTGTCACATCTCGAAGAAATTTAGTGTTCGGCATTTTAGTGTTTTCGAAGATTTTAGTGTTCGGCATGATAGACATGATTGTAGACCGTACAAAGTATACTCGATTACGCATCACCGCAATACGTGCATTGTATGTAGAAATGTCAAGTTCTAGATTACAGGTTGTGTTTCTAAAAATCCAGGCCAGGGTTCGGTTTCCACTCTGGAAGAAGCGCTGATCTCAACTTTTCAAGTTTTTCAAATTCTAAGTAGTCCTTGTCCATGTGACGATTTCTTCTCTGGTTGACTGCGACATGAAACCATTCACTCTGCAGCTGACCATATTGTAGCCTTATGATGGAGCACTCACTAGTGTAACTGGAATATCTGGGTTCGAATCCCAGCGCGGAATATCGGCCTATATTGCATCAATTTCCGTGAAATTATCATTATTAACTGATGAATTTATCATCTTTCGAAGTGGAGTCCTATAGTCTAGCAAGCAATTACGATTCACTTCAGACCCTTTCGTTATAGTAACAAGGATGACCTCTGTCATTTCATGCCATCATTGGTTATAAAATGGATCGGTTCATCCGCGTCCCTATTATTTTAACGATGCGGATTATCGATGTGATTTTGCTTGGAATGGAGATCTAAATGTAATCACATTAAATAAACTTCTTGCTGTACATTTTGGTCACCAATATTACTTCTACAAGCAACAGGTAGCCTCATAGAATCTATCAAAAGCAATTGAAAAGCATTCAAAATTATTCATCTCAAAGCTTTTTGCATGGAACATTCAGGATCTGTTTTACCTTTTATTTGGTGCCTTAACTATTATTAAGTTTCCTTTAACTAAATCCGCACTTTCAGCACATGGAAAACGTCGATTTTAGATGAATTTAAAAGAAGTAATCGGCCGAGTATCAAAATCACCAACCGCTGAAACCCCTAAAATTAACGCATAAATTCAAAGCTCTACGTGGATGCAAATGTTGGCAAAAAATTTCCATGAATTGTGTTTTTTTCTGACTGGTCAAGTTGTTATGGGAATTCGAATCAACTAGTCTCTCATTCATCAAGTTAACGGAAGGAACACTGTTTGTCAAGCGGCATTGTCTGAATGTGGTAGGACTCACAATATAGTCGATCACCAAAATTCCTTTTCTTATCACAACCAACATGAAAAGCGATGATGCTATGATACATTTGTATGCTGTCGTATATCATGTAGTTAACAGAGAACATCCTGAATTATATCTTTAAGAAAAATTGCATAAAAATTCAAAGTACAAATATCACAGAAGCAATTATGTTCAAGAACGAATATCTGACGATTCAAGAACCACTGAAACCATGTTAGCGCCGAAAGTCACTATCATATTTCATTATTGGAAAGAAAATAAATGCTGTATGACTTGCTGCCCTGGCAAAGTGCAGTTATGTCGGAACATCCGCTGTCCATAGTCACCCCATTTTGCCCATTTATAGTGGGCTGACTATGGGCACTGGGCAGGCATTTTACTATATCTATAATCAGTATTTCAGGAAGTGCAATGTACTCAAAACATAATTTAGGTATAAAAGATTGTAATTTCTCCTAAACAGCGTAAGGTTGGCTTGGATTTTAAAATAGCCGATGCTGTTTGATCTTGAAGTTTGATTCCCAAATTTTCGTCTGAACACAGACCGCGTCAAGGGAAGAAGGGAGTTAGTAGAGCCCATAATTTTCAAAATACAAATAACAAACTGTGTTAAACATATCATGTAAAAGCAGAAGTAGAAATATGCATAGAGCAGAAATAGAAATAAGTGAGGTAAATGCTCATAGAAATGACATAAAAGGAAGATCCATTTTATGAACAAGAACTGTTTGTATTGTTCTCTCTCTCATCGCCATGTCGCCATCAGAGATCGTGGCAGACAGTATGGCGTCGAAAAGATCTAAGCGAATTTTAATTATTTTTTTTACGTTTTCCGGTTTTCTTGGATTTTCTCTGCTACTCACCTTACTGGGATTCCGCCTCAAATTACATATTCTGATGTTGTGAGTTCAGGATTGAATGAAACTCAGATTCTTCCTTATCTGTCATTACAAAGCAGTCATCTACATAACGTTTGAATATGTGCATTGTCTGAATTTGCTGTAGTGCTTGTTTTTCAATATTGCTCATGAATAAGATGGCTAAAGTTCCTGATAGTGATGAGCCCTTTGGAGGTGTTATCCGTTACGGTTGTGATTAATATTGCAATGTCTGATATGCGTAAACCGCATGATCTTGATTGCTTCAATAAGTTCATTACTGTTTTTCAAATGAGCAAGTTGATTCAAACGATTGTGAGTAATATTGCAATGCCTGATATGCGTAAACCGCCAATTTGATCGATGTTATGGTCCATGAGTATTTGGCGGACCTGATTGATGGCGTCTCCAGGACGGATAGATTGGTACATTAAAACAACATCGTAACTGCATGGATATGTGTGTCTGCCATCATACTTGGTCCTTATTGTTCCAATAAGTTCATCACATCTCAATAGCACTGACATGTATTCGAAAATTCAGCATTTGACGAGCACTACAATCGAACGCCGGTTGAATAGAACATGGAAAATGGTTGCTTCAACAAATAGCATCCACAAGTGCATTATGAAAAGCTACATTACTCACAACACATCATTGCAATACTACTATCACTTGATTAAAACCCATAAAGAATCTGACAGGCTGATAACAAGGCAATCGTTTCAAATTGCAACGGCCCCACAAAGAAATTGGCATGGTTATTGAACAAATTACTGAGTCCCTTATTATGCACTGTTGAGGCTCATTTGAAAAACAGTAATGAACTTATTGAAGCAATCAAGATCATGTGGTTCACGCATATCAGGCATTGCAATATTAATCACAACCGTAACGGACAACACCTCCAAAGGGTTCATCACTATCAGGAACTTTAGCCATCTTATTCATGAGCAATATTGAAAAACAAGCACTACAGCAAATTCAGACAATGCACATATTCAAACGTTATGTAGATGACTGCTTTGTAATGACAGATAAGGAAGAATCTGAGTTTCATTCAATCCTGAACTCACAACATCAGAATATCCAATTTGAGATTGAACTTCCATGGAACGAAGAACTCATTTTACTGGATTTTCTGTCTCTACGAAAGAAGATTCTGTAGCATCTGACTTCTATGAAAAACCAGACAAAAAGAATATTTTCATCAACTTTAACTCAAATATTCCATCTCCGACGAAATTGGCCATTATAAGAAACGAGAGAAAACTTATCAAACATAAGAGAGAACGATGTTATTTAAAAATACCATTCATTTCTGATAAAGTGAACCAAAATATCAAAAGAATATTTCAAAGAGAAGATTTAAATGTCGGACTAGCTCAAAAATCAAAAACAATAAGAAATGCCTTGAAAACAAAACAAAACTCGAATCAACAATATGAATTACATGATTGTCCAATCAAAAACAGCAATATCTGTCTGAAAAAGAGAATGTAATTTACAAATTAACTTGTCCAATCTGCCAGGAATACTACATAGGAAGTACAATATGGTCCTTACATGTACGGGTAAAAGAACACATGACACAAGCTGTTTCTTCAGTATACAAGCATGCAAACCAATGCAATGTGAACGAGATCGAAACAACATTGGACTAAGAGAAGCGTTGATGATAAGAAAATTCCAACCAAAAATTAACTCCAGAGAAGAGAGAGAACAATACAAACAGTTCTTGTTCATAAAATGGATCTTCCTTTTATATGTCATTTCTATGAGCATTTACCTCACTTATTTCTATTTCTGCTCTATGCATATTTCTACTTCTGCTTTTACATGTTTAACACAGTTTGTTATTTGTATTTTGAAAATTATGGGCTCTACTAACTCCCTTCTTCCCTTGACGCGGTCTGTGTTCAGACGAAAATTTGGGAATCAAACTTCAAGATCGGCTATTTTAAAATCCAAATAGTTTAGGTAATTCTCAAGCATGCTACACTGAGATTCCATATTTTATGACAATCGCATGTGAAATGGCGGTACCATCTTTTCAAGTATGTTTTTAGAGTAATTTGTAAAGTGATGTATGATTTGAATATTTTATGATACATGAAATCTTATTAGAATATCAAGCGCCTTGTAAAAGTAGCTTGCGCGCATCATAATATCATATTCCACAACGATTGAATCGTTCTGAGGACATTTGAAAGTAGCAACATGGCGAGTGCACAGATTTTGATTTTTTCAAAGTCAAGCCGCTATCCAAAGTCTATATACCCCATCTTGCGGTATATGTTGCTCTGTCACCATATTTTTGCCTGCTTCATTGTACAGATATGAGTTATTCGTATATATATTTTACTGTACTGTTACAATTGTCACTGTACTGTACTGTTATGTATACAATTACGTCACAGTCATTTGTTTATATTCCTTTATCATCCCTTACTTTCCTTCGATTTTCTGGTTCTTTATCTTCGATCATCTGATAAGAAACAGCTTTACTGAAGGGGATCGTCCTCTTCTATCAAGCTTTTTCAGCAATTGTGATATAGAAGTCACCTTTATGAAGCATGTGTCAATCAAGATGGCTTTCAGTCAAGTGAAAATCATGCATAATTATGCAAATGAATTGATACAAATTAGTGTACTTAATGGATGTCTGAAAAGATTGACAGATGATGACAAAATTTAGCTGTTCGATTTAAACTGCCCCTCCCTTAGAAAAATCCTGGTAACGCCTGTGTCCCTTACCTGAAAGCAGAATGAGACGTGCTTTAGCTTCTGAATTCCGATGTAATTCCTTACAGACCTTTAAATAGTTTGCTTTTAAGAATCATTGTAGAGACTTTCTGTTCTTGGCATATACTTTGTTCCTTGACCTTGAGCTCACATTCAGCATACAGTGTATATGGATTAATGCTTATTAACATATTAAATTTTGACCGAATGGCCTTTCTGTTTGCTGTCTTCGGATCTCACTTGAAATGAACAAGTAAATATGTGCTTGCATGACATCGAGATAACTTCCATTATTTGACTTGTGAAATCTGTTCCGTTTCTCGATGACATTCTCAACGATATATGGGAAGATCGAGCGCCTACTCCGCCTTCTTCAGGGCGCATGTTCCTGTTAATTCCAACAGTAACTCGAGTAGCACTGATTCTCAGAAGCAGCCCGTCTAGTAAGAGCTATTCTTGCGCTCATTCTATAGAACTATTCTATATTCGATATAGCTATTCTATATCTCATGCGCTAACGCAAAACCTTTCGGCATTTCTGGCGTCAATTATCTTCCTGTTCCAAAGCGTATTAGAAAATAAGTAGCGCCCCCCCTCCTCGCGAAGAGAGCCACTCCAGTTGAGTCTCCGCAGAGCTAGGGATGCTCATGCGTTGATATATTGGGATCATCATCAAATTTTGCATCGTGTAGTCGGGGATAGCGGCAAATGTTTTTCCGGAAATTTTTGTACTTGATTGTCCAGAATGTACAGCACTGTGCTGGGGTGCACGCATGCATGCAATGGCTTAAATGCATTCTACAAGATTTGTGGATTTGTTGTAGGGGCATTTCATATCGGATATATTCTTTCCATTTTCGAGAGTGCCAACACTGCTAGCAAGTAAATCTGTAAATGAACCTAGGGTAATTAGATCATTTTTGATGCAACACACTCACGCCTACGAAAGACAAAATACAACAACTGATTATCTAATCTATGGGACAAAGTCGCTGTTTGTTAACTTCAGATTATGAAATGCACATTTGCTATAGCTACAATAAGTATTAGGAACATACGATGACCACAAGAAATATGTTGGTGCTGGAATTTAACACCAAATTTTTTCTATTAATTTAACGGGAAGTTGCACGATCTAGATCAGCTTGATTCACTTCATTTTCTGAAGTTTTACCTCACTTAGAAGCTATCAAAATCCGTATCCAATTCACTGACAGAAATCCCAGGCTCGGGCTCGAGAACTAATTGATGGTTCCATTTCGAATTTGGTTCGATTTTCATTTTATCTTTCTAGAACATTCGATTTTTTGCGAGAAAAAGTATAATCACCTCCTTACTCAAGCGGAATAAATGCTGTCTGATTTTCTACTGCTCTTTCAACATGATGTCTAAATTTTATTTATTTTATCTTTTCCTTTGAGATATTCCGAAGATGTGACACTGTGTCTCATCGGTTTTAAATGAGCTTGTCCAAACCTATTAGGTACACTATAATGTTTAAGTCGTTTGTCTCACGGAAATCTGTAGAAGGCAAGATCTTTAGCCCTCTCGCGACCAATGCGTCATGGTGACTTCGGACAATGTAAGGTATTTCACATTGGTCGCGAAAGGGCTAGGATAGTCTGTTTGTGCGCATGTATACGCAGCATTGTTCCTTTATGACGATTTTATGATTTTCAAAGAATATAAACAAGTGATTTCCTGTTCATTTTCTCCCTGTGCATTGATCGTCTTGCGCAGTGCTGATTCGCCATCAGACATGCTAGCAGTATTGGCGTATCAGATCTTTGGCATAAGTGACGTCATCACGTCTCCCAAAACTGATGATTACAATTAACTGAGGCATCAAAAGTACGTGCAAGTTAGCCAGATTGACTAGTCATACAATGAAGCATGAAAATTGGACCGAACTACACTTGTACATTCTCTTCAATCTAATTATGTTCAATACAAACAAGAGAATGTGAAAGTTCCAATTATGAAGAAATTAAGTGGAAGCGATTCAAGGAGAAATGTAGAAGAGCAAAGGTTTATCAGTAATGACGGACTGGTCCTTAGACATAAATTTGTAACATGCCTTTCTCCCTTTTCCGCTTGATACTCATGTATGTACCTCTATGTAACTTCTCTAGGCGATAGCACTTACGACATATTTCTAGGTAGTTTTGTATAGTACTAAGCAGTAGATTTGTAGACTTTTTGGTTTATTCGTTGCAAATCTCATGGTGAAGATTTACGTCGCTACTGTGGCACGGTGATTAAGTGCTTGGCCTAGCGATCTTTCGGTCCAGAGGTGATCCCCGAAAGTGTCATTGGAAGTAGCCAGGAAGGGTAAAGCAATTTTTGCGCTGGTCTGTTTTTATAAAGATTGACTGTCTGCCACCATACTCTCAGACTAACGTACAATTCTTTCTTCATAGATGGATGATAGCCCCCTGGAACCGTCGTTGAAGAACATCGTCGAGCAAACCAGTCTCCGTTGGATCTTCGTAGGTGGGAAAGGAGGAGTTGGTAAAACCACATGTTCTTGCAGTTTGGCTATTCAGCTGGCGAAATGTCGAGAGAAAGTCCTCATAATAAGCACAGATCCTGCTCATAACATATCAGACGCATTTGATCAAAAATTCTCAAAAGTGCCAACCGTAGTGAGAGGATTCAGTAATCTTCAAGCCATGGAAATTGATCCAAATGTCGGCTTAAATGAACTACCAGATGAATATTTCGATTCTTCATCCGAAGATGCGACAATCAGTACTTTGAAACGATCTCTTGGAGAACTAGTCAACACGTTCCCAGGCATCGATGAATGTATGTCTTATTTCGAGATTCTGAAAATGGTTTCTAGTTATGAATTCTCTGTTGTCGTGTTTGATACTGCGCCTACAGGTCACACTCTGAGATTACTTGCTCTACCGGGAATGATGGATAAAACATTCGGACGCATCATTCAAATGAAGAACCAGGTACGTTCTCAGGCCCTTTATTAACACAATTTTCATCCGTCGAGAGCATGTCCTCAAATAATTTGAAACATTTGTCGATATTACTTGTTTGATATTGATCAGTAGAGTGAATATTCACAATATGTCGAGGAGGAACAAAGATAAAAGGTTTTATGAACCCGCATACATTATCAAAGAGTATATATTTTATGTAACTTAATATGCTGTTGACGATTCTAGGAATAAAGCCTCAATTTCATTTCCCATTTGCATTCAGGCTACCGCTCTGTCTCGTGACATGCATTGAACACTATCCAGATATTGTCGCTAAACAATGGAGACTGGAGACATCTCAGTACGCCGACCATCTTCAGCTATCGTCAGTCGGTTGAGAATAACTTAAGATGGAACTACACATGTAAAATGTGCTTCTCGTCTGTGGCATGAGATGGCGTGTGGAATTCGTCATCTGCCGTTTTAGCTATTGTATCCACAGAATTTTGTAATTATCTTAACTTCAGATGCATTGGCCAATGACGAGGGAGCCATGCTCGAATCGACTTGCTTTGTTTTTGGAATCAGTGAGCTACTTCCTAAGTCTTAATTGAGTATGACCTTATCAGAGAATAGTTTTTGAAGACAATTAAAGTTTGAAAGATGCTACAATAAAGTTTGGCTTATTGAATCAAAAAGTCAACTTTGACAGGAACTGAAAGGAAGCCATGAGACATGGTTTTGATAATGATTTAAGTATTTGATGATTTCATTATGACCAGCCATATAAATTCTGTCAAAGTTTCGATTTTTGCACTTATCATCACGACATGTCTCACCCGTGTTGATTTTCGTTACAACAGGAACGCGGCGAAATAGTTTTAGACTATTTTGAAACAAATAGTAAAAAATTGCTGCAAACTTCGACTTATGAAGTTTTATGAAACGTTCAGGGATATAAACCGAAGCCCTACGGGTTGCTGCGGTACGCAATTAGTGCATGATTGCTTCTTTATAGCATTCCACGAGTTAAATATCTTTAAACCATAGTGAAGAGGGAGTTATCTGTAATACGGGATATAAAACTATGGTTATCTCGCGCTTCCGGGTTATATTTTAAGCACTTTAACACCATAGCACTAAAATGTCTGGTATACGAGTTATGCCATAGAACGTAAAAATATCAAAATACATCAGAAAAATGTAGATGCTCAGATGTCGAAGCTCAACTCCAGTAAAATGTATACGGTAAGTCAATTGTTATTTTTTATAATGACATTACAACCATTGTTAAAATTGAAAGTTATGTTTGGTCTCATTGCAGTTGATGCATTCGTTGTTGATACGCTTGCCATTTCACAAATTTTCTTACTATCTAAAATAGCTGAGCAGTTCGACAACACATAGTCGTTAGTTCGTTTGTAGTTGCGAACTCCAACAGCACTTTGATGCCCGGTGTGCTCCATGATGAGTTGTTCATCGACATTCGATTGATATAGGCGACTCGCACAGGTAGTTCTGAGACTATGGTTAGTTTTTCTGCCATCAATTACAGACAGAGAACAGATGTCTTTCATAAATTTACTCAATGAATTTTTGCCAATCGGTCTGGTTGAAAACCAGCATCCATCTTTCGGTTCTTTGAGCGGCTGCAGATAAAATCGCGTTGTTCTTTTCGGTCGAACTAAGATAAATTTCGTGAAAAGATCGATGTGACTTTTCCTCCCGTCGCTTGAAACATTTTCAAAATGAACAAGTTTCTTTGGAGATTTTTGCATACCCCTTAAACCTCCACTAAATGTCTTCGAAAATTTCTCACTGTAAATGAGGCAGCGTTTACCGTTTCTTTCTGTCGCTTCGAATTGGTCAATTGTCAACTCAGTGTGCTCACTTCCACCTCTTAAAACGAAATGTATTCCATTTAGGTAGAACAGCGTCTTGATTAGCTGCGAAGGACTTTCATCTCCGAAAACAGAAGTCCACATCTTCTTTTCTTCCTCTTCTGAAATGATTTCTGCGTGTTTTTGCTTGTTGTTGGCATTTGGTTGTTCATATCAGGAAATTGAATTTCACTAAAATTGCATTCGTTGAATTTGCTCTTCGGAGAGTCCGCTGATCACAGGATGCCTATCAAAATTCAGCATACCATTCCAAGCCATGGCTTATGATTAAATGACTGTGCGCAATCTCATAATATTCTTTGAAATTTGAATGTAGTATTGAATGAAATAGCGTCCGGGATTTATTTTTTGTCCGGGATATATCCCTGAAGGTGACATATTGAATCCTATGGTTTAACATAGATAACTCATGACCATGGAGTGAGATATCAAACTTAAATCCCTCCAGCCTTCGGCTGTCGGGATTTAAACAGATATCTCCCTCCAGCGTCATGAGTTATCTACTACTTAATGTCCCAACCCGTAGGGTGAAGGCTATTTAAATCTAACGAGTTGGAATGCTATGATGAAGCAATCTCATGCACGAGTTAGATATCTTCAATGCCCGAGCCCGTAGGGTGAGAACTATTTAAATCTAACGAGTTGGAATGCTATGATGAAGCAATCTCATGCACGAGTTAGATATCTTCAATGCCCGAGCCCGTAGGGTGAGAACTATTTAAATCTAACGAGTTGGAATGCTATGATGAAGCAATCTCATGCACGAGTTAGATATCTTCAATGCCCGAGCCCGTAGGGTGAGAACTATTTAAATCTAACGAGTTGGAATGCTATGATGAAGCAATCTCATGCACGAGTTAGATATCTTCAATGCCCGAGCCCGTAGGGTGAGAACTATTTAAATCTAACGAGTTGGAATGCTATGATGAAGCAATCTCATGCACGAGTTAGATATCTTCAATGCCCGAGCCCGTAGGGTGAGAACTATTTAAATCTAACGAGTTGGAATGCTATGATGAAGCAATCTCATGCACGAGTTAGATATCTTCAATGCCCGAGCCCGTAGGGTGAGAACTATTTAAATCTAACGAGTTGGAATGCTATGATGAAGCAATCTCATGCACGAGTTAGATATCTTCAATGCCCGAGCCCGTAGGGTGAGGACTATTTAAATCTAACGAGTTGGAATGCTATGATGAAGCAATCTCATGCACGAGTTAGATATCTTCAATGCCCGAGCCCGTAGGGTGAGAACTATTTAAATCTAACGAGTTGGAATGCTATGATGAAGCAATCTCATGCACGAGTTAGATATCTTCAATGCCCGAGCCCGTAGGGTGAGAACTATTTAAATCTAACGAGTTGGAATGCTATGATGAAGCAATCTCATGCACGAGTTAGATATCTTCAATGCCCGAGCCCGTAGGGTGAGAGCTATTTAAATCTAACGAGTTGGAATGCTATGATGAAGCAATCTCATGCACGAGTTAGATATCTTCAATGCCCGAGCCCGTAGGATGAGGACTATTTAAATCTAACGAGTTGGAATGCTATGATGAAGCAATCTCATGCACGAGTTAGATATCTTCAATGCCCGAGCCCGTAGGGTGAGGACTATTTAAATCTTACGAGTTCGAATGCTATGATGAAGCAATCTCATGCACGAGTTAGATATCTTCAATGCCCGAGCCCGTAGGGTGAGGACTATTTAAATCTAACGAGTTGGAATGCTATGATGAAGCAATCTCATGCACGAGTTAGATATCTTCAATGCCCGAGCCCGTAGGGTGAGGACTATTTAAATCTAACGAGTTGGAATGCTATGATGAAGCAATCTCATGCACGAGTTGCGTAGAGAATTTTATTTGACGACGTGCTATGATGATCAAGGACAGATTGTGATTGACATGTCTATGATTATCAAGAGTATTTGAATAGAAATTTAGCTTCATCAATCGTGAAAATATCTATTCACAGATCTAGTCTGTACTAAAGCAGGACAAGAGCACTCATCATTGGCATAGATTGCGCTCCTTCCAGTGCATTGGAGTAAATATCATCTCCCGTGAGGGCAATAATCTGCTTTACAGGTCAAATAAAGCGATAGGACATCTACAATACATACACGGAGACAAACAAAATGAATTAAATGATGGTCACATTTATGAATTTCATTAATTACAGATATCTCCGATGTTGCAACAGATTGGCGGCTTTCTAGGTCTTCAAGGATTTGGTAGTGAAGATTTGACTGCAAGATTGGAAGAACGAATGCCGCTAGTGAGACAACTCATTGAACAGTTTCGAGATCCCAACCAGACGACCTTCGTGTGTGTGTGCATCCCTGAGTTCCTTTCAATGTATGAAACTGAGCGTCTTGTGCAAGTAAGTCCCTGCAGCTGTTGTCGCAGATCAAGCAGACTTTCACTTGTATTGAGATGCAGTTTCTTTTCGTGTGACCCTCAAAAATCCATTTTATTTATGTCTGTGGTCATACAATCTTCAGAAGTCGTGATGGCAGGGCTCGGAAGAATCCTCACGGTTATGTGGTGTTGATTTAAGTCTTTGGCCATACCTGGCTTGATATTATGTCAATTTTTTTAATGATGTATAGTATTCGCCTTATCTAGATAAAAAGCAACTTTTATGCGGTGCTAATTCGTCCATCTTCTTGGATGAAATTACATAAACTGTCGTGCAAAATTATATTCATAACAAACTTCGAAATTTGGGAAATCTCTGAATCTAAATGTTGGCTCTTGATGGAATACTCAAATTATTATGTCAAGATACTGACAAAATTAGGTTGATAGTCAGTTAGAAAGCATTTTCAACCGCATCGCAATAATTTATATAAATTATTCAATCATACATGTGTACCATAGATAGGATTTGCAGAATTTTTCACCCTCATCACTGCTAAGACCGATTGATGAAACTAGGTATCAGTGAATTAGATTATTTCAAATTAACAAAGGCATTAGGTCTTTTACATTTATTAAATTGTTCTCATTAGAAACTTGTTCGCACGCCCCTTGAAAGTATCAAGATTGTATTGGTCTGGGGAAGCTTACTCCAAAGCTTTGCCGTGCGAACAAAATAGCTTTTCGATCGACTGGCAGTTCATGTGCGCTCTAACCTCACATGATAGCTTGTGAGCGCATTAGCTGTGCATGTGCCCCTGAAGGAGAAGATCTTTAGGCACGCACTCTTTACTGCAGAGCTGCCCCTACTGAAATAGTATCTGTAGAAGAGACTGAGTGAACCAACATCCCGTTGGATGCCGGCCCACAGATGCCAACAATATTCCATCAGAGGACGAATAGTGGACTTCGTCGCAATATGTGGTGGAAGAGAGCGGTTTCCATAACAAGTCTTTCGTAACCGCCAATCCAAGGAAGGAGATTGAATCATCCTGTTCTCTGATCCTATTATCTGACATCTTGATGGTATGATCATCATCATCTCCTTTAGTGCAGAATCCTCTGATTTTTTGAAGGATTGAAAGAAACAAGCCCTTTGGTGTCCCACTCGGGGACTATGTGAAGATCTTCACATCTTCCAAACGTTTGATCCGCTGCCAACGTGATCCATCCTCCTCAGAATGATGACCAACTTGAACCACGAACCACCTCCATTTCTACCCTGAGAAGGTTCGAATTCAACAGCTGACCCTGGTAGCAATCAAGAGAGCTTCGAATCTGGCGTTTGGGATTTCACTTGGATTCTTCTCCAAAGCTGTGATCCATGAATGATAGTTTGTAATAAAATAATTTTCCCTGTCCTCGGCAGCCACATTGTGCTTGATGAACGTGTGTTCGGACCTAATACAGCCTTCCTTTTCCATATCAACATAAACATGCTCTCTGGACGCATTGTTTCTGAATGTTGCACTCCAGGACACGTGTACGCTATCTGATTTCTGGTAGAGGCTTCCCTTGAAGTGGAAGATCGTTTTTGTTTTTCAGTGAAAGGTCCTCCCCTCCATGGTAGGCGCGGCCCACAGAGATAAATTCATTTGTGTGTAGGGTTGTCTAGAGGGGACATAATCCTATCCCAGCGGCTGTATGCAATGGTAGCAAGCGATAGAAATTGACGTAGATATTCGTCTCTCTTTGGCTTGTGTGATTGGTCAGAAGCGCGCACTGCAGAAGCAGCTTGCATCTGCGAACCCACGAACTTCAACAGTCAGATTGAAGGCAGGCCTGTCTTGTGAAAAGCACGTACTGTATTTCTGACTCAATTTTTCTTAGTAATTAATTTGTCAAATGGAATATTATTCACAACGTTCGACTCTTCGTGATTTAAATTTGCTGACTGTGTACGTTCAGTGTGGTGCTACTGGTCTAGTTCATCAGAATTCAGGCTTGAATTTGCATTGCATTCAATGGAAAATTGATCCTCTTGCCCCCTCGAGACTAGTTCTGGCCTTGACCATCAGTACTGAGGAACGTCATCCCTAGACCCAAACACGCAGACACGGCAGTTTAGCTCTGACGCGGCCTTTCTCATGCAACTTCTGAATCACAAAAGATTCACACTTCACATGAAAACGGATGAAATTGCATCTGATAATATAAAAAAATTAGTCGTCAACGTTCAATGAGCGACACGATAATTGCACAATGAAGAGAAAGCTGATGGGAACCAAACTCAAAGGAAAGGTCACTCAAATATAGGACATCAATTAGGAGAGACCCCATTTGTGACGGTACACCGATAAGGAAAGGTCTGAAATTTAGGGGACCACCATAGTCATGCACCGTAAATGTTTCACGAGCCGGCTCGCATTACTAATCGTCGACAGGTATGAGTTTCACCAGGCATGACTTTTCTGGTCGGTGACTATCGAAAGCTCTCACCCAAATTGATCGTTTTTGCTTGTAGACCTGAGAAAAATATGTTCAAAACTCAGTCCAAGCATAAATAAGACAGTGGAATGCACAGAATATCAATCACTCTTTTTATTGTAACTTTTAGCTTGATGTATATCAAAGTACTCCTTTTTGTACATATCACTTTTGCTATTGGGTCAATATTTTCAGCTTTTGGGTTTTAAATACTTACATGTCAGCCGCACATCTTTTGCATGGCAATTTGATCTATCGTTTATTTAATTTCATTGTTGTTAATTGCATTCACGACATGGTTTAAGATGCTTTGGTGGACAATCGATCCCCGCTACTTGCCTTAATGTCGGCGGTCACAATTGTGACGTGTTATTTATGCATTGATTATTATTGCCTTGACAACTGATGTGTGGTGGTGAGGGTTTGATCCTGCCAATTGACACAGTCGCGTAAGTGGCTCGTAGCTCAGTTGGTTAGAGCACAGGTCTAGTTTACCTTGGTCGTAGGTTCGAATCCTACCAGCCGCACATCTTTTGCATGGCAATCTGATCTATTTATTTATTTAATTTCATTCCATTGTTAAGTCATCAATACTACATTCTTTTGAATTTCTGTGACGAATTAGCAAGTTTCCTTATCTTCTTCAGGAACTCAACTCTCAGAACATCGACGTTCATAATGTGATTGTCAATCAATTGCTCATGGTGCCGTCACAAGATGCTGGAAAATGTCGAATGTGTGCTGCTAGACAGAGAATACAAAACAAATACCTGGAACAGATTGAAGACTTGTATGAAGACTTTCATGTGACGAAATTACCACTTCTTGAAAATGAAGTGCGAGGTGTGGAGAAAGTGAAAGATTTTTCGAATTTCCTCGTGAAACCTTATACTGTAGATTAATGAAGAACTTGAAACGATCATCTGGTGTCTATTATTGAGCTGTTTTCCGAACTATGTGACTGTTATAATATGATCCATGGAAGAAAGGCATTTCTGATTACAAATGATTTTTTCTTCTTGTTGGGTGGGGAAAATGTAACAGGAAATTAGTAATGGGAATGTTGTTTGATGAAAGGAGTTGCAAGATTTTATCCAATAGCGGAAGTATTGTATCAGACAATAAAGGCGGTGGAGTGTACATCAAGACCGTCAGCGGCTTCATCTCACGTAGCAGAGCAAAAGAAAGGGCAAACTTATTGTCGGATTCCGTTTACATGTCCTGAACACTCATCCAGGGATCGCAATTTTCCGTTTTTTGCGAAATTAATCTAATGTAAATATTTCAAATTTATGCATTCAACCCCTGGTTTTTCCGGTTTTTTTCTTGGGTGAACTGCAATCCCTGCACTCATCCCATCTATGGCACCAAGCACATAAAGCTGAAGCCTTTGCACGTTCAACTCTCGCCAGGATGGAGCTCCTTCAACTAATAATTTTCGAGTTAAATCGTCGGGTGGTTAATCATAGGAACTATGAATCATTAATTAAAGTGAAATAATCATTTAATGAATATTGTGAGAGGAAAACGTTCATATTTTTAGCCTTTCTACGTACATAATGAAATTTAGTAGCTTTGAAAAAGAAAATGAAAAAATCGCATAGGCTACCGCTGTACATCTAATTCAGCTCAGCTTGGGTCTGTCGAGGCAGTGGAAGAATGGAGATAAGATCAAGTTCAATGTGGTTGGGAACAGATCAAGAAGCTTTGTGAATTAAGTCTGCAAGCTCAGACTAATTCATCACATTTCCAGATTCACTTGTCTTCCTGTCTGTCGGCAGTGTGCCTATCATGCGGCACACATGAATACAATTTTCTGATGTTCGTAAATGCATGTATAATTCATAGTTCCAAAAAATACAAACGCGTCATAACTTTTCAACAATTCATTGACTTGTGCCCACACGTTATCAATAACTTATCCCGATGTAACTATGAAACTACCATGCTCGCAGAAATCGCTTTATCCCTGTGGGAACGCATCATGCTAATATCAACAGATTATCTGGCGAGGTAGCGATTTTGTGGATAATTTTTTTAAAGGTTCATTTTCGTGTAAAAACTATCTCCGCATGTGAAAATGGTCATAATTTATCCAAAAACATGTGTAAAATTAAAAAACGACAGGTGGCGAAAAAGTTGCTATAATTAGTTGGTAGATATTTGTTTACTAATGCGAGCTGATTTTTCGCCAACCGGCGAAATCGTGGATATTGTAGCAACTAATTAGTGGTAAGTAGTAATGTTCGTATATTACCTTCACATGAAAATATATTGTATACTCAGTCTGATCTGATAAAAAGGGATCTTTTTTTAATTCACGAAGGCTCAAACTAAAAAAAGTATTTATCTTCCATAAATGTCGCAGTAAATAGGATGATATTATTCAAATATTTGTCATTGTTGTAAATTATTGAATGTCAAGAGATGTTATGAAAATTGATAGAAGCGGATTCTCTATATTCTTATCATTGTCAGAGAATGATAGTCTGCACTTATTTCTTAGATAGATTAGCCATATGTGGGTGATGGTGAGGAGGTGAGGGAGGAAATAGAGCCTCGGCTGCAAAGGCGGATTACTAATGAAAATAAGAGAGAAAGTCAAAGGTGAAAGGTGACATATAGAGCGCGAATTGTCGCCGGCGAACTGCGCCAGCGAATATCCCGCTAATATGACTGAACTGTAGCATGAAATTCTGCAGCTGACACCCGCCAGTTTTTCGCAAGATTCGTTCCCACAGGGATATCTATTGAAAGCTAAAAAACATACGAAGGCTAAAAGAGTGGTCGGACAAAAAGAGATTTTCTCGCTGGCTTTGTTTTAGCGGAAAGGTTTCCACTTCAAGTGGTCGATCGAAATAAGCAATGTTTCATATGCGAGCTACTTTTTTTTAAAAAAATATGGCCTACATCAATTGTTTACAATCCAGAGAGCGGGTATTTGAATTTACACTGCGTAGACCAATAGGTCATCAATTACTTGCTGAAGCGACAAGAGTTTCTTAACAATAAAGCAAAATGTATGTCAAATGCAAGTACATGTTAAATATCTCCTGATTTCATCGATGTAGTAACAATGAATACGAGCATCATTTTGAAAGTTTTAGGCCTTCCCTCTTTGCGAGAGAAGTAAGATGACAGCATAGGCCTGCATTTTTTTTGAACGCATGCCACAACGCACTAGATGACATTGCTACGCGTAATTACGGAGCACCCTAGACATTCGTGGCTATAAGGGCAGTCTATACTTATACGCGCTGCACTAAGAGTCAGAAATCACCTGATCTGATGCTGTTAAAACATGGGGAATGTTTATGAATACGCGCGGGCGAGCGTTTAGTTTGCGCGTCGTCTACGGTTGTCTGCGTTGCCGCTTGGTCCACAGATGAACCGCTTGGCATGTTCTGTCTTCCCTGAGCATGAAATTGAGGTCCTATCACATTGTTTGGCCTCTGATACACGCAGACACATGAGACGCAGTCTATATAACAGGACTGCTGACATATGTTGCAGTACACGCAATAACCACGTATGTCTAGGGTCATGTGTAATTACGCGTAATTGAGCGTGGCATGTCACCTTGTGTGTAATTCATTTTTTGGCATTATTTTCCCATCGTGCCATGTGTCAATTTTTGATGTGTCATTCGTGCCATGTGTCAAACACAAATATTTTGCGTAATTTTGTTTTCTTGTATTTCATTTTTGAAACTCCATGATAAATATGTTCGTGTCAACGATCGCTCTAAAACACTGCTATTAAAATCAGATACGTTTACTACATCATCTGACCTCAAGGAACTAAGAAATCGTAGTAGGAATAGGCATAAGGAAGCTAGGCAAATCTTGGGAATTTACCTCAATTTGCACAACTGTGTGTTTATCCATAATCGTGTTTCAGATGTTTGGAACCACCCTGATGCAATCTCTATTCTCAGACTAGAAAACGACGTTTTTCATCACATGACAATTTATTGTCAAACAAACAATAGAAAGTTTTACAGTAAAAATACCGTTTTGATCAATCACGTTGGGAATACTTTCATGTCGGCAAAATAAGAGGCTGTTCTGTTGAGATATGCACACGTGCATAACACATAAGATGAAGTCAGATGGATAACCGTTGAGCAAATACTGAAAGTGGATACATCACATTAACTATGCGAGCATGCTGCATCGGAGACATAAATAAGAAAAGACAACACAGAAGATGTCTAATTTCCTCTCATATATGAGAGTTTGGTTCTGCGAAGATATCTGTCCGAGAGACCGTCAAAAACATCCAACAGTTCAATTCTTCATAGAAATTTAAGGGTCCCTCACAGACATCTGACAGTACAATTGGTCATAGAGATTTATCTGAAAGTCCCTCATAGATATGTGAGAGTTCACTTTCTCATCTCCTCATTAAAAGACATCACTGGCCAACTTTCCACGCGGATTCGAGGCACCGCGCCATCGAAGACACGATCCAACCAATTGGGAAGTCCGAATAATAAATCTCTTTGGAAGAGCTTCGAATCGGGATGTTGTAGAGCATCATTAGATGAGACAGGTCCTCCAGCTTTCTCTTCATCATCAGAACTGCCACTGTCGGTACTGGACTCTTCAAATCCAAGGAAATCATCATCTGAAACAGCAGCGAAAGCAACATCAGCATTTGGTGATGATAATTCGGAGCATGAAAGCTCTGAAATCGCATGGAGATTCGATCAAACTTCAAATTGTGCGCATTCAGTGGATGTGTGTGTGTGTGTTCAACAATAAATTCTATTCATCGAGCGCTGATATCCCGGTAGCTTAACAATTCCTAGTGTGTGTTAAATCAATAATAAGTAGGTTTGCAACTTCCATTGCAGGTGAGAAATTTTCTCTTTTAAACAATTTTGTTATTGATATTTTCCAATCAAATTAATGCTTCATTGCGGTTTGAATTGTTCGCACGGTGATCACTTTCGATCATCAATGTTGGTTTTGGTAAAAAAATTGTCTCCACTTTCATGACATTCCCCCCCCCAAGAATAAAACCCGCACATCAAAAACCGTCTTAAATTGACCCCGTAGGGCTTCTTCGAAGAACATAAGAATCTAATTTTTCAAGAAGATGTCAAAATGTGCACGTTTTTGGGTCAAATTTTGTCACCCTATCATGACATCTAACTGAATTGATTCCTTCCATATTCAGCTGCTAAGATGTCTATTCCTTGTTCACAAGGATTGTCACAGAACTTACCACGCTTCCTCAGTTTTCTTGGAGCAGATGACCGTATCTTCGGATGATAAATGCAGAAATATTTGCGGAATCCATTAAATGCAATGACTGTTCCTGCGCAGTTCTTGACATTGATTCTGTGGTAGAGATTTCTATCTGGAATGTCTACTGTGTAGGAGAGAAGTTCCAAGAACCAACTGTAATGTGTCTCTAACATACAGAATGCAAAGTTCATCTTGGCCATCCTGCAAGACAGAGAGAGAGAATTCATGAAACATTCAGATGAGTACATCAACGTCTCGATATTTACCTCGTGAATGGATAAATGCATTGGACGAAGTCAGTAAGAAGTTTCTGCTTCGTTTCTTCAGAGATGAGAAGAACAAATGACATATGGCCTTGACGACTGCCGGTCACGTGTTCTCCGTACGTTGCTACACGTAATTCAGTGATGATTGGACGATTGTCCGGTCGCCTGGAAGAGATAAAAATGATCTCTGAAATTTGAAGATTAATATTGAATAGTCTATTTTGTAGGCAGCAAGAAGAACAAATTCACTTCTGAAATACTGAGATGGTTCCCGATGCATCTCGAGAACAGCTCCGAAGCGCTTCAGAGCCATGTTTTGGATATTCATGCCAAAGAGTGAACCGGCGCAAGGCGATGAAGATAACTCCTGTCTAGCTTCAACGTGTCCTGTCCGATGTTACATTCATGAACATGATCTTGTTTCGATTGTGCGATTGCTTTCTATTGTCTCAGCATGCCGCTATTCAAACCTCAGTTTCCAAAATGATTAGTTATTGCAGGAGGTTAACGGATAGCAATTGTATTTTGATATCAATGTATAATATAATACATGGTGATGCATTTATCGCTTTACTTTCAAGGGGTATAACAGGGCATAGACTCAATCATAAATTCATATTTCATACTTCTAATGTAACTAGAAAAAATGAAGCTTTAACGTCAGTACTCCCACTTACTGGGGGCTTGGACGATGTTACTTTTATCTGGAGCATTGTGATCTTTTAGTCAGGATGCCCTTCCTGCCGACTTCCAATGACCCTGTCGGGGCTCGACCTCTGCACCAGAAGATCCCTAGGCCAAGCACTGAGCCCTGTGCCACGGAGACCGGATGCTCTTCCTGCCTACTTCCAATGACCCTGTCGGGGCTCGACCTCTGTAACAGAAGATCGCTAGTCCAAGCACTTCACCACTGTGCCACGGAGACCGGATGCCCTTCCTGCCGACTTCCAATGACCCTGTCGGGGCTCGACCTCTGTAACAGAAGATCACTAGGCCAAGCACTGAGCCCTGTGCCACGGAGACCGGATGCTCTTCCTGCCGACTTCCAATGCTACTCTCGGGACTCGACCTCTGCACCAGAAGATCGCTAGGCCAAGCACTGAGCCCTGTGCCACGGAGACCGGATGCTCTTCCTGCCGACTTCCAATGCTACTCTCGGGGCTCGACCTCTGCACCGACAGGTCGCTAGACCAAGCACTTCACCACTGTGCCACGTAGACCTGATGCCCTTCCTGCCGACTTCCAATGACACTTTCGGGACTCCACCTCTGCACCGACAGATCGCTAGTCCAAGCACTTCACCACTGTGCCACTGAGACCACCACAACTAATGCAACTAGAGTAAACAACTTAGATGTATGAAATATCATCCAAATACATTTTGTAGCACTAGTAATGATTACACATAAGATAGAAAATACCGAGTGCTTCTTCTTTCAATGAATTTCATGTGAATAAGAACTGCAACAGGGTCAAGTAAATAACACAAATAGACTCTCAGAATAGTCACTCAGCTCTCAAACTAGTCTTCATCTTGTACACTGTCTAACTCGACACAGTAGCGGCTACGTTTCAGGACTGTGTTGTAGGCACATTCAAACATACTTGTTGAAAAAGATTCGATTCGTCGTGCAAGTTGTTGAACATTTCTGAGAGCAATCTTGTACACTTTGTCTCCTGCAGCTCTTGTCACGTTCTGATATAAAAGGCAATTCAACTGATCCTGCTTTCGTGCGATCCATCTGTCCGTGATATCTTCATTCGATAAACTCCGAGCTGCACAACTGTAATGAGGAGCAGCTCCATCTTATTCATGGAACTTGTTTAGATTTGATCGTCTTCGAGAGTGCAGCATCACTTTCCTCTGAGTGCATCGCAATGAAGGGAGCCGGTCATTATCAAGTGCGCCTGTGGAGTCAACCATCACCAAACCGTAGCAGCATGATCTTAAAGCTTCATGCGGTGATTCTCTGTTGCCCAAAAGTGAACAGATTGAAGATTTGTCATGCTAGTTACACGCAAAGCTGCTTCGTCATAGTGAGTGTGTGGAAAGTAGAGTCCTATCACCATTTCGCACACTTCATCACATCGCGCAGGACCCTAGTGGAAAGCAGCGACATGTTCGCGATCATTGACAAAAGTAACTTTTTCAACAGGCATGTTTGAATCAGTCTACAACTCATCCTTGAAACTCAGACGCTACTGTGTCGAGTTAGAAGACTAGTTTGAGAGTTGAGTTTAGTAATGTAATTGACTTGGCTTTGTTGCAGCTGTTATTCACATGAAAAGTATTGAAAAAAGAAAGAAAAATCGGTACTTTGTCCTATTTTTCTATCATATGGGCAATCATCATTAGTATTACAAACAGATGGTATTGAAATCAATGACAAGTCTCAGCAATCTCATACTCTCGCTACATTAGAAGCATGAAATATGAATTGAAGAGTGAGTCTATGCCCTATTACATTCGCTTGAAAATAAAACGGTTTTTATGCATCACCGTGTACAATTGGAATAACATACAGCAAGACATGTTGAAATGCAGCTAACTAGGTCTGAGCTAGTGTGACAGTAATATCATATTATTCGGTATGTAGTGTTAATAGTAATTTAATCAACAAGTGCGAAGTGCCCTTCTTTATTGCATTTCTCGAGATCAACATGTCAATGCAGGAGCACAAAGGAAGAGGACACAGTTTGTTGATCGAGAATAATGCAGTGAAGATGGATATCTTTCCATGACTTGCGTAAGTAACTTTATATTTCACAGGATCGTCAGAATCTATGATCATTAGAACTTTATAGCTGTCAAAGATCCACCTCTGTTTGTTATGGAATTGTAGATATCAACTGTATTTCTTGAGATTTCTATGTAGAATTCACCGTTTTAGAGGATGAAACACTTTCTATGTGCTAATGTATTCCAATGAAGGAGGGCAATAATAGTTATTTACGTAACTAGTGCATGATTGCTTCTTTGCAGCATTCCACGAGTTAGATATCTTAAATGCCCGAGCCCGTAAGGTGAGAAATATTTAAATCTAACGAGTTGGAATGCTATGATGAAGCAATCTCATGCACGAGTTGTGTAGAGAATTTTATTTGACGACGTGCTATGATGATCAAGGACAGATTGTGATTGACATGTCTATGATGATCAAGAGGATTTGAATAGAAATTTAGCTTCATCAATCGTGAAAATATCTATTCACATATCTAGTCTATACTAAAGCAGGACAAGAGCACTCATCATTGGCATAGATTCCTGCATGAAAAAAATTGTTGATTTCATATAATTGTACATAACATACCTGAAACATATACGAATCATATAAGTAAACAAATTTCATCCATGTTTTATATATTTATCATATACATGAATCATGCATTGTATATGAGGAAGTGATATATGAATTTTCATGCATGAAACATATATATGACATGTATATGAAAACCAAATTTGTTCATACACATGACATTACAGGAATTTTAATGTATGAAGTATATGTGAAACTTGTATATGAATGACGAGATTATCATATATATGTTTTTTCTTCTTTATCATATACATGAAACCTATATGAAACGTAAACTGGAGTTTTTACATATATTGTTTTTTAACGATTTTACATGTGTGAAACGTATATGAAACATATACATGAAAGTTCGGTCTTTCATAAACATCATCTAGCCCGAAGCTTCATGTATGAAACTTATATATGAATGACGACGTAATCCTTTATATGGCATTTTTGTCTTCATTATATATATGAAACGTATGTACGAGACATGTACATGAAAATTGGATTTTCATTATTTTCAACCGATATGTTATCTATGAAACGTAGATGAAGCAGATGCATGAATATTGGATTTTCACATGCATTATGTAGCCTAAATTGTCATATATATATGAAACATATGAGAAACATGTACATGAAGATAGCATCTTCCATGTATGTTAGCCAAACCGAACTTTCATGTATGAAGCATATACATGAGGATAGTATTTTCCTTGTTTATTATCTAGACTGAATTTTCATGAAGCATTCACATGCCGAATAGACATTGTATGTTTACTATATTTAACAGATGCTTCATAGATGTGGCTGAGTGGCAGATTCTCGCCGTCGACAGATTGTCCCGATGTCTTTTTGGTTCGAGGTTAAAAATGATTCATCATGTTGCCATTGTCATGTGACAGTCGAGGCTATAGGGACAGTGCAATGTGATAAGGTGGCCAGGTATATCAACTGTTGGGTACAATGATGTTAGTAGGGTCCCTCAACTGTTAGTGTGGTCCCTTGTATCAGACATTATGCAAATAGTTCCTCTTCAGGACAGATGCCTCAATTAAGTAAAATCTGGAGTCTGACTTGCCTTCTAGATACCTTAAATCGTTTCTGTTTTGGCTAAAGCAGTTCATTTTCATGGTTATCATTTCAATTCTAGATACATTGGCCCCTACATGCAGCTTACCAGAAATCTACGGAAACTTCCAAATGCCTCCTTTCAGAAATAAATTACTCTCAGGAATGATACTCGAATAATTCTTCATTTCCGCTATGAAGAATTCGAAGACGAGGACGCAGAATAAGGATCCGAAAAATGAGAACGAAGACAGACAGAAGAATAAGAAATTACAGACGCAAATGGGACACTTTTGACAGTGACATTGACTTGTTACAGTCATACTCGGAGGTCTGCCTGTATAGAAGTTTCTACATTTTATCGCCAAGTGTTAATTTCAACTGCTGCGGTACAATTAGCGAAGTATCAGCCACGAATATTTGTTCTTCAGTGAATTGTGTAATTCTGCGTCAGAATTTATTTTCCATTGTAGAAAGATGATTTAAGTACTGAAGAAAAAGGGAAATAGCGGCACAATGCACATGTATCATATGCTTTCTCATGTAAATGAATCACTTATTAATCATACATGAAACTTATACGGGTAAATAGCGGTTTTCATATATGAATCATACTTTTTCCAGTAACGCTCGTATGCATTAAAGGTATATAAAAGCTGTATTAATCATACATGAAACTTATATGGGCAAATAGCGGTTTTCATATATGAATCATACTTTTTCCAGTAACGCTCGTATGCATGCATTAAAGGTATATAAAAGCTGTATTTATCATACATGAAACTTATACGGGTAAATAGCGGTTTTCATATATGAATCATACTTTTTCCCGTAACGCTCGTATGCATTAAAGGTATATCAAAGCTGTATTAATCATATATGATTCATATATTATTTATTATATGAAACCATGATTTTTCCATACGGGTTACGCTCCTTCCAGTGCATTGGAGTAAATATTATCTCTCCCGCGGGCAATAATCTGCTTTACAGGTCAAATAAAGGGATAGGATATCTACAATCCTGCATGGAGTGCAGGAAAGACTGTTTATTGCACCCCTTGAAATTCATGCACTATTTGGAAAGCACAAACCTTATTATGTGAACAATAATCATCGCACTAAGATCAATCAAGGCCCTTAAAATCTACGCTCTGAGATACACATCACATCCAACCTTGAGCAGTCCTCGAATTCGACTGTTGAGAAGGGATAGAACTTACCTTCCGGCTGTCTCATGCGGCTGTGGAGGTTTCCTTTTCGGCGGATTTTTCTTGTTATAAGCAGCTTCCTCTCTCTTCGAAGCAACCCACATGGAGAGACACATCATCACTGTGATACATCCAACAAACAATGTCGTCATGACCACTTGTGGATCGAATGAATAACAGAAGTCGAGGAAATATCGTGTCCAAATAATCATTCTCCGCCAAATTCGAATGACCAGAGATGCTCCATGTTCATCATACAGCTGCAATCAAGGCAATGAGATCGTCGGAACAAAGACATGTGAAATGATGTGATTGTCCATGGAATGAAAATACTGATTTTTCGTCTGCTTCTCCTAGGTCTTCAACGACCTTTTCGAAATGGTCACAATTAAAGGCCTAGTGATCTTTAATCAGGTCTCACATCAATTACAAATACCGATAACAGATCTATATCCCTGAATATTCGACTGCATCGTGTAGTCCGAGACCTACTAACATTTTCTTCCTACATTCACCCACGAGCATCACAAACCTATACAGTTACCGTATTTCTTTGAATAAGAGATGCGTCTGTTATTCAAGGGCGACTCTTATTCAGGTGCGTCTCTTATTCAGGGGCGACTCTTATTCAGGGGCGTCTCTTATTCAGGGGCGACTCTTATTCAGGGGCGACTCTTATTCAGGGGCGTCTCTTATTCAGGGGCGTCTCTTATTCAGGGGCGTCTCTTATTCAGGGGCGTCTCTTATTCAGGGGCGTCTCTTATTCAAGGGCGTCTCTTATTCAAGGGCGTCTCTTATTCAAGGGCGTCTCTTATTCAAGGGCGTCTCTTATTCAAGGGCGTCTCTTATTCAAGGGCGACTCTTATTCAGGTGCGTCTCTTATTCAGGGGCGACTCTTATTCAGGGGCGTCTCTTATTCAGGGGCGACTCTTATTCAGGGGCGACTCTTATTCAGGGGCGTCTCTTATTCAGGGGCGTCTCTTATTCAGGGGCGTCTCTTATTCAAGGGCGTCTCTTATTCAGGGGCGTCTCTTATTCAAGGGCGTCTCTTAATTATCAAATGTTCAAGTTTTCATTCTTTCATTAGAAAAAGATGTCTTAGTTTTTTGCTACTATTCTCTTAGGTAACCTTTGCATTTCTCACTTACGCCTATGTCATGGGCAAATTTCGCCAGTAATTTTTCTTACATATATACGCTTTATCATAATTCAGATATTTTAGAAATGAAAGGAGTGTTATGGTTTGTAGTAGCATATCTTGTAGACTCATCTAATACATTCATATACCAGTACATGTTGGCCACTATACATGTAGACTAGATCTGAATTTACCGAAACGAAAATACCGATAATCAAGTAGTATTTACAGCAAAAGTTACCGACCGGTACATGACTCCAAATGCAAAGGAAGCTACCGTATAATGCCTCCTTCAATGGTAGATGACGTAACCTTAAGTAGGCCTGCATATACGTAAGTACAACATGCATGTACTGCATGTACAACAACAAGAAGCCTTATATATTATAGAATATTGGTCATGATACCCGGTATTTACTAGTAGACTGACTTATTTCACTAAGATAAGTAAGTAGGCCTAATAATCGCTCAGGCGGATGTGCCTACCACATTACAATAGCCTGCATGTAATATGTCTATAGCAGTCTATTTTTTGTACATGCGTCTCTTATTCAAGGGCGTCCCTTATTCAAGGGCGTCTCATATTCAAAGAAATACGGTATTCATCAGATTAACCATGTAAGGAACCACAGAATTAGACTGCTCGGTCCTCCTAGTCGTCGTTTCCTAGAATCTCGTATGTGATAATGATTAATGAAGTGGCACACACTTCTACGGTTGAACAATAAGCCGTCATTGAATAAACAATGAGTCTCAGACAGCAGCCAATGGCGTGCGTGTCATACACATCGAGTTCTTGGTTCGGTCACACTTCGCTGTTACAGTACTACGAAGAGATGAAGTGAACTAAATGTCTCAGTTTTCTAACGAGAAAACTTGTGCGCAGTGATTTGAATTCTTCGAATCTGAAGGAATCGTGGCGATCAAAGTACTTTGATGGAATTTACATCAATCCGCCAACGGCGTACGACTTCTTCCTGTCTCTGTGAGGTATCAGGAATTCCTTTTTGCCCACTTTCTAAGTTCCAGCATGTGCCATCGTTAGGAATTAGTCTTCACTTTTAGTAAACTGAAAGTTAAACACTCTAATTCTGCGGAAGGAACAACGAATATTTGTAGTCGATTTGCTTTGCAGAAAAGCTGAAGAAGTCGTCGCCCACTAGGCAGGAAGTTCGGTGTTATTACAATGTCAGATCATTTACAAGCAAATTGCCGAACATCATCTCATGTGAATTCTCAAGTTCTTGATTTTCAAGTGCTAAGGAAACTTAATATAAGAGAACATGATTGCTTTTCAGTTCCCCAAAATCTTTTGGCGTTAGACGAAACATGCACCTAATCGACATTCTCACAACGAATTCTAAAATTCACAACCAATGTATTTAATTTTTTATTTTATTTTTTGACATTATACTTCGAAATTGAAAAATGTTTAAGCGGAAAACCTTTATATGAGACTAATTTTGCAATTGCAACCAAGCTTCATCAAGCCGGTATAAATCTAGTCTCACAGTACAAAAACATTCAAGTACAGCTAATGTTGGGTCAAATGACCGGAGACCTAACGTTTCGGTATTCTTTCCACGTTCATCGAGGATTGTAACATCTGCGAAAGGTCATGTACATGTGAGAGATTTCTGAATATAAAATGAAATAATATACACACGTACTTGTTTAATATGAAACCGACTGAAACCTTAGGTTTCCTGTCAATTACCTGTAACAATTGTTCTAAATCAGTCAGATCAAAGTCATCAAATTGCTCCATATACTGGTACAAAATAACCCAGTACTATTTGTCGCCTCTACCAAGGCATCTTCACAACATTCTCAATAGAATTTGGCTTTAAAAGCGCGCATTCACTTAAATTTTGAAAAACGTCTGAGAATGTTGAAAAACTATGAAGAAGGCCTCCAGAACATTCAACGCTGATGAAAGCAGTGAGATGAAGCTTCCATGATCAACATTGGGAACAAAAGACTTGGACCCGTCTCGTTGACACTGTGACATTGGTTTACCTGTGACAATTTGACTTCATCTGCCAGCACGCCTGTTCCATAAAGTGCATTGTGAATCATTTCTTCCAAGATAGCCCGGCTTGTTCCCCTATCGGAAGCATTCCAAGGCAGACGCAGCCATCGATAGGCCAGCTGACGTGAAGATTTCCTCCAGATCAACACGATATGATTGATAGCATTATCACGAGGAGAATTCAAACTGTTGAGAAATGCTATCTGAGCACGCTCGTAGATGTACCCCAGGCGAACACGGTTACCTGGAAGAGAAATACGAACACAAAATGACGGATATTTTAATACACCAAGCCGGATATTCTGCAACTTAATCACTACTTAAAGATAAGAAATCAGTAGCATTGCACTGGCTAAAAACCAGTGAACGGCACGTGGGCTTACCATATTCGGAACGTGGGACCTTCCTCGCAAACTCCCGGAAACTGTTCATTTCAGGACTTCTCTCCTGTCCTCGCTCAGATACCATCAATACACACAGACGCTTCCGATGAGGTCTCATCTCAGGAGGACACATGCGTTCGAACATGGCCGGAGAAGACAACCGCGGCAGATCAAGGAGGCGGTTCTCGTTCAATACCTCCCACATGACCTATGAGGAGAGCAATCACCTTCTGAGACATTCATTTAACAACAATGAAATTAAATACACGATAGATCAGATTTCCATGCAAAAGATGTGCGGCTGGTAGGATTCGAACCTACGACCAAGGTTAACTAGACCTGCGCTCTAACCAACTGAGCTACGAGCCACTTATGCGACTGTGTCAATTGGCAGGATCAAACCCTCACCACCACACATCAGTTGTCAAGGCAATAATAATCAATGAATAAATAACACGTCACAATTGTGACCGCTGATATTAAGGCAAGTAGCGGGAATCGATTGTCCATCAAAGCATCTTAAGCCATGTCGTGAATGCAATTAACAACAATGAAATTAGATAAACGATAGATCAAATTGCCATGCAAAAGATGTGCGGCTGGTAGGATTCGAACCTACGACCAAGGTTAACTAGACCTGTGCTCTAACCACCTGAGCTACGAGCCACTTATGCGACTCTGTCAATTGGCAGGATCAAACCCTCACCACCACACATCAGTTGTCAATGCAATAATAATCAATGAATAAATAACACGTCACAATTGTGACCGCCGACATTAAGGCAAGTAGCGGGATCGATTGTCCACCAAAGCATCTTAAGCCATGTCGTGAATGCAATTAACAAAATTAAATAAGCGATAGATTGCCGGCAAAGGATGGCATACATACGCTGCACATAAGGTGAAACTTCAATTCAGTCAAACTTCAGAAGTCAGTTGCATACATTTGTCCCGCTTTGAAGCGATCTGACAGGAATTCTATTGCCATATCCGACTTGTAGGCTTTCATGTCTCATTTCCGCTCTAGAAATAACTTCGCTTATTTTCCATTGAGCAGTTAAGAACAAGTGACAGCTTAATGATTAATAGGAATTGATTGTAGTCCTAGCATGCAAGAGGTTAGCCACTTTTGCTATCTCGGAGATATGCTGGACAGCCAAGGTGGAGTAGAAAGTGCAGTGAGAGCTCGGGTAGCTAATGCTTGGTCCAAATGGAGAGTTAGCGAGCCTTCTGAACAACAGGAGTGTTCCCCTAAGATCCAGAGCTCATGTGTATGAGTCTTGTATACGATCTGTCCTTGTGTATGGCTCGGAAACATGGTCCTTGACACAGAAGTTGTTTGAACTATTGCGAGCATGTGATCGGAGAATGCTGAGATACATGGCAGGAGTAAAATGGAGCGACGGAAGATCAAGTGTGGTCTGAAGGAGCTGGAAGATCGGGTTAAAAGAGGGCGTCTGAGATGGTTCGGTCATGTAAAGAGAGCTGAGGGAAACTGCGTGGGCAGATTGGAAAGCATGGAAGTCCCAGGGCGTCGAGCCTTCGGAATACCAAGAAGAACATGGCGTCATTGTGTCTCAGAAGATCTGAAGAAATTGAATCTCTCTTGTTCGAAATTGAATCTCTTGTCCGAAATTGAATCTCTTGTCCGAAATTGAATCCCTCTTGTCCGAAATTGAATCTCTTGTTCGAAATTGAATCCCTCTTGTCCGAAATGGAATCTCTCTTGTTCGAAATTGAATCTCTCTTGTTCGAAATTGAATCTCTCTTGTTCGAAATTGAATCTCTCTTGTTCGAAATTGAATCTCTCTTGTTCGAAATTGAATCTCTTGTCCGAAATTGAATCTCTTGTCCGAAATTGAATCTCTCTTGTCCGAAATTGAATCTCTCTTGTTCGAAATGGAATCTCTCTTGTTCGAAATTGAATCTCTCTTGTTCGAAATTGAATCTCTCTTGTTCGAAATTGAATCCCTCTTGTTCGAAATTGAATCCCTCTTGTCCGAAATGGAATCTCTCTTGTTCGAAATTGAATCTCTCTTGTTCGAAATTGAATCTCTCTTGTTCGAAATTGAATCTCTTGTCCGAAATTGAATCTCTTGTTCGAAATTGAATCTCTCTTATTCGAAATTGAATATCTCTTGTTCGAAATTGAATCTCTCTTGTTCGAAATTGAATCTCTCTTGTTCGAAATTGAATCTCTCTTGTTCGAAATTGAATCTCTCTTGTTCGAAATTGAATCTCTCTTGTTCGAAATTGAATCTCTTGTTCGAAATTGAATCTCTTGTTCGAAATTGAATCTCTCTTGTTCGAAATTGAATCTCTTGTTCGAAATTGAATCCCTCTTGTCCGAAATTGAATCCCTCTTGTCCGAAATGGAATCTCTCTTGTTCGAAATTGAATCTCTCTTGTTCGAAATTGAATCTCTTGTCCGAAATTGAATCTCTTGTCCGAAATTGAATCCCTCTTGTCCGAAATGGAATCTCTCTTGTTCGAAATTGAATCTCTCTTGTTCGAAATTGAATCTCTTGTCCGAAATTGAATATCTCTTATTCGAAATTGAATCTCTCTTGTCCGAAATGGAATCTCTCTTGTTCGAAATTGAATCTCTCTTGTTCGAAATTGAATCTCTCTTGTTCGAAATTGAATCTCTCTTGTTCGAAATTGAATCTCTCTTGTTCGAAATTGAATCTCTCTTGTTCGAAATTGAATCTCTCTTGTTCGAAATTGAATCTCTCTTGTTCGAAATTGAATCTCTTGTCCGAAATTGAATCTCTCTTGTTCGAAATTGAATCTCTCTTGTTCGAAATTGAATCTCTCTTGTTCGAAATTGAATCTCTCTTGTTCGAAATTGAATCTCTCTTGTTCGAAATTGAATCTCTTGTCCGAAATTGAATCTCTCTTGTCCGAAATGGAATCTCCCTTGTCCGAAATTGAATCTCTTGTCCGAAATTGAATCTCTCTTGTCCGAAATGGAATCTCCCTTGTCCGAAATTGAATCTCTTGTCCGAAATTGAATCTCTTGTCCGAAATTGAATCTCTTGTCCGAAATTGAATCTCTTGTCCGAAATGGAATCTCCCTTGTCCGAAATTGAATCTCTCTTGTCCGAAATTGAATCTCTCTTGTCCGAAATGGAATCTCCCTTGTCCGAAATTGAATCTCTTGTCCGAAATTGAATCTCTTGTCCGAAATTGAATCTCTTGTCCGAAATTGAATCTCTTGTCCGAAATGGAATCTCCCTTGTCCGAAATTGAATCTCCCTTGTCCGAAATTGAATCTCATTTGTAACGAAATTGAATATCTCTTATTCGAAATTGAATATCTCTTATTCGAAATTGAATATCTCTTGTCCGAAATTGAATCTCCCTTGTCCGAAATTGAATCTCTTGTCCGAAATTGAATCTCATTTGTAACGAAATTGAATCTCTCTTGTCCGAAATTGAATATCTCTTGTCCGAAATTGAATCTCTTGTTCGAAATTGAATCTCCCTTGTCCGAAATTGAATATCTCTTGTCCGAAATTGAATCTCTTGTCCGAAATTGAATCTCATTTGTAACGAAATTGAATCTCTCTTGTCCGAAATTGAATCTCCCTTGTCCGAAATTGAATCTCATTTGTAACGAAATTGAATATCTCTTATTCGAAATTGAATATCTCTTATTCGAAATTGAATCTCTCTTGTCCGAAATTGAATCTCTCTTGTCCGAAATGGAATCTCCCTTGTCCGAAATTGAATCTCCCTTGTCCGAAATTGAATCTCCCTTGTCCGAAATTGAATCTCTTGTCCGAAATTGAATCTCATTTGTAACGAAATTGAATATCTCTTATTCGAAATTGAATATCTCTTATTCGAAATTGAATCTCTCTTGTCCGAAATTGAATCTCTCTTGTCCGAAATGGAATCTCCCTTGTCCGAAATTGAATATCTCTTATTCGAAATTGAATATCTCTTGTCCGAAATTGAATCTCTTGTCCGAAATTGAATCTCATTTGTAACGAAATTGAATATCTCTTATTCGAAATTGAATATCTCTTATTCGAAATTGAATATCTCTTGTCCGAAATGGAATCTCCCTTGTCCGAAATTGAATCTCTCTTGTCCGAAATGGAATCTCCCTTGTCCGAAATTGAATCTCCCTTGTCCGAAATGGAATCTCTCTTGTCCGAAATTGAATCTCTCTTGTCCGAAATGGAATCTCCCTTGTCCGAAATTGAATCTCTTGTCCGAAATGGAATCTCCCTTGTCCGAAATTGAATCTCTTGTCCGAAATTGAATCTCTTGTCCGAAATTGAATCCCTTGTCCGAAATTGAATCTCATTTGTAACGAAATTGAATCTCCCTTGTCCGAAATTGAATCTCTCTTGTCCGAAATTGAATCTCTATTGTTCGAAATTGAATATCTCTTGTCCGAAATTGAGAGTGAAAATTATTATTTAATAGAACACTTGTCAAAGTCAATAATGATATTTACTGTTAATCAATTCTTATTCTACATTTTTTACCATGATTTGAACTATTTATTCTCAACTCTTTACTTTCTATGTCTATCTGCGCTTGCACACATTTTTTTCTACAATAACTACCCAGATGGTCAAAGCACTGAAAATTTAAGCAGTTCACGTAAATTGACTATAAATGAACGCAGAGTCATTTCAGTGAATTTATAGGTTGTGGCGATTTCAACGACTGCTTCAGAACATATGAAGGTTCTACCGGAAAAGTAATTGCTTCTTCGATGACAATGAACACTCAATGACTTAGTTTATTCACTTGTTCAGTCAGACAATTGCTTTGGAAGCCTGTGTGATTTGCATAATCAAATTATGGAATCACTAAAAAGGCTTACTGCTCTGCCATTATTGGTAATGATGAGTTGCTTAATCTTGACGATTCATTTATTGGACACCGCTACAGATATGGATTCGTCTGTCGATGTTGCTTTAAAGGTGACGCGATTATATCTCAGTTATTGTGTGCGATAGTAGTAACATGAGGAGACAGTCGTCTCCCTTTGGCTTGCGTGATTGGCCAAGCGCCCGCAATGCGTTAAGAAAGTTGTATTATGGAACACACGAGCTGGCGTTATCACATTGAAGTCTGAACATCTGCCAAGTGAGCAGTACCTATCTTTGCTTCAATGTTTCTCCGTGATAAATTCATCAAATGGAAATATTATTCACATCGTTCGATTCCTCAAGATCTCAATCTACTGACTGTACGTTCAATGCGCTGTCAATGATTTAGTTCGTCAGAATTCAGGCTTGAATTTGCACTACGTTCAATGGACAATGGATCTTTCTGCCCCTCGGGACTAGTTGTTGGCGTGACCATCAGTATTAAAAAATGTCATCTCCTGACCAAACAATGCATCATGTTAATGATGCCACCGCACATCGGCAATCATTAACGAACATTATCACCGTGTGAGATGTTTCTCAGTCACATGGTAAATCCTATTCGCACTGCATCTTCCAGTACATTGAGCTCATCCTAAAATTCATGAGAAAAGTGATCATTACTGTCACTCAATTTTCATTGTAGAAAACTTCCAATCTTCATTTATGAAGTCTGCTGACCACAACTGACAACTGAAGGAATTGAAATGTAAGCCAAAATAATCTATGGAACATTAGGTTTCATCAGGCAAGGAGTCTATCAACATTGACTTCAATGTGAGCAGTCTGTTCATCATCCTCCGGTTTCCGTAAACCAATATGTTAACATCAGTGTGATATCAGACAGTTTGCCGCACACGAAAGTGTTTGGAGGAAGGACAGGATTCAACTGGCTGCAATTATCACCTTGTCAACAGCAGATTTATCCTCACAATAACTATTCTTCCATTCGTATGACGTCTAATGAAGAATGTTGTGATAATCTCACAGCTCTGAATAAAGTAATTCATGGGTGGACCTGAATCTGCTGAAAATTACTCCTTTTCAAAACTGTCAAAGATGTTATTCCGGAATAATACAGATTCTGTGAATTTCGTTTGCCTTAGGTGTACATGTAGTGTTTTACAAATCTTTGCCGCTTGATTGGGATGAAATTCGTTGGCATCTGTAGACGTTGAGCTTTGCTCCCACAAGGACTCATCAGCTGGGCTAGAGATGACCCAAACCAGCTTAAAATATCTCAAATGGCTGAACAGGTATGAAAGACTGCACAACAAGCTGCTCTTCGTTTATCTATCTTGGTGCGGCCGTGCGGCTGATGGTCACGAAGACTGCAGAGTGCAAATCGTAATCCGCATGATGCTTCGCAGAGAAGCCAGTTGGAAAATAGTGATAGAAAAGATTAGTTCCAATAGATTTAGTGGAGATCATTAATTAGATTTTAACAGCTCGAACTAGATATCCTTCTAATCATTTCTTCACCGAAGCGAAGATATCCGAATATCTCAATACAATGAGTCATCATAGATATTTGCATCCATGTCAAAGTGAGATTTCTGTGGAAATCAATGTCAAGATAGTGATCTGGTAAATCTGCATTTCATAGAAGCAATGTGGGAATACCGTATGAGATTTCTCGGTAAGTCATGTACAAATCAGAGGCCGACGATTTGTTTATTACTTACCGAGAAATCTCATGTGGTATTTCCATTGTCTACTTATATACATCTGCATCTATCCATAGACTTCCTGTAAGAGAACATTCTTCTGCAATTTAGAAGTCTATGATCTTAGCAGTAACTTCTATGTTATCAGCATAGAAGTGGATA